>VWZZ01004507.1:1155708-1178739 GCA_013399095.1 Psophia crepitans
GAACGCAGAGCCGCGCTTCGGTTCCGGGCTCTGGGGCCGGCCGGGCGTGTGAGGCCGGGGCCTGCCCCGGTGAGGGCCCGGCCCTGGGTGCGGGTTCACCCCCGCTGCTGTGACGGAGGTGCGGGGCCTGTCAGGGCGCCGGTTGAACAGCACGGAGCCCCTTTCCCCCCCGCGGATCGCCCCTCGTGTGTTTGGCTGCAAAGACTGGCTCGAAGCTCGGCGTGGCCGCGCTCTTTGGCTGCTGTAAAGTTCCAAACATTGCGCAAAGCCGCCCTCCCTCCAGCTGTTCCTGTAAAACCTCCGTCTGCAGGCCGTTCCCCCCGGCTGCCCCTCTCTGCAGAGGATCAGCTCCCCTGTTTGTTTAAACCCTGATCTCTTCCCTCCCGCTCCACGTGATGCTTTGGGCCAAACGCCGCCTCGATCACCCCTGGGCCCGCGCTGACTCCGCGGCGTTGGTTGCAACTCCTCCAGCATGATCGTCAGCTTGACGATCCGGGCGCTCGTGATGCTCCCCTTGGGCTTCTGCTGGCCGTCGGCTTTCCAAGAGGTGAGTTTGGCCTCCAGAAAATGCAGTTTCCAGGAAGCCTTTTTTATTTCTAGGAAAAAAAAAAAAAAAAAAGAGAGACAACACAATGTGTGCTAAGCCAAAATCCATCAAACCTCGCAAACCTCGCTAATCAAGAAGATAAAGCTGTTTCCTCTGGGCGGCTGTTGTGCAGCCCATGCTTAGTGCAGAATAAAGCCATGAGAACTTGGCATCGACACTTGTTGAGTTGTTTGCTGGCGTTCCTTCCAGGTTAGGTTCAGTGAAGCGATAGTCTTGTATCCGTTTGTTTTTCTTAAAAACAAATGTAAAGCTATTCTTCTTCTTGCAGAAATTTCTCGGCGCTTTGGATGCGGAAGATGTTTTCTCTTATTTTGGAACCAGCTCAGTGTCTGATGGTATGCAGGGCTCCTTCCTTCTTCGTTTTGGAATGTGTCTGTCAGTTATTTCTAATCCCGCACATTTGGTAATGCTAAGAACGCTTATTAACGGAGCCTGATCTGACAAGTATTTGCCATTTCTGAGCCATGTTACTCAGTGAGGCGATCCATGTTTTGGTGTGTAAGCGGTTGAAGAATTGGGTCAGTATTTAAAAATCTACTGAAGGAGATATGATAAATCTTTTTGCACATTTCTCCTGTGGTCCTTGCTCTCTGTAGTGGTATTTGTTCTAGGAGATTAACAGATCTAGGTCTTCTGAGTGGGAAGCTTTAGACAAGAAATGTTAAAGAATAGTTTTAAATGCACTTGATAATTTTTTTTTTAAATAAATACGTGGAGGGACTAGCGTTCTGGGTCTGGATTGAGGATAGTTCAGAATAACGACACATTTTAAATTCTCAGATCCTTAAAGCGAGGATGTTGTCTACTTGTGAGTTCACCTGGTGCTCATCCCAGTGTCTCTGTCTGGACTATGATAATTCTCACTCAGTAACACATCTCAGGAGGTAAAACTCTCTCAGCCTTTAAGTGAACTGCTTTTACCGAGAGAGCAAAAGCGCTGATAAACCAGGAGCCGGTTTCAGAGCTGTTGTCTGTTCCCAATCTGGTTATCCTCACTTTGGAATACATGAAAGCATAGAAGTTCCTTGACTGTTGACACGATGACCCTGAAAGGCCACCGTTGTCATCTGGAGAGTATTTTTTCCTAGGGAGATAGATCATTACATTTGTCTTCTGTGTATCATTGTTCCTCATAACTGTTCCCCTTGTTCTGGTCTTGTTTCATTCCTTTCAGTGCCTGAGTTTGTTATTGCTGAGCCAGCTTGCCCTTGTAGAGAAGAACAGATGGGGCTGATGTCCTGTCAGATTCAGCACTGCTCCATTGAGGCCTGGGGACAACTCTACGCCTTTGAATTTCTTGAGGACCATGCCCTCCTTTCCTCTTCCTTTGTGAGCAGTCAAGTGGTGAACTCTTCCTTTAGCTTACTGAAGCGATTCTCGGGCAACTGCTTTGCAGGTGGAAACGCGCTGCAGCCTCCCGGGGCGAAGTGCAGAGTCACGTACTGTGAAGGGCAGCTGGTGAGTACGCGCTGAACTTACTCTCGCAGGCATTCTACAGCCTTTGCAGGTTTGCAGCTCGATGCACCAAACCTGCGTGAACCATCCACTTAATAAATCTGAGCATTACAAAGGAGAACTGGGAAGGATATGGCACACAGTTCTCCATTGATAGCAAATGTCTTTGGAATAACTCAGAGATGGAATTTCATCTCCTTTAGCAAGGAGTCGTCACTGCAGATGGGGAAAAGATTCATATCAGACCTGTCAGAAGCAAAAATATGGCCCTGCTGAAGGACCTCAGCTTCTCCAGACCCCACATTCTCTTCAGAAGTGCTGCAAGAGGGGAAAATACAGCAAGAGGTAACATACCTGGAGAGGAAACTGTGCTTGTTCTGCTTGGAAAAGCTGTCTCCTGGTAGTGGGGTTGTTTGCGTGAGCTCGGAGGAGAAATCTGTATCTACAAATGTATAAGTATACTTGATAGATATTTCTCGTCTCGCTGAGGTGTGAGTAGCGTGTTTTCAGTGATATTTTGATAGCATAAGTTATTAAGGATGCTGGCAAGTGAAAGAAACCAATAGAAGTGGGAAACCTGAGCAAGCAACTGGAGGGGGTGATCTTCCCGCTGGATTATTCTAGTATTTCAGGAAAAGGGAGCGAATCTGTAGGACCTTTCATGATGTCTTGCATTTTAGACCCCCTGTATCCCTTTGTTCTGTTCAGCAGAGCAGTTTCCTTCTCACCGGCAGAAGAGGGCCGAGGGAGCTGTCAAACATTTGGAGCTGATGGTTGTGGCAGGTCCAGATGTTTACTTGTACCACAAAGAGGACACGGAGCGATATATTCTTGCCAACCTGAACATTGTGAGTAGCTTTCTGTTTGGACTGCTGTCCCAGTGTGGGGGTTCACGGTGTCACGGGCTGTGTCACAGGCAGACAGACCTCTGTGAGTGCACTTGCAGAGGTGTTTGTAGTTACCTGCTCCTAGCACAGGGCACTCTTTATCTGCAGGGGGTTCCTCTCTGCTTCTTCTGGCACTGCATGGCAAGGTGTCCCTTGTACAAGGAGCTGCACGAGAAAAAGTGGATGTTAGAAGCTGAAAGCCCATGAGGACAGTGTAGCTCTTCCTTTCATTACTAATACTGTTATGTGTCAGATACAGTAGCCGAAGTTTTGTCACCAGAGCCTTGATCCAGTCCTTGTTGCTTTCAGTGAGATTGAACCAGATCCACTGAATTAGTCTTACATTTTACATTTCAATGTTTTATTTCTGTTACAGAGTTTCTCTAAGCATCTGCCTTTGCTATTAGTAAGAATTTATTTATGCTTTTTTCTCTGTGTGTGTGTATTGCAGAAAAAGTCTTTAGCATTCACTCTCCTACCCTGTGGAACTGTTTTCCATGCGGATTCTTCTCTCTGCTTCAGAGCACCTGACAAGTCTAACAACAGTTCTCATCTGTTGACAGATTTATTTACATTTGTAGCGCATACTTTAATGTGGTACTTCCTGGTGATTCTATAGGTGCCCCTTATGTTCCAGGTGTGTTACCTTTGTAGTGAACGCGGCCCTGTTACTGTGAACAGGTAGTGGGAGTCACTGGATTTCTTTACTGGATCCTTTCTATCTCTTACCAGGGGGCAGAGCTGCTGAGAGATGCCTCGCTGGGTGCTCATTTCAGGGTTCATCTTATGCAAATGCTTGTTTTGAGAGAACCAGAGGTAAGCAGGGAGGATGCTGTTCAGGTGCTGTCCAGGGGGTTGCTAAGAGCCGTATGAAATGTGCAGACATGTGCCTTCACTCTAGGCAGAGGTGAACATCACGACAAACATCACCTCCTCGCTGATCAGCGTTTGTGAGTGGAGCAAGAAAGTGAACCCCCAGAATGACTCTGACCCCCAGCATGCTGACATTGTCCTCTACGTCACCAGGTACTGAAGCTCCCCTGCCCTGGGAGGGGACTGGAAATGCAGCCGTTGGTGTCCACCTGTCAGCACAGTGACTTGCTGTCCGGCAGTTTGGCATCACAGAGTCTTTGCAAATAAGTCAGTTCTCCTGTTTGGGGTCGATTCTCCTGCCCTTGCTGTAACGCAGGTGGTCAGAGGTGCTTTTTGTGAAGGAACTGAAATATTCCCCAAGCACTGACCAGCCAGACTTGGGCAGACGTTTTGTGCCTCCAGAGCAGCACAGCCAAACCCACTGCAGCTTTTTGTGGGCAGAAAAGTCGAACAGTACCTGGAAGTGAAAACCCAGTGCTGTTTTCTACAGAAGGTTACAAGTGCTACTCTGACTTAAACATTTTGTCTGACTTTCAGGCTCCTTCCTCTAAATTGCCGTGGCTAAATATGTCAAAAGCAATCATTTCTTCAGTGTAATGGCTTTGTTTTGGTGCTTTTTCCTCAAAGAGATGATGATACTGCTCTGTCTTTTGCAAATAGGATTAGGTCATTTTATTTTGTTCTGTTTCTCTGGGGACATCAGGATTTTTTAAAGCAGAATCACAAATTTTGAACAGTGGGCACTCTTGGGACCCTACTGCTACCATCTTGCCCCAGGGAGCTCCATCTGTCAAAAGAAATGTTAGGTAGCTGACAAAGTTAGATCAGGATAGTGCAAATAAATTCAGTTGAATGTCTAGACCTGACTTCAGTAGCTGCAGTGGTTCTTTGCTCTTTCCTCTGTATCTTTCTCCCTTACTTTAGGTTTGACTTGGAGTTACCTGATGGGAACAAGGAGCTGCGTGGAGTAACTCAGTTAGGTGGAGTCTGCTCCTCCTTCTGGAGCTGTGCTATTACCCAGGACACTGGCTTTGACCTTGGCATCACCATAGCCCACGAGATTGGGCACAGGTCAGTAGGAAAGCCCCTGAGTGTCCCAGTATATTTTTTCAGGTAAAAACACTGCCCAGTTTAAGGGATTTTTGAAGAAGGAAAAGGATCTCTTGGCGTAACAGGGGGTTTCCCATAGATGATTCAAAGCTTTTGGGAAGAGTTTGTTGTATTTCTTGCATTCCTACGTGCTCGGTGACGATTAGAAGCTGCAAAGAGGAGTGAAAACCTTTGTGACAGCAGTAGAAGGAAATGCTGCTCAGTCCTTGCTTGGTGAAGAGAGACCCTGAGGGAACCCAGCCTCTGGGTTTCTTCTGCTCAAGGCACTGTGCTGCTTCTGTTACAGTCTTGGAATCCCCCATGATGGTGAGGGGAATTGGTGCAGCAGCAGCGGTTACATCATGGGTTCAGCAGGAAACCACAACAGCATTGACCTCACCTGGTCGCAGTGCAGTCGAGAAGAGTTCCTGGCCTTCGTCAGGTAAGGGAATGGTCAAGTTCTGTGTGCCCGTGTGGGAGCGGTTCCCTGGGCTGGGACCTTAGGAGAGAGCAGGGAAAGACCAAGGAATAAAATAAAATACAGTTCTTGGAAAATGAGGAACTGTGAAGTGCTTGGGGTTTGTTTATTTCTTAGCACTTGCGTCTGTTGCTGAGGTTAAACCCAGTTTTTGATTCAAGTAACTGGAAATTACTTTGGTTAGTGACTAACATGCCTGGGCTGTGCTGGACTCCTCAGGCACTAGCTCAGCCTGGAAATTTTCTTTAAAAGGTCAGAGCATCTAGGTTTAAACAAGCATTGCGGGCTTTGAGCTGGCTGGGTGAGGAACAGGCATGAGTTTCTGTTAACTTCAGCAGCAGGGAATTGTGAGCATCTCCAGGCAGCTGCTGCAGCTAAATCCATCACAGCCCACAGTAAGAATGTGTTGTCTGGGAAAGCAACAGCCAACTCCCGGAATGAAACTCAGCAGAAGTTTGCAAACATGTCGTTGTCCTTACTGCCCACAGCTGGGAAAGTGATATTTCTTATGTCTCTATCAGCACAGGCCAAACAAACTGCTTAAATGACCTGCCGGACATGGACGGCAGCATCCCTGGATGGAAGCCTGGCTTGTACTATGGAGCAGATGAGCAATGTAAAATAGCCTTTGGGAGCGTTGCCACAGCATGCACATTTGCTGACAGTAATGTTGTAGGTAGAAAGTTTGTCTGTCTTTATAGGGACAGGAGGGAAATGTTCTGGAGCCAAGATGCAGGAAAAGGGAGCTGGGGACATTTTGACTGTAAAGGGATGAAAGGTGCTTTCCTGACACAGATTTTTTTGGCAAACAACAAACCCTCAAATGCTTTTAAAATGCTTCCCTCCTCTCCATCACCTCCTTTGTCCACATAAGTCTCCTTTGAAGTCTGCACAGTACCCAGAACCTTCTGTCCAAACAGGGGCCTGGCAGTGCCAGTGCTGGGTACACCGGCTCAGGGCAGTCATGGGTCCTGTCTTGGGAGCTCTTGGTCACTGGATCCCTTCAGCTTCCCTGCCATTGCACAAGTCTGCATGGCTGAGAAATGCAGCATGGATAATAGGTGCTATCTGGGCATGTTTTGTTAATGGGGAAGCACTGAGGTGGGTGAAACTTTATTGCTTCAGCTGATCATCTTCTAGTGTTGCATCTGGCAGTGCTGGCCTTTTGACATGCCCAGAAGCAAGAGAAATTAAGGGACTTGCTTGTATTGTGGGGTATCTGGGAGGAAACCAAGCATCCAGGACATGCACCATGTACACTGAGCAGCTTTTGGGACTGCTGTGTCGATGAGCCTAAGTGACTCCCTGAACTCCTTGGGTTTCTTGTCACAGCAGGACGTATGTGAAATTCTGTCGTGCCATGTACAACCAGGAGACAAATCCACCTGTACTCGGCTTCTTGTTCCCCTGTTGGATGGTACGGAGTGTGGAATCAATAAGGTAAGGTGGCTGCTCATCTGATGGTCAGAAGCGGGTGTGGGTGCTGTGGAGCCCATTAGATAGCAAGCTGTTGTTGGTGGCTGGTGGTGGCTCCCTTGGCCAGGGAGCTAAGGCCAGACACTCCAGTCACAAACCAGTGCTGGCTGATGTTGACTTATCTGTACCTCTTGAGTTGCTTTGCAGGTCTCTAGCCCGGTATCTGAGCTCTCCTCCAAGCTTTGCTTTCTACTTGAAATGACCTGTCAGCACTTTGTTTTACCCCCAGCCTCATGTTAGACTGTAATGAGGAATGAGACTCTTCTAGTCTCTTGTGAGAAGGTGCCTCATTCATTTGGGATTCTTCTTTAAAGTCTGGCCTGAAGAAAGATGGGGACATGTGCCACCCTTGTAGACCCCAGTCCTGCTGGCTTCACTGTGGTGCTGCTAATTTTGTGTATTCTTGGTCTTAGTGGTGCTCAAAGGGACAGTGCAGCTCTCTGGAAGAACTGAACCCCATGGCTGTGGTTCATGGGCAGTGGTCTGGCTGGAGCCCCTTCTCCTCCTGCTCCCGCAGCTGCGGAGGTGGAGTTGTGATAAGGCAGCGGTTCTGTAACAACCCCAGGTAGGAGGTGGGGAACTGGGGAGTTTGCAGTGCCTTTGGCTGCTTCAGGGCCATGGGGTCTGAGTCCTGCCCTTTGCTTGGGACAAACCTGCCTCTGAGGAGTTCTTTTCCTGTCATTTCCAGGCCTGCTTTTGGGGGGCAGGAATGCCGTGGCACCAGCATCCAAGTGGAGATGTGCAATACTCAGGTAAAGGAGCTGATGGCATCTTCTGAGCTTGTTTCTTAACGCCGTTTAACCCTTTGAGAGATGTATGGTTTGGGACTGTACTTTTCACAGCTAGTTGCTCTGGGAAGGAGGACTAAAGATCTGTCTGATGATGGGAGAGGTATTTGTTCCACTGTGTCTGAAGACAGCAGTATTATTTAATAGCATTGTTCATGTGTAAAGAAGCATTTTCTTTACAGCTGCATGGCAGGACAGACATTGAGAAAACAGTGACTCACTTAATGAGAATTTTCTTCAGAGGGACATTCTTGTATTCTTCCTATTTTCCTTATCCATTTATTTTATATAAATAGCAAAGATAGCAGCCTCCAAATGCAATTATCTGCATATCCCGCAGCCTTGCTTTAAAGTGGTTTTCTTTATTTGCAGTTGTTTTGGTATTTTACTTACCAGCCACTGCTTTCTGCCTTTAGCTAGTGGTTAAAATGCTGCTTGGGATTTGTGCTCAGTAAGTTCCTTTCATTACCCATACAATTCTCTCTGGGATGTAGGCCTGTATGATGACCCAGCAGGACTTCATGGCTGAACAATGTGCAGCAACAAATTTAAAGCCACTGTATCTCACTGTCGAAGCACCATCCTTTTATACCTGGACTTCTGCTGTTGGTTTTGCCAAAGGTAAGGGAAGACTGAGGAACCGTGGCTTCTTTGTGAAGGGGAGTGCTCGTGGACCTGTCTGTACTTTGAAGTCAAAAGGCCATTTCACTGATTGTTTTAGTTTTCAGGTGAAACCTGGCTGCTCTTTCTGTCAGATCCTTTTGATTTCTTCCTGTTGCTTGATGGTCAGCCACGTGCCTTTCTGAAAGAGTAACTCCTTTCTCCTCCACCTGCCTCCTCCAGGGGACATGCTATGCAAGCATATGTGCAGGGCCGTTGAGAAAGAATTCATGGTAAGCCGCGAAGACAGTTTCATAGATGGAACAAGATGTGAGCAGGATGAGTCTGAACACCACGGGGCTTTCAATCTGTGTGTAATGGGAAGCTGCAGAGTAAGTAACTGGGGAGTCCAGATGAACCTCTGATGTGTAATCTGCCCCAAAGGAGTCCGTTGGCTAAGAGCAGTGGGAAAAAGGACAATGTCCCAAACAACAGAGTGAGCTCTTCTTAAAAGAATCACAGAATAGAATAGAATAGAATCATTAAGGTTGGAAGTGACCTCAAGGATGGTTTGGGTTGGAAGGGACCTCAAAGCCCATGTAGTTCCAACCCCCCTGCCATGGGCANGAACCCCTTCAGGGATTGGAAGGCCGCCATTAGGTCTCCCCGCATCCTTCTCTTCTCCAGGCTGAACAAGCCCAACTCCCTCAGCCTGTCCTGATAGCAGAGGGGCTTGAGCCCTCAATGAGAGAGTTTTGTTCTTAGCTTGTTGGATGGAGTCCAGCAAATCTGCTCTTCTGTCTAGGCATCCAACGCCAATGGCCTCTAGATAAGCATTTTGCTAATTATGCAGTCAGTACATACTGCTGTTCGTCCCTAATCCAAGAAGCAATTGGTTTATGAGTTGGTTGAGGAGACATCTTTAGCTGTTCAGTTACGTATATAGGTATACACAGCCCTAGAAAATGCTCTGTTGGAGAAAAGTTACGTGATTTGAACATAACAGGTCCGTGGCAAAACAAGGAGTAAAACCTGGGAATCGTAACTTGACAAATTGATTGTTGCAGTATCACTAATCAGAACTGAAGTATAACTTGTTTTGTTCTCGTCTGGATTGGATGTGAGAGGCATTCTTTCATGATGAACTTGAATATAACTCCCCCGCGCTGTCTGCATTTTAGTAACTGCTCAATGCTGACCTGGTTGTATGTTTTCTGCTGTTTCTTTACATTCCTAGAATACACTCTTAACATTTTATGTTTTTCTCATTATCCTCGTGTTCACAATGTTCTGTAATGCCTTTCCACCTAGTGAACAGCAGAGGGTGTAGGCATAATCTATTCTGATTTCTGCTGTTCCATTGGCAGCAGTGATAAATGTTATGGCAGCATCCAAAGCCTGGGATCAGTGCCTCTAGCATAAATTCAGCAGTTGCACATGTTTTGCTGCTAAGCCTGCTGAGATCCTCCTGTAGCTTTGTGTAAATTAGTCTTGTTCATTGGAATGAGGATAGAATCTCTTCTGAGCTCCATGGGATTGAAAGCCAGGCTGAAGGATGTGAGCTGGGTTTGGGGAGCTAAAGATTCCTTTAGAACCTGCCATTCATGTTTACTGTTCTCCTGAGCTTTTTTTTTTTTCCTTTTTATTTTTCTCTTTTTTTTCCTTCTCTCCCCTTCCAGAAAGAGTCCATAGAAGAGAGGGGGTGCAAAGCCTTTGGTTTAGGTCACAAGAGAAATCTTTCTGGGCAGCTTCCTATGGGAAAGATGATGTCACGCGAGTAATGAAACTTGTGCTCTCAGCAAAGACTTCCCAATCCCTGGCTTTGCGTACTGCTGTACAGGGGTAGATCTAGATACAAATGCATCTTTGTCTATCTTGTCGTCTTAAGTTTGAATTACAAATGAAGAAGGCAGTTTCAGGAATTCAGGCAGTGTTGCTTTCATGCACTTGTTTTCTTCTTGGAATAGGCAAGTCTTGACAGACTCTCCCTTTGCTCAGGCATTCGGGTGTGATCGCCAGATGGACTCCAAGAAGATAATGGACTCTTGCAAGGTCTGTGGGGGTGATAATACCACTTGCACCAAAGTGAGTGGATCTTACACAGAAGGGAAAGCTAAAGGTGCGTAGTCCTCGCCCTTGGGCTCAACATTGTGGTACTGTTTGTACGCTGCGTATTTGTATGCATGTTGAGTGCTCGTAATCATCTGTATATGAGTTCTTGTTTCTGCTTGATTTTATTTTATAGGGGTTGTGGCAGTGGAGTTTGGGTAGTCAGCAAAGGCAGCAGAGATCTGTAGCAGTGAGGTAGCTGTTGTGTGGGCAGAGTGACTTTTTTGCTCATAGTTCTTCTCTGGATGTGGACCAGAAACGTAGCCATTTGAGAAGTCCAACACATTGTTAGGAGCTGTGTCAGATTCTTCTCAAGATGTTAAACATCCATTTGGGAACTGATCTGGCTCTTGCAGTATCACATATAGTTATTAGCAGGGAACATAAAAAGAACCAAAGATAGATGAGAACGGGACACAGGATGCAGTTCAGTTTTGTTTGCTCTATTCACCAGCGGTATGTTCAAGCCAAGCTGATAGAGCGAAGGTCAGTGTGAATTTACCTGCTGGCTACCACTGTTGTATCCTGTGGGTATCCTTACCATTTTTATATTAGCTATATATATATTGACGGTTGTACTGGATGATCCTTGAGGTCTCTTCCAACCTTAATGATTCTATTCTATTCTATATAACCCCTGTCTGCAATTAAGCTTTGTAAGGCTTGTCCTCCAATGGATAGCATGCTAGTAAGGTGAGGAGGGGTTGATCTGTAATCTCCAGCCTTTTTAGGAGAGGTACAGTAACAAGGTGACTGTATCTTCTTCCTTTCTATCCTTCCAGAGTACGTTACATTTCTCTCCCTGCCTTATAACACCACCTCGGTCCATGTTACCAATCGGAGACCACTCTTCACACATTTGGGTGAGCTGAATGAAAAGGAGAGGAGGGACTACAAGCGGGGCTAAAACAAGCTTATAAAACCAAGAAAATGGAATTTCAGGGGAAAGTTCTTGATGACACAGTTTGTTTGTGGGATGCTTTGCAGTGGGAGGTGGTAGAAGCCATGCTTTTTGGGATGCCTGACCTGGATCAAACTGGTTTCCAGCAAATGGGCAGTCTGTAGCTGCCAGCACCAGGGGATCCTGGTGACCATGTCATATCTCTTAACCTTACTGCTGCTTTTGCTCCTCTAGCTGTGAAGGTTAAAGGACAGTATGTGGTTGCTGGAAAAGGAAAAATCTCCCTGAATGTCAGCTATCCATCAGTTCTGGAGGACAGCCAGATCAAATACAAAGTGTTTCTCACCAAGGACAACCTGCCAAGCCTGGAAGAAGTCCATGTGGATGGGCCAACACAGGAAGAAATTGAAATACAGGTAAATTAAAATAGCAGAGTTGGAAAGGGGCCAGTCAGAACTGGCCAGGCTGAGTTTGTGTAGCCCTGCTGCAGTGCAGAATCCAGGTGTAGTAGGCTTCACATCCGAGGCCACTGGAGATGCTGTTCACTGAGAGGGCTGGTGTTGCTGCTCTTGGGAAAGGTTGAGGGCTGGCTGCCCCCAGGCTTTCTGCAGATCTGGGGGGTGCTTGTGTGGGGCAAAGCATACTGAGTCAAACCTTTTGCTTGGCTTAATCTTTTTTTTTCAGTGGTCTGTGCACAGAATTCACAGGGTGAGTAATCTGCCTGCATCTGGCAAGAACTGAGAGTCATTGCTTTGACCCTCAGGATCGGATGGAAAAGAGGGTCTAGCTTCTCTTATCTCCCTCCCAAGAAATGAGTCTGAGCTGATTTGTGCATTGACCACAACTTTTTCCTTCACCAGGTCTACCGAAGGTATGCAAAAGAATACGGCAATGCCACCAACCCAGACATCACCTTCAGCTATTTTGTCCCCAAAGAGAATCTGACGTATATGTGGATTCCTCAGCAGGGGCCATGTTCAGTGACCTGCGGGGAAGGTGAGGCAGCAACACTCAATCTTTGCTTTTTATGGAGATCTGGGCAGGTTTCTAGTTTGGCTGGCGGGTTGTCACCCAGATCTGTACCCCATGGGCTCTCCTGGGCTGACTGAAAGAAATGTGACATCAGGGAGAGATACTTGGTTAGCACTTATTAACTGACTGAACTGGGTTTAAAAGCAAGTGGCTGAAAGCGAGCTGTGGTTGCCAGTGTTAAACTGAACCGAAGAAAAGAGTGGTACAGCTTTTGAGTTAAATTAGCAGATCAGCAAATGAGCTGAGTCATCAAAATGATAGTGAAAATGTTTGATCGTGAAGAGGATTTTTAAATAGGTTTTAACGGAACTTTTGGGTTTAAGACTAAATAATTTTCTCAGATTTTTCAACGTTATTGAAGGCTGTAATTTGAAGTTGGCAAAACATCAGAAGTCTGAGACCAAAGTGGTATCTGGTGTCTAAAGCCTCAGAGCTAATTATAAAACTTCCTTCTTAGAATTCTATTCCTGTGCCATGGCTAATCCTTTCTGTCTCCCTGAAGAAATCATAATGCAGATTGTAACAAATCACTCTGGTAAGACAGTCTGACATCTTGTTTACCAGATAATACAGATGACACTGGCAAGCCTCTCAAGACTTCTGTGACAAGGATTTAGGAAACACTTTAATGAATACTTATGGAAGTCAATCTACAGGACTAGTCATGTCTGGAGAGCTTTTCTCCAGCTGATTCCTCAGGTGAACTGGTTGCTGAAACCCTGATGTAAAGAACTCAAAGTGCTGTAGGGCCTCTCAGCTAATGTAGACACGAACAAAAAAGCCTGAGATAGCTGGGACTTAAAATAACAGAATCTGAGCTGAAATTGCATCTTGAGAGCTGAAAGTGATGCTCAGGCCCTCCTTACCAACAGGCATTTTTTGAAGACAAGGAGGGTAGTGGAAAGATGGCATTGCTGATTGCTTCTTGACATTTGCTTCTCAGGGTCATGCTCTTTGAGATTCAGGAATGCCTGTCTCCGTGGGTAGCTCATTCACTGCAAAGGAGACTCTTAACAGCTTTGCTTGTAACTTTTTTGAGTTTGGATTTTCACCTGCTTTACCTCTTTGGTTCAGTATTGTTAAAAATCTTGTTTATAGCTGTAGTTTATGAATATTTCATTTCTTGCATGCCACAGGCACTGCAAGTCTGCAGTTTCCCTCCCGGTGCCCCTAGTCTAGTTTTGGATATTGATGATCGCTTTGAGGACGTTGGCACGCTGCTGTCGGCTGTGCAAAGACTGCGTGATGGTATTACATGATTAGCTCGACAGAATGTCATTTACAAATGGCTGACTGCTAGAGCTTATTGTCAGCAGCCTGTCCCTCATCCGTCAGACATCAAGATCATTAGAAGTGATTTGGACCAAATTATGATTGATAGCCTTGTTCTTGCAAACAGCCGGTTTAGAGCAATCTTTCCATTTTGTCAGTGGATTATCCATCAAACTTCTCATCTTCTCGGGCGTTCGTCTTGGAAAGTCACTTTAAAACTCCTGAGGAAACGTTGTATCAGAAATAAGGGGGTTGTGTGTTTACAGAAAATCTGTGTTCCCAAATATGCCATTTTTCCTACACAGATAATTTGGTTAAAGTGAAATTACAGCATCTTCCTAGCACAATAGAGGTGAACTGTTCATTTTGTTTATGACTTTCTTTTCTTTCCTTTTCCTTTTGTATCCCAGGAGGCCGACCAGTGGATCATGTGTGCTTTGACCAGGCAAAGAATGAAATAACGGAGGATCAGTGGTGTCTGGAGCTCCCAGAGCCCCTTTCAGAGCACAAGCCCTGTGCCATGGAGCCGTGCCTGTACAGGTTGGTGTTCCTGGAAGCTCAGCTGAATTCTTGCTTCGCTTGTCCTTCCTCTGCCAGCTAACCCAGTCTCTGCAGTCTCATTTGCATTGTGCAAGGTGGAAGAAAAAGGAGAAGTATGAAGTAGTTTCTTCCTAATTATAATGGTGTAGTGGATCCCAAAGCATGATCTGTCTTTCCTGGTCCCATGAGGTAATTGAGGTATGTCAGCTGAATGAATGGGAGATAGTCCTTCTGGTATTTTACAATAGTTTGCTAAATTGAGATACTTTGGGGGCATGGCCAGAAGATGTCTGCTCACATCATTCTCAGGATTGTGCCAGCAAAGATTTGATCTTACTGTGGAGAAGACCCTTGTGTTAATTAGACTGGAAAGAGGACGAAGAGCCAAGCCTGCCTGGACATTGATTTCACAGACTTTTTAGTGTTTGATAAAAAGCGATTATACTGTGAACTGTAGCTCTTTAGCTTAGGTGCTTTTAGTCTGAGAGTGCTGTCAGTGCAAGGACTTAAATTCCCAGCAGTTGTCCTCTCAATCGCATCCAGATGAGGCTTTTGAATTAGAGAAGCTGAATTACTCTGTACAGCCCCTTTCTGTATTCAGTGGCATGGCTGATAAACCTCCATGATCCAGATGAGAAATAGGACGTTACAATCACTTCCCATTTAGGTGGAAGATATCACGGACAGATGAATGCTCTGCTGTCTGTGGAACTGGAGTTGCCCAGCAGAATCTGACCTGCGTTCAGTTTCGTGATGGATTGGAGACAGTTGTGGATGACAGCTTGTGCCCAGCAGAAGAAAAACCCCTCTCCGATGTGCCGTGTGTCATTAACATCTGCCCTTTAGGCTGGGACAAAGTGAGTTTATTGGTTTGGCTTGTTCCAGAAGTCGTGCCTGGATGCCTTGCAGGAGGCTACCAGTTAGGAAGAACCACCTGATTACTGGGGTCTGGGAGGGTGGTTTATACCAAGGATGTCCTGCCAGTTGAAGGTTCATCCTGTCACTTAGAAAGCTCTGTCCTTCTTAATTAATGCTGCTGGATCAATCAGTTTATGATGATGGATTGTTTAGGACAAATGTTGACTGTGTTCCTTCTTAATTTCTCCTCTCAGAGTCCAACAAAAGCAGAAACAGAAATAACCCCTGATCCACTGGTAAATACCTCACTGGCAAGCAGCGAGGTTCTGACAAGGGAGGGAGGATCGCTAGCAGGGAAGGGGGCTTCTCAGCACAGGGTCACTGGTCCGAATCCGTACTGGGAGCCACTGCCAGGTGTGGATTTACAGCTGGGGAAGAGGCTGCATTAGGCACCTCCAGTCTCGGGTATCTCTCTTCAGGCGGTGTGAATGAGGAGGGGTCTTGGCTGTTGGATGTCCTTAGCTATTCCTTATACTTACATGTTCTGCAAAAATGGAGAAAGTGCTTAAATGTGCCGCTCTCTTCAGTGGCAGCAAATATGTTGTAGGCTTGATCTGGAGGTTTTCCCTGGCTTCATTAGATTGGGACCTGTGTGGAAAGCAGGTGCCAATGGGTCCTTTTGCTCTGTTCTGAGGAGGAAGACACACACTTGCTTCAGACTTCAGAGCCACTTGGGCGTATCCAACTGGAAAATCAGACTGTGTATGTCTGGATCCCTCGAGCTGGAGAGTGTTCCGTCTCCTGCGGTAGAGGTGAGATCTTTCAGAGCTGCAGGGAAATGTTACTTGGCTGTAGGCGTGAGCTCAGTGCCCAGGAACCCCAGGGACCTGGTCTTTTCCCCTCCACAGTTCTAAGTGCCTGTGTAGCTGCGGTCACAATTTTTTTGAGTCTGGAAGAGGCAGGGGGCCCTGGCTCAGACAGGGAGTACTTGTCTGGCTGCCGCTGTGTTCCAGGGCTGGGGGGATGAATGCAACTCATTTTGAGCCCCAAATTTAGTTGGGGCCCTACAGGAAAGACAGAGAGGCACTGTTTATCAGGGAATGTAGTGATAGGATAAAGAGTAATGGTTTTAAGCTGAAAGAGGGTAGATTTAGATTGGATATTAGGCAGAAATTCTTCCCTGTGAGGGTGGTGAGGCACAGGGTGCCCAGAGAAGCTGTGGCTGCCCCTGGATCCCTGGCAGTGCCCAAGGCCAGGTTGGATGGGGCTTTGGGCACCCTGGGCTGGTGGGGGGTGTCCCTGCCCATGGCAGGGGGGTTGGAACTAGATGGGCTTTGAGGTCCCTCCCAACCCAAATCATTCTGTGATTCTATGAATAATTGTGCCTGGAGCTTGGGCAGATTTTGCTTGTTTTGTACACACACGTGACTGACACTGTTTGGCTTGTTTTCAACCCCTGCATGTGTGCCACGCAGTAAGATTGCTTCTGTTTCTAGGTAAGACTCAGCTACAGTATGTGTGTGTGTCTTTTGACACCAAAGAAGAAACCCAAGAAGAAAACTGTTATCCAGTGCCAAAGCCAGAGAGCAGGATGGAAGTCTGCGATCTCAGTCCCTGTCCGCCAAGGTAAAGCAGTTACCAGGAGATAATGAACCAGTGAGAGGTCTTTTCTTCCTCTCTCTATGTCCAGGGACATGTCAAAGTAAGGATCAAGCTCCCCTGAGGACGTTATCTTCCTCTCCCCTGCTTTGGAAGGCCAGCCAACTGTAAAAACAGTACCAGTGGTCCAAACTCAGTAACCTGAGTCTTTCCTGGGCTAGTGTATTCTCAAGCAGAACTAAGTGAAGTCTTTGAAGATTGATTCCAGCAAAAATCTGAAAGCGTCTTGATCCCTTATTGCCCTGGGGAAGGAGGAAGAAATCCATAACTGCAAAAGATGGTGACACATTTGCCAGCTGTACAGTTTCCACACAGCATCAAGAAAAGTAGCTAGAATTAAATGCTTTACAAATCTGGGATAGCTGCCCTGAGAACAGAAGGAAATGGATGGCACTTTCCTCAGGATTTATGGCATTGCAAACTGCACTCAGTGGGGTGACTTGGTGCTGTCTCAAACCTGACCCAGTGTGTATGTGTGCATTAACACAATTCCAGGTGTACTTCCATAGGCTGGTTTCATTTAAAATCCAGGGAAGATGGATTATGTGGAGGTATCGCCGATGGCTGCGTCGTTCCCAGCTGGCATTACAAAATGGGCTCCTGCAGTTTCTGATCTGACTGTTCAGTGGCGTGTGTTTTGGAGGGAGATAAGATTGTTTTTGCAGTTAAGCCTCTGTATGTCACCCTGGGGAAGACTGTGACGGGTGTAGAGTAAGACTTAATGTGTATTTTGAGCCTGTAGGCTTCTTGAAAAATGTGAATGCTCTCTGGGGCCAACTCCAAACCTGCTCCAGACTGCCCAGCCTTATTTCAAAGGCTGCCTTGTGAGTTCCGTAGCCAGCAAAGCGTGTGAGGCAGAGGGCTGAAGAAAGCAGCTGAGAAGCAGAAGGCGGAAGGATGAGGGACTTGCAGTGCACTTTGTACAGTGAGAGATAGCAGAGGGTGGGGATTCATCAATAACTTAATTTTTCTCCTCCTTGTCCTCTGCCAGATGGAAAGTAACCCCAGCTGGCCCCTGTTCCTCTAGCTGTGGGCTCGGCTTAGCTGTTCAGCTGGTCACCTGTGTGCAGATTCACCAAGGCAAGGAGATGTTGCTGGAGGAGCGTCTGTGTCCTGTGGCGGAGAAGCCCCTTACCAGCATCCCCTGCGTCATCCGCATGTGCTCCTACGAATGGAGCTTCAGCGAGTGGACAGAGGTATCTGCTCCTGTTCAGATGCAGCACTTAGTGGCTAATGCAGCGGTTTTATAGCCGCTCACTTCCCTGAAGTGTGCAGGGGAGAAATACCACTTCTGCCTTGTTAATTTACTTCCCACAGAAATGCTAAACAGTTTCTAGGGGTGTTTTCCATCTTTTCCACTGCGCTGGGTTTAGCAGGCGTAGGTTTGCTTCCCGCATTTCTCAGCTCGGGTTTTGGCTGCAGTTTAAAAATGGTCCTTGGCATGTTTTCTTCTGGAATGCAGATCGTTTTGGGTTTTTTGGGAAGTGTTTTGCAATTCAAAGATACCGTTTGGGAGATCCCAAGGGAGGCGGGCCATCTCATAGCTGATGAAACTAGAGCACTGAGAGGGCAAGTGATAGAACAGCCTCAGTGATCGTGGCAGAGCCAATAAATATAGATTTCTAGATCCCAGCTGAAACACTTGTGTAAAGGCCTGTGGGTTTCTTCCTCTGCAGTGTTCGACTTCATGTGGGAATGGCATTCAGACACGGCAGGATTTCTGCCTCAACCCGCTAACCCGTAAGCACGTGAACCCCATCTTCTGCAGGCGCTTCCCCAAGGCCATTGTGGTACGTGACTGCTCCGCAGGGCCCTGTCCTGAGCCGGCGATGGGGCCCAGGTCCCACGGAGCAGGACTGCGGACAGTGACACCAACCGCGCATCTGACGACAGCTGCAACCACAGAAGAGGTGAGATACAAGGACCTGGATCTTCCTCCATCTGCTGTGCCAGCTGTGCGTCGGGAACAGACAAAGGAGATGCATGGAGGTGAGGAGGATGCTACCAAGAAGTAGAGATAGGTGCTGACTGTGTGCAGCTAGTTGTAGTGACCCTACTGCCGTACAGGGACAGGGGCATGGGAGGGAACGCTCTTGGTTGGGAGGGACAACATGCAGCATGCCCTGAGCTGTCCATGTTGTCTGAATTAGGTGCGACGACTTCCTTGGGCTTCCCAAAGCTCTCTCGACTTGGGACTCCTCGGGGCAGCAGCTGACCCTTCCCATCCTCCACCCAGACATGGGTGCACTGTTGGCACTTGTCTCTTCTTTGTGCCATGAGGAGATGGGAATCGTGTTTCAGCAGCTCCCTTTGGATGTGTTTCTCACCTGTCCCTTCTCTGCAGGTATCTGTGGAAACCTCTTTCGTAATGCCACTGGCATCATCAACATGACGGGTGTAGAGAGCAGCGACTGCACTGTGGCTATCGGACGTCCTCTTGGAGAGGAGATCACACTCAGTGTCCTGGAGAGCTCCCTCAACTGCAGCGCAGGTACTGCCCAGGGCGTGCTGGGGTCGAGCCTGGCGCTCTGGGAGCTGGGCACCTCATTTGCCTGCCTGCCTGCCTTTGGTGCCCCGAGGGGTTCTTGCTGCCTCGGAGGCTGCGTGACCTCTGAAACCATTGTACAAGTTTTTCTGTACCACAAAATCTTTGTCAGATGGGACTAAATGAAGACGATGCCTTTCTTCTCCTTACTTACTGGTTTCTTAACTGTTGTGTTCATAGATAGGAGGTGAAAGGAGTTGATGGGGTTAAAGAAGCTGGTTGCTTTGGCCTGTAATAAACTCTCTCTCTAGTATACCCTCTTGCTGGAATCCGTACATTTAGATCAGTTAACCAGACTGTTTTCGTGACGGATTTTGATAAGATAAAGAAAACATGCAGAAATTACTTGATTCCAGACCTGTATAAAATAGGTTGCCTCGTTTTACTTGACGTAGAAGTGTTTCCAGTCCCTGTGCTCATCCGTTCCAGGTGAGGTAGTGCTGTTTTCTGGGCGAATGATGTGGCGGACAGGCTGCAGGAAGCTCTCTTTGTCGCTGATAAATTCCAGAACGAATACGCTGATTGTGAAACAGCGCGTTGTGCTGCCAGGAAACGGGGTCATTCTTCAGTACAACAGCAGAACTGCAACTAAAAAATACTACCAAGGTACTTTACTGAAAGCTTTGCTGTTGCTTTAGCTTAAGGCACCCTTGACAAGGCCCACAGAGTTCCATGGATCATGGTTGCATGGAAATCTATGGAAACCTTGCTTCATTTTTAGCAGCTAATAAGCCCCTTCTTGAGGAGTGTTGGAATTACTGTTGCTTGTGGACTACCCCTCTGTTTTAAAGACAAACCCCCTGCAGGTGTTTGCTGATGCTTGGGAGGTTCCCAGATGAAAATCCTGAGAGAAACTTTTCAGCCTGTGTTTAATTTAAATGTTGTTTTTTTTTTCTTGGAGATGCTGGACACTTCCCTAAATCCTTTTCCTTTCTGCTCCCTTTCCCCCTCTCAGACTGTGACAAGCAGCTGTTTGGTCCCCAAGGTGAAATAGTGAATCCTGTGCAATTGCCTGATCAAAGGCAAGTAGTGTGTCGGACCTTCATCAACGTGGCTCCTCGGAATCGCATAGCTATCCGCGCCCTGTATATTGACCTGGGCAACGAGAGCAACCAGACACATTTTAATTACATCTTGGTGAGTTGGAAACCTAAAGGGGATAGTTTGGATGGCTACAGACCCCTCTCCTCATTAGATGTTTCCATCCAGATGCAAAATTCAGTCACAAATCCTAGAGGGTCAGACTGATCTGTTATGTAAATGGCGATGTGAATGAGCACTACTGATGTCTTCTGTATTTCTTCTAACCTTTGCATAGTGCAGCTTTTCCCGTGAGCGACCAGTTGGCCAGACCCCAGTATGTTGTGGGTGCTTCACTTGCAGGCTGCTGTGACATAGCGGTTTTGTCTTTCTTTACACAGGTCCGTGATGTAAGCACCATGAAGACAATGGTGTTCCATGGGAAACAGCAATTCTTCTGGCAATCAACAGGAAGCCAAGCGGAAATTGAATTTCATGAAAATGTTAAGGAAAACCAAACCACTTTCTGGGCTGAATATCGGGCTATTGAGTCCAAATAAAAGGGGCCAGGGCCACTGCACTGAGAGAGGCTGTGGTACGTAGTCACTGCTGCCTGTTCACTGCTCGAGGTCACACGAGTCATTTATCCTGTTTGCAACTGCTCCCCCATCTACTGAGTAAGAACAGTCATACCTACTGACTCCTTTGGGATCTCAATATTTATAAAGATTGTGCAAAAAGACGCCTAACTACCAAACGTTTAGCAAATATTTCTCATAGGGATTTTTCTGTCTGTGCCCACCAGTATTAACGCAGTTTACATGTCTGTAGTTAGTGACTTGGATACTGAAGTCTCAGGGTCCTGCATCTGAAATACGCTGTGACCTTTTGGGGTGGTCGTTTCATTTCTCAGCGGCTCAGTGTCCTGTCACAAACCTCTGTGTACCACAAGTAGCTACGATTGTGGTTCAACCATGAAGTTCACTCTCCTGCGGTGTAAATGTCCCTTAAAACTGAAACCCATTGAAACTCTGCAATGTTATAAAGAAGGCAAAGATGTGTATGAGGGTGAACTACTAGCAGAAGATGATTAGAGACACGGGTGAGGGCGAGACAGTTTCTTTGCCCGGGAGGGTGGTGCAGCACCAGGACAGGTCGCTCAGAAAGCTTGAATGTTTTCAGGAGTTGCGAACTTTAAGGCACGACTGCCTGGTCAAGCCCTGGTGTAACAGTTGGCTTTCTATGGGAGGACTGAATGACATCCAGAGGTGTCCCTGCATGCCAGCCACCCCTCCTGTGGTTCTGCTATTGTATATCTGACTGATACCACTACTTCTTTTCCGTGGGAAAATAGAAGAGTTTTGTCTCGATGGTTTTGGTGCCGGGACACGTTTACTCCGATAAGAACAGTAGCTGTGCTCTTAATCTGCTTGTATCTTCATCTCACAGGAACTGTGCAATGAGAGATTGTTGAGACCGTGTGATAGCAGTTGTAGCAGGAAGAGGTGTTTTAGACCAGTGACAAATACGCACTCAAGTTTGATTTAAATACATTTTTGGGTTGTTTTTATTTAATATCTTAAATATTTAATATCTCGAACGTTGGACTGTGCTTGGTCCAAATCTGTCATCCTCCTCAAAACCACAGTATGCTGCTTAAGGGGTCTTTTCCACACCTGGAGCCTGGCTGGATGCATCTGCCCGCGCTCTTCATGCTGGATGCAATAAATGGTTCTGCCTGGGAAGTTTTAACCCTGCTTCTGCTTTCTTTCGGTTGAATTCTCTGGCATCATTTTACGTCCGCAAAATCTTAGTTTCTTCTGTCGCCTTAATGGTTATTCTTTGGTGGTTAAGCCTGAAGGTTTTTGCTTGCCAGCCTGCAGATGTACACTCTGCTCCTGGAAGAGCTAGAATGTAGATTCTTGAAGCGAGATCCTCGAGGCGCTGGATAGATCAGCTATCCCACCGCAGTGCGGGGGTGATGCAGGCGCTGGGTCTTCGTTTCCTGTCTAACAGGAGATGTTAATGAAAAGACATCCTTTCCTTAATCCTTTTTTGTAACCTTTTAGCAGATGGGATCTGTCTTCCCGCTCTGCTCTGGAGCCCAAGTCTCTCTGCTGTTTATTGTTCCAGATCAGCTGCGCAGAGCCTGGTCTGCAGCGATGGGCTCTGGTTACTCACCGTACGCTGCCTGTTAATTTCCTAATAATGCAAATGTCGTTCAGGGAGTTAAGGCTGGTTCCCTGTGCCCTTTGGATACCAACAGGTTCCCAACTGGGACATCTCTGACTTGCACAGTCCTCCTCCCGTTTTCTAGGGAGAAAACCTGATTCCGTTCAGATTAAGGAGAGCGTTGCCCTCTTATCTTGAGGGCAGAATTTTATAACACCGTTAAATGCACATTCAGGCAAAAAAATCCTGTTTCCCTGTCCTCTGAGCACACGCTGCCCACCCGGATAACAGCATCTGGTTGTCCAGCCAGGGGTGGCGGGACCCGGGGCTCCTGTGCACCCCGGACCCTGGCGTGGAGCGTGTGCCTGCCTGGCTGCTTATGAATATGTACAGCACGGGCTCTGCCCACAGCCTTTTAATGAGAGTGACATCAAAGCCCTGCCTGCTGGAGGAGGGGACCCACAATGCAATACGCAGGCAGACGTGGAGGCAGCTCCCACGGCCGCTGGCATCGCTGCTGCAGGCAGAGCCCCTCCATTGTCAGCCCTGGGGGGGCCGCCGGGGGCCAGGCCCTGCATGGGGGTGTGGGGAGAGGCCCAGCAGCGGCAGGGCCGGGTTTAGGGGCTGTCTCCTGGGCTGGCTGGAGGGGGGAGTGTCACTTGGGGGGTGG
>VWZZ01004507.1:1178938-1211266 GCA_013399095.1 Psophia crepitans
CCCCTGACCCCCTGGGAGCAGGGGTGCCATGAGCTCTCAGGATGAGCAGTTCCAAGCAGCAGCCCCTGACCCAGCGGCTTCCTCCGCCGATGATGGCATGACCTGGTGGTACAGGTGGCTCTGCCGGATTGCCGGGGTCATCGGGGGCGTGTGTAAGTATCCCCTTCCCTCGCAGCCAAAGGGTCCCCCTCGGCTCCGCGCGCGTCAGTCAGGGCTCCCGCCTGCCTCTTGGTAGGGTCACGCTGGCGTGCGGGGGGGGGGCCCGCCACGGAACAGCCGTTTGGGGTTACGGGTTTGGGTCCGCTCTAGACATCAGCGTTTCGGGCTGAAGGGCGGGGTGGACGTGCCCGAAGGGTGGTTTGGCTTGTCCGTGAGGGGTGGGCTGTGCGCTCGCTGAGCTTGGGCAGCTGGGAGAAGGGGCATCACGGGGGGATCTGCAGATCCTCGAGCTTCTCCTCGGGTGCNAGCGGCGGCCGGGCCCCCGGTCCTGCG
Source organism: Psophia crepitans (assembly GCA_013399095.1). Taxonomy (NCBI): domain Eukaryota; kingdom Metazoa; phylum Chordata; class Aves; order Gruiformes; family Psophiidae; genus Psophia; species Psophia crepitans. The sequence goes on from VWZZ01004507.1 coordinate 1,179,431, forward strand.
GGAGGGCAGATAAACCGGGCGGTGATATTACTGCAAGCACCAGGCTCAGGGTGCTGAGCGGGGTCAGGTTCAGGGCTGGAAGAGGGGCCGCGGGATTTGGTTCATGCTATTTGTGCCTGTGTGCTCCTCCAACTTATTTTCTTCCCCCACCCCGAATGGTGGAGCGTGTTTCCCATCCCTCCTGGTGTTGGTCGCAGGGGGCCCGCCTGTGGTTTTTGGAAGGTGAATAACGGACTTGGTTTGTGTTGTGTTTTTTTAAGGGGTTTAGTCTTGGACACAGAGAAGAAGGGAGCTGGTGTACAGCGAAGCGAGTTGGCTGTGCTCTGAATTACCTGCTGCTGAAAAAGATTTTCCCAGGGAAAGAGTCCTTGCAACTTTGCCAGAAATCGGCCTGTCCTGTAGTGCTGTTTTGCTACATTCTGTGGGGAGATTAATAGCTCTTAAAAGCAGGAGGGACTGTTATGACCGCTTAGTCTGATCTCCTGCAGAGCACAGGATGGAGAATTTCTTCTGCTTCAGGTCCACAACTTCTAGTAAAACCAGAGTGTTTCTCAGCCAGTTTGGTCAACCCTGATTTATTCCCTCGGCTGTGGCGTTCCGTCTGATCCCCCTCTCTCTCTGCCCCCTTCCCATGCCGGCCCCTTGCCTCAGGACTTGGCTGGACCAGCCCATGGTGTTTTTGCAGCTGACCTGGTTGATGATGGTGTGGTTGGGCAGGTTCGTTACCGCCCTTTTTTTGGCTAGGCTGGTAAAACATACGCTGCTCTCCCTGTTTTGTGTCTTAGGTGCTGAAATTCCAGAGGTGTGAAAAGATTTGGTAGGATTGCTCTTATGGGGCAGAATGTCCTGGCCCCACCATGCTCTGCCTGGGGCCCCCATGCTTCTGGTCCCGGCAGATGGCCAGGAGACCGGCTGGGACGTGTCTCCAGCCCAGGTCCCACGTGGGGGTTCAGCGTAGCGGTGTCTTTCCCACGGGCTGGGGCTGCAGCCGGAGCCTCGGCGCTTTGTATCTGGTTTTGGCCCACGCAGACCTCGGGACATGCGGACGGGGGGTGAAGAGCTGGAGAGGGTGGCTGTTGGGTTGCGTTGGTGGTGTTGCCCACCTCGTGCTAGAGCAGCTCATCAGTGGCTTAAAAGCAGTGCACGCCTTTGAAGAGGTATTTTTTTTCTCTACCTTCATGTTTCGAAGCAGCTGAATTGTGCTTGGTTTATTTTCCCAACTTTTCGTTCACAGCTCTGAGAACTCCTGACTGGTTTTTAAAGGAAAGGTGAGAGTTTTATGTATTTGGGTGAGTTGCTTTTGGAAGAAGAGCCAGGCTCGCTAAGAGGATTGCCATGATTTGGGGAGTCAGCTTGCTCTGCAGCCCTGACAGTCTCCCTTCCTGAGGTTCACCAGGCAGAGGAGGAGGCAGCGTGAGACACAGACCCCTCTCACGAGCAGGGAGATGGGGGACTGTGGAAAGAGGCAACCCTCCAATGCCCCGTGCTAGTAACGGCCTCTTCAAAACGCTCCTTGTCCAGCATCACCTTGTGGAAGGTGGACAGTTTGCAAAAGGGGTGACTAATAACATGGCAAGGCGGCTATTTTCAGAGCTTGCTATGGCAGAACAGAAATAATTTATAAGGATTTTGAGCAACTGGATTGTGGTCCTGCTACAGGGCTGGATTATTTCTTACAGAACGAAAAATTCCCTGTAGAAAGGAAGAAGAACTTTGTTAGTGGAGGTGAGGCCGGCGGACAGCAAATGCCACACGCAAACACCTGCAGCCCACGGCTTGCCTAAGCCAGAACGGTCCAGGGGCTGGAGCAGGAACGAGACAAACAAGGTTCAGGATCTGTTTCTGGCTTTTGCCCAGGCTGCCTCGGCCAAGTCCCTTCTCTCCCTTGTGTTCCTGTTTGTAAAAGGGTGCGGAGAGCCTGTGGCTTTTGTAAAGCGCTCTAGGAGCAAAAATAGGCTTGTGTTGAGGGCAGTGACCAGCTGCTTGAAATGAATGGAGCCTTTGTGGGGGGTGGTGTTCTCCCACCCCCCATTTCAGCTCCCAGTTATTTGTGCTTCCTCAGGGATTTGGGATGGGACAGCAGTTAAACAAATGGCAGAACTGTCTGTCTTCCATAGCTTACGTGCCATTGAGCGTTATCTGCATTTTAAACCTATTGTGAGGCCTCTGTTTTGCAAAAAGAAGTCTCTGGCTTGGCAGTTCCATCTCCTTTTGGCTACCGAGGTGGGAGTCGCTCCCATCCCAGGGGGAAGAGGATGTACCGGGTTGCTGTGGGGTGCATGGCTCTGCAGAGGAGACCGAAGGTCACCCAATCGTTATCTCTGTGGCTGTTGGCAGCCATCACCGAGTGCAGTGTTCCTGCGATTGTAAACCTTTGACTCCTTTCCCGCTGGTTGGTGCTCCTGCTGACGCAGCGGCTCGCTCAGCTCAGACTTCCTGGGTCATTAGTCCGTTGGCAACCGGGGTGTTGCTTGGCTGAGACTCCTGCGGGGATGCTTAGTGCTCAAGGGTTGTTTTGGGGTGTTTGAGGACAAAACCAAACCAGAACCCTGACAAAAAACTAGATTTAAACAAAAAACAAACAAACAAACAAAAAAAAAGAATAAGGCCAAAAAGCTGCTTGACAAAATAACATTCTGCTTCCCCAGGTTTGCTCAGTGGTTGGGTTCAGTTTTGTAGCCCTGTGGACCGCCTGGACCGCTCTGCTCCCCTGTGCTCTTAAACAAGGCAGGGGTCTGCCCCAGCCCCGGCTGCGCTTCGGATGTAGTCAAAATGCAGCTAATTTTTACTGTTCTGCTAATTATAAAATGCCTGAAAGTCAGTTAATGCTGTTTTCAGAAGTGTGCTTTCCTGGGTGAGAGCACGTGTCACAACCCTGTGCTGCTTCCCCCGAGCTCCTCTCCTGTCCGCTCCCGGGGTCTGTGGGTCCCAGAGAAGAATGAGGAACCTGCCCACCACTCCCACCCTGCTCGCTGCTGTTTTTCCAGCTCTCCGGCTGTTCGCACGTGTGACCGTGAGCAGGTCATGCCAGCCCAGTGCCTCCGTTTCCCCTGGCAGCGTGGGGACGCTGACACTGGTCCCTTTGCGATGGCAGGATGAGAAGTGCCCTTGGAGCATGGCTGGTAACGCGTCCTCTGGCATTTCTCCTCTGGTGGCTGATCCTGTTCTTGCAGGATTCCCTGAAAGATTGCGGGTCCTGTGGAATAGTCCCAGGAAGCCTTTAAAAACCACCTTGTTTGGTTGTTTCCTGCAACCAGGAGGTCGCTTGCTTGTGGGATGACCTTAGATCAGTCCTGCCATGGGCCTGCAGTTCAGTTTCCCAGTTTGGTAAATAACGATGACTGTTTTTAAGGGAACTTTGAGGATTCAGCTTGACAGAAACCCTGCAAACGTGTGTTTGAAGCTCTGCTCAGGGATCCCCTTAGCAGACATCCGAAATACCCAAACCCAGGCTGGTCTCCTTCTCCGAGACAGACACTGCTGCTCTTCATTGCGCTGCTCATCACCCCGCGACAGCCTTCGAGGGCTGCGTAACTTCAGCTGGAGTTCTGCGGGGTGGTGGTGTTTCCTGCGGACTCGGTCGGTGCCCGGCTGCCCTCCCTGCCCGGGCTCGGGTTCCCGGGTGAGCAGCGGCAGTCTGTTGGTACCGGTGGAGGAAAAGGAGCCGTATCAAGTGCCGGGAACGCTCTGCAAGTTTAATGAGGCAGGAAGGAGGCGCATCCAGCCTCGGCTTGGACGCTGCTGCCTGGTTCCTCTCCTTGTGTTACAGAGTCAGGAGTGCTGGGGCTATTTTGGGCTCTGCTTTATCTAGCATCCGCTTCCATTTGTATCAGCAGAGACCCAAACTTGGCTCTTTTCTGCACACCTCTAGTGCAGAACCAGCAGTGTGTGGCAGAGCCCGGGTTCACCTCTGCTTTATTCTTTGCCTGTGCGCCTTGGGTGCTACGAGTCACGTTTTTGCTGAGCTTGCCCTGTGCTGCTCAGAGGCAGGTGTCTGCTGGGACCTCGTTGTTCATGCTGGGACAAAGCAGTAATTCTTTAGCAAATAAAACCCAGGGTGCTACAGGGTGCCGTGTACATGACTGCATGTAAAAGCCAATACTCCGTTGTTCTACGCAAGGGAAATAGTTGTGCAAATGTCACGCTGAGACACCAGGCGCTGGGAGAAAACGGATGCCTGAGCAGAGGACCTTGGAACAAAGCCTGTCCCTGCACCCCGGGCTCTTCTTCGGACCATCACACCTTCCCACCCACCCTGCCGTGCTGCTCTGTCCAGGCTGCTCTGCGGTGCCTAGGGGTGCCGGCCAAGGCAAGGGCTCTTCTGGGCTGCTCTTCTCTGCAAAACAGCCCGAAGTACAGGAGAGCGGAATCGGGCTGGTGTGGCTGGTGGTCCCCTTGCAGGGCAGAGCTGGGAGCGGAGCCAGCGCACGGGGTCGGGGTTATGGTCACTGAAAGCCTCTTTGCTTTCCAGCCTGTGCCTTCGCCGGCCTCTGGAACTGTGTCACCATCAACCCCCTGAACATCGCGGCTGGCGTGTGGATGATGTGAGCAGAGTTTCTTTTCTGTTTTCTGCCAGGAGGGAGGTTCGGTTCGTTAGGCAGCGCTGAGCAAGGGGCAGAGCCCCCCGCTTGGGCAGCGGCCGCGGGCGAAATGTCCGTCGGGCTCAGCGAACCGCCAGACCTCGTCCATCGGGCGGGTTGAGACGCTGGGTTTATTCTGTTTATATTTCTTTACCCCTTTTTAGGTAAATACTGACATACCCTTATCCAAGATAAGTCTGGGGCACCGTGGTTTGGGAATTACCAAGAAGAGGGGAGGGAGCACAGTGAGGTCCAGGCCCGACATTCCCTCCCTCCCGCGTTTGGGCAGGAGAGCGGCTGGTCCGCGGGGGGCCGGGGGGCATTGCTGACCCTCGCTGTGAGCCAGGCAGGCAGGATTAACTCTGGTTTGCTCTGTCTGGAGGCTCAACGCCTTTGTCCTGTTCCTGTGCGAAGCCCCCTTCTGCTGCCAGTTTATCGAGTTTGCGAACGCCGTCTCCGCGAGGGCGGACAAGTTGCGGCCCTGGCAGAAAGCTGCTTTCTACTGCGGGTGAGGATGCTGCTGGGGTGTGTTGTGGTGGTGAAGCCGTCCTGGGAACTGCATTGGGATGCACATGGGCGTGCCGTGATGGACGAGCATCCCTGCATCCCCTGGGGAGCAGAACCTGGCTTTGAGGGCTGCCTCTCTCTTCCAGGATGGCTGTGTTCCCGGTGGTGCTCAGCCTGACACTGACCACGCTCTTTGGGAATGCCATTGCGTTTGCCACCGGAGTGCTTTATGGCCTGTCGGCGCTCGGCAAAAAGTAAGAAAGATCTGTCTGCGAGGGAAGGGGAAGGTGGACCTCCAGCCCTCACCCCCATCTGCCTCCCTAAGGCTGTGCTTTCCTCTTGTACTAACCATGCTGCCGGGTGTAAATGCTGCTGGAGAGCATCTCCCTGCCATCGTCTCAAAGCCCTGGGAGGGAATCACAGAATCATAGAATGGGTTGGGTTGGAAGGGACCTCAAAGCCCATCTAGTCCCACCCCCTGCCATGGGCAGGGACAGCCCCCACCAGCCCAGGGTGCCCAAAGCCCCATCCAACCTGGCCTTGGGCACTGCCAGGGAGCCAGGGGCAGCCACAGCTTCTCTGGGCACCCTGTGGCAGGGCCTCAGCACCCTCCCAGGGAAGGATTTCCTCCTAATGTCTAATCTAAATCTCTCCTCTTTTAGTTTAAACCCATCCCCCTTGTCATGTCCCTCCCTGCTCCCTGTGAACAGTCCCTCTCTGGGAAGGTCAGAGGGTTTTCAGAAGCTCTGAGCTTTCCCCTGGAAGCTCAGCAGAGGTTGCCCTGTGGGTCCCAGCCCTCCTGCAGCCATTGGAGAGATGGGCCCAGCTTGGGGGCGGCGAGCGGCTTTGGTGGGGTTGGAGAGGGCCAGCAAGTCTTTTTACACTCCTGGCATCCCTCGGCATGGAAAGGCCCTGGCCCCTGTTGGGCGACCTCTGTGCCAGGCGCTGTACCCGCCATGGTGGGCACCCAGAGCTCATATCCCCACGCTGTCCCTTCTCTCCGCAGGGGAGATGCCATTTCCTACGCCCGGATCCACCAGCAGCAGAAGCAAATGGATGAAGAGAAGCTCACGGGGGCCCTGGAAGGACAGGCTCTCTGAAGCGCATGAGCTTGGGGTAACTCCTCTGGACACTGAGATGTTGGTGAAGACACAGAAACCCACTCCGCCCTTCCCTCTGCCCTTCCCTGGACGCTGCAGCAACTGGAAATCTCAGGGGCTGGGACGGGCTGTGCCCTCTTCTCACACCAGCAGCCAGACCTCAGCGAGTTGGCCCCTCTCTCCTTGTCCCTCAACCATGTATCTCTCAGTCCTGCTATTTTTTAATTTTTAATTTATTTTTATTTTTTTTGCTGCAGAGGTGCTGGGTCTTTGAGTGCTGCTTTACAAGCCTGAGTAGGTAGCCTTTCTTTGGAGTGATGCGTGATAACGAGCCGAGGATGCAGTGCCTGTTTGGGAACCGCTGTCCCGGTGGGGCGAGGAGGGACAGAGCTGACGTGCCCGCTCCTGACCTGCGCCGGTCTCGCGGGAATCAGGGAGCTGCCGGCCTCGTGCCTGGGCGTAACCTGCCATTGCACGTTACACGTTTTTAGTAACACGCTCTGGTGTGGCCCTTCCCAGGTGTAATACACTCATCCAGGGTTTAGCAATACCTTGTGATGCTTAAGCTTGGCCTTCATCCACTGAGTATGGTGTAACACGGGTCCAGTTAGGCCAGGCGTCGGAGGCGCTGCTGCACGGGAAAGGACTTCAGCAAAAACCCCGTGTGAAGACAATAACCCGCTCTGCAGAGGAGCTGCCAGAGGTGCTGGGGCAGATCCTGATCCCTGCAAAGCACAGTCCCCTCTTCCTCTGCTCTGCAGGCAATTATTGCAATTTACTTGAATGATAAGAATTAATTACTTTGTCTTAACAAGGGTACTTTTCTTAAGCTTCACTCTTTTACTGGGGAAGAAGGGAAATCAGGTTTGCTTTACCTCGGCTGGAAAAGGGTACTGTTGCTTGAACCAAGCGGGAATTTTTGCTGGTGTAAGGGCTGCTGACGTGCAAAGAGCATCCTTCTCTCGTGAGCCTGAGGCTCTGCTCTGTTCTCTCTCACTCCCTGCATCCACTCCTGCTCCCATGACCCATCCCTCCGCACAAGGGACGTGCCCTTTGCTTCTGTCTGGTACAGTCTTTCTTTTTGGGCTCACGTCCCTTCTGCGCCAGTCCTGGGCTGGTTTTGCGGGGGAAGGTGGCATATCCTTCCTTGCAACCAGAGAGAGAAGCCTGCCCCCTCTCAGTGTGGGTAGCTGGGATGGCGTTTCTTTATTCCAGGCTCCATCAGTGGTTTTCACATCGTGTTTTCTGTTTGCTTTGTATCATGCAGAGCGCAAAGTCCAAACACCGCTCTTTGCATCGTGGTTTCTTCTGGGAGCTTTAATTTGTTTGGGTTTACATGTTTGCTTTTTGTTTTCATTAGGAAAAGGGGGAATAATTTATTTCTAGTTATTTAAGTATTTTGATGGGACTCATTCTCTCTGGACATAGGAGAAAGGAGTGCCCTGGTTTGTGTCCTTCGAAAGACTGCCTCACTTCACGGGGAGTGTCTCTGAACCCAGGGAGAGCCCCGGCTGCTGTAACTGGGATGCTGTAACTGGGATACTGTAAAATCCAGTTTCAGCCTTCAGAGCGTTTCTGACTTTTGGAAGGCGTGCTGTCCTTTGACCTCTTTGTTGTCTTCTGGGCCGCTGGCTTGAGGAAATTTGTTTCCCCCCTCTGCTGGGAGAGAGAAGGGAGGGAAAGCGGGCCGTCAGCGCTGCGCTGGAGGCTTGCACGCACTCGGCACCGCGGCAGGGAGCAGCTCTGGTGAGCGGTGGCAGCGGGGGCTGCAGCCTCTTCTTCCTCCTCCGCCCTGGGAGCTGAGTTCCCGCTGCCCATCGCAGTCCCGTTTGGGGTAGCAGAGGGGTCTGAGAAACGCTGCTGGAGGCTGGCTGCTGTCTGTCGGACGGGTCTGTCCGCCGGCCGCTTCGGAGCAGCGTCCTGTTGGAAGCTATCCACATAGCGTGCCCTTCCTGTAGGCACGGCGTGCCGCTGCGTTAGTTGAACACCGCCAGGACATGGGAGGGGGCTGTGGCTGGGGGGGGAGGCTGGATACGGGCGCAGCGTGCGCATTGCAGCGGGAGCAGAGCGGTCCCTGGAGATCGGGGGGCTAAGCCGTCAGCTAACGTTAGTTGTTGTTGCTTCGGCGGAGTTCAGGGAGGTGTGAGGATTTACAGCAGTCGGGAACGCGGCTCGGGTTTATTTGCACGCGCAGGCGCTTGCAGCTCGATGCTGGGCAGCCGCTTTGCGCTAAGCCCCTTTCCCCCCGGCCTCCGAACCGCGACTGCTCTGACACCGGCTTGTCGGGGACGCAGAAATGGCACCGCCAGCCCAGATGCAGCTTGTTTCAGTGGAGGCTGCGCCGCTTCGCAGCGCCGAGCTCTGGGCTGATCCCTGTTGCTGCGTGCAGCACTCGGGGCACTGGCCTCCCTTGGTGTGTGTGCAGGGACCGCAGCCTCCTGCGCGGGTCGCGCTGCTGCGGTGGGAGTGCTGCAGGGAATACGCTGCAGCCCACGGGATGCTTCGGTGGTAAGAGCCTCTCTGCTCTTCGAGCCGGCTGTGTCCCCGTGCAGCACCTTCGCTGCGTGGTTCAAGTGCAGAGTCCTGCCTAGCAAACGGGACCTCTGCTTTGATTTCAGGGGGTTTGGGGGGAGTTAGATAGTGTTTAGTAGAGGAATGTTGCAGACTGGTGCACGTAGCTACGAGCATGTCTTTGGTAGTGACTGCTTTGCTCTGTGAGTAGTTCCACAGTGGCTTTAGTGACAGGGGGCAAAAGGCAAAGCAGAGGTGATGGGGTAACTCGTGCAGGCTGATGTACGCCCGCGGTGATGGACCACGGAACTGGTGGGACCCTCGCTGGCTTCATCGGACTGCTGCTGGTCTATGGCATGAGGACAGTCCCCGGGGCTGGCACGGGCAGAAGCCCCTTGGCGTGTTTTACAGCAGCCAGGTCTGACGCTGCGGCCAAGGCAAGCGAACAATCTGCGCCAGCTCTGCCACCGGTGGCAGGGTGCAAACCTCAGCTCTGAGCTCAATGATTTTGTTGAAAATGGGTCTCAAGGACTCTTCTGTGCGAGACGGACTGGAGCCTTCAGCCACAATGCTTAAAGACACCGGGTTTGTCCAGCGTCTCTGTGCTTGCTGCAGCAGGAGGGTCTCAGATCCGTGCTCCAGGAGTGCTGATGCCTGCAGATGTGCATCTTGAGTGGGAGCTCTCGGGAATGTCAGCTCTCTGCAGCACCCGTGGCTGTCGGGAGCTGTAGCGGCAGTTAGTGGATGGTCTCACCTCTGTGCGGGCAAGAAGCTGTTTTTGTGGAGATAGAAAGGACCTTTAGAGTAGTAGCACCACAGTAGTTGATATGCCCATTCACAGTGCGTGGTGGTTATTAATTGTGTTGATGCACCGTGAGGGTGCTTGGAGCTGTGTAAGGATAAATGAAGTGGAAGCCCTGCTCTGGAGATTTTACAGGCTCAACCCAATCCCCACTGGCAGCACCCAGGCAACTCCATGGGCTCTCTGTGGAGGAGGTTCTGCTTGCCAGGTCTTGGAAAGGCCTCTTGGGAGACGATGGGATAGAAGTTTTGGTACACGAGAACTCAAGAGTGGGTGATGCATTGACTGCAGCGAGTTGTTGATGAGTGCGGAAAGGCGGCTGGGTACTGGCAGCATACGCATGCGATGGGCCGTCGCGCCATTCACCGCGTGAGCTGCGCGTGCATTTAAACAGCGTGCAACTCCTCCTTGTCCCGTTCAGTCATGGAGCTGACAGCACTTGTGCGTGTTAGCTCCACTGTCCCCTGGGGATGTCCATGGGGTGCGAAGCAAAGAGCAGAAGCTCGCTTTCTGCTGCGTACCCAGAGCTCGCTGTTCTGGGCAGGAGCTGATTTTGTAACACCAACTGATTCTCTGTGTGTGCAGTGAATAAAAAGACCATTCTACCTCTGGAAAGAGCCACTGTGATTTCTCAGACTCTACATGTTGTAGCGAAACCCCTCAGACTTTCGGTATGGAAGACAGGAGGTCACTCAGAAAATATTTCTCCAATGAGGTTCTCACAGGACCTGAAGAATCCAACCTCAGTTCATATTCGGGCATTTCCTCCTTAGGCTGAGCCCTGGGAACCTCAATTCATCTTTGTCATTTTTTCCTCAGGAAAAAACTTTCACAGTCTTCAGGGAAGGGTTTCACTGAAGTGAAGGTATCAAGACCTGGTCCATAGCCATGTGAGAAAGAACGCTCTAGCACAGAGCTGCCAGAGAGCCTGATCTTCAGAAGGTCAGTGGAAACCAGAGGCTCTTGAGACCTCCTGTAATCAGGCCATGCTTAGAAACAGTCATATTCCAGCCAGGGCTGAACATCTTTCTGGAAATGGGTGTCTGCTGCAAAGGTTAGGTCTAATATCGAATTTTCTCTGTGGTTTTGATTTTGGCCCATCTTTCCTTTGTGTCCGAGGCTGCTTTAGATTAATCCTCTGATAAAGCACATCTCTTAGGTGATTTCTCTCACCTCCTGCTGCAGGGCATGTAAATAGTAGTTAGTATATCTTGAGATCTGGGTCAAATATGATGTGCTACCCCATGCTTCCTTGTCGTAGCAGGCTGGCTGCTCCAGGAACAGGAGGACACAAGCATCTCCACCAGCCTGCAGGTGCCACGTGCATTTCAGGAGGCTGGAGAAATGCTTGGGCAAAGCATCTCCCAGCTCAGCCTCTGTTTTTCTGCCCTTTGGGGAGGCATTGGGTTGGATATAATACTCAGTAAGGCCATTTGTTCCTTGCAGCCATAACCACCTCCTGCAGCTGCGTTTTACCTAGGGTTAGGCTCTAAACAACAACAAAACTTAAAAAAAAAAAAGTTTTTAATCTTGCAGGACACACAGGAAAGGGGTAAGAACAATTTGCTACTAACTATGCAGTTGAAATCTCAAAGTGCTGGAGGCTCCACACAGCCATGATGGAGGCACATCCACCTTCTTTGTGGGTGAGTAGAGCCCTGGGGTGGGAAGGACCCATCCCAGCACAAGGTATTGTCAGCACCTACCGCGTCTTTCCGCCAGTGAATCACTTGCACTACAGCTGAATGTTTGTCTGTTCCTGTTCTTTGTTTTGTCCTGGATTTTCTTTGTGAACTGTATTTGGTCTTGTTCATTGGGCTTCTAGTGTAATGTGTGTTTTTAGAGCAATAAAACGTGGCAGCTTTTTATACAAAATATCTGGCTCTGCCTCTTTCAACCATCCTTCAGGACATGAGACTCATCTGGGAGGCTGCAGTGGTCCCCTTGTCACAGTCCTGGTCTGCCTCTCCCATCCCACCCACCTGAGCTCCTCTCTCAGCAAATCAAGGCAACCTCTTGCAGTTCAAGGCAAAACTGTTTTATTCTTGCAACTACATGATGAACTTTTGCCAAAACTGCTACAGCTGTTAACTCTGTTCCAGCCAAACCCTGGGGCTCTTGGGCTGCTTTGGTGGCTGCTGAGCAAAGGACGTCCATGGTCTCTTGTCCACAGCCACATGTTCCATTTTCCAGGACATCTTTATCTCCAGCCTGGTGCTGGTTACCTGGTCCCATGGGGTTGATACATTGCTCAGAGAGCAACAGGTAGTGTTGAATGACAGGAAGAGAAGGTAAAGTTCCAGTTGGCAACTTCTACATCCAAAGCAAGATGGTGATTGCCACCTGCTCCTCTCCTGACGCCTTTGCAGAGAGCTCCAGCCTCCACCTCCAGCAGCACAACCATTTTCTCTGTTGCCCTTGAGCACGTGGACTGGTGGCCCAGCGTGGCTGGCAGACGGCAGCTCCTACCTCATGAATGATCTCCGGCCAGTCCTGAAGAAGGCCTCTATCTGTTCCAGGGATCTGCCTTTGGTTTCTGGAACGCAGCAGCCTGTGAATAAGATGTTCCCGGCACAGAGGACGGCAAAGAATAGGAAGGGCACCTCGAGGCCAAAGGCTTCCTGGAAAGCAGGACAGAAAGGAGACATGAGCTGGTGCAGAGAGGGTCTTAGGAGGGGCTGCCGGACACCCTCTCGGGGCAGTACCCACCACAACCCGGAGGAAGAACTGGGTCAGCGTGAAGGCTGTCAGCCAGCTCACAACGACACAGAGGCCCGAGGCCACCCCACGGGCTTTCAGAGGGAGGATCTCCGACATCAGCAACCAAGTGATGGGGCCCCAGCCCATGGCATAACCTGCAGGGGAGGAGGGGTAAGATGAGGGTGCTGGGCTTCAAAGTCCACTGGGGAGTGCAGAAGAGCCCTGTGCAATCCTGCCCTGCTCCCACACCAATCATTGTTCCCCCCCAATTCATGCTCTGTCAGTCCTCAAAGTGACTTCAGATGCCATCTTCCTTGGTCTTCCGGGGACATCTACCTGCCTGCCAGCTCCAAGCCCAAGTCTCCTTGCTCCATATCACGCTGCCTCAGATGAGAAATGTACCCTCCAGGCTGGAACCCAGCCCTGTGCTGTGGGTCCTGGGCTCTCGCTCTCTGCACCTACCCATTATGAAGAACATGGTTGCCAGGAGGGGGATGAGGGTGATGTAGTTGATCGGCTCAGCAGGAAGGTTGGCAGAGCTCTCCAGGGTCTTGTTGGCAATGGTGCCATTCTGAGAAGCTGGCATGAAGTGGATATAGACCCCCATGGTCAGGCTGGATGCCAACATGATGCCAGCTGTGGAGAGATGCAACAGCATAGTGAGACCGATGGGTGAGTGATCCCCTCCGTGCGAAGGGCTGAGCTTCTGGGAACACCTCTGCCCAGGAACTGACCACCACCAAAGGAAAGAGACCTCTCCCACTTTCCTGCCCAAGTCCTGCATGGCTGAAGTTTCCACTCCTGCACGTTTGCTGAGCTCCTGGAAATCCTTAAATAGGAGCTTCCCTTGCACAACAGTGGCAGAGAGACATACCCGATACAAAAAGAAGAATCTTCCTCCCAGCTTTATCCATCGACACAGCAGCAATCGCCACCGAGAACAGACGTACCAAGCCGACAAGAGCTGCGTCGTACTCTGGTTTCTGCAACAGCAAAAGCAGTGGGGAAACTGAGATGGGAGAGCCAGGGAAAGGGCAGGTTTCTACATGTGTTACTTCGACTCTGGCTGATGCCTTTGTCAAAACCATCCTCCTATAACAACAGGCCAGAGAAGAAGAGCCTGAAGCTCAGAGGAGGAGAACAGGGAAATGGTAGGGCCGGCCCTGCTGCAGAGCAAGCGCTTGGCAATTGCTGCCAACCAGATGCTTTAAAGAAGGCTTCAAAGGTGGGGTCTTCAAGCTGCGGGGAATCGGGAGGATTGGGCAGCCATCACTGAAGACGAAGCTATGTGAGCACAGGCTCAACCCCAGGGCTCACCAGGATGACAGATGTTTTCTTGAATATTGACTGCAGGTACACGAGGATGCAGGTGACCCCAGAGAGCTGCTGCAGGAATCTCATCCCCACTGCGATCAGGATGGGCTTGTAGATGAAGGGGTCCTTGATCTCGGCACAGGAAATGCGCTGGCTCTGGAGGGAACAAAGCCAGAAAGCCAAGGTGTTACCACCTTTGGGCTGCACCACAGCACCCAGAAGACAACTCAGGAGTTGCCCAAAGGAGGGTGGATTTTGCAGTTTTCACACTACATCTCCCCTGTGCTGGAGGCGAACCTCCTCACCTGCTTCCTCACGCTGTCCTTGATCTGCTCATACTCCCTGGCATAGTCCGTGTCCTTGCCCCGCAGCCAGCACAGCGACCCCAGGGCTTCGTCATCCTTCCCCTGGGAGAGCAGGAACCGGGGCGAGTTGGGCATGAAGCAGAGCAGGACGATCATCGTGAGCACGGGCACCTCCCCTGCGACGGCCAGCCAGCGCCAGTCCAGGACCAGCCCTGCTGGGGCAGCATGGTTAGGAGGGGAGTCCTGGCCTTGCTTCCACATGGGCACCCCAACAACAGAGATTTAATAAATTGGGGAGTGGACAGGGGGAATACTCCTGAAAACTAGAGGGAGATTTTCCAAGTTTTTTCTCCTAGCAAAGCAGCATTTTCAGCTGTTGATGTGGAGAAATTCCAGCAAGATTCCCCCAAATCTTAGAGGATCCAGCAAGATCCTGCAGCAACCAGGGCACACGCTGGCAGGAGATGCACATGCAGTTCCTTATGTGCTGCCCTTCAGCCCTGATGAAACCTCGGCAGGACCCAGGTCTCCAAACACTGAGATACTTGCCCAGCACATAGAGGACGAGGGAGCCCAGGACTGCCATGATCTGAGGACAAGCACCCAGCAGGCCTCTGACCCCAGGGTGGGAGATCTCCGAGATGTAGACCTGGAGTAGGAGAACGCATGCTTAACAGAGCTTGCAATAGACAACCATCACCACCAAAACCTGTCCTCTGTCACCTCGCAGTTCTCCACTGTGGCCAGGAGAAACCCAAACTGCTGGGCAGCTGCCCTCTTGGGGTGGAAACCTGACCGGTCCAGTGGCACAGACTGGTCCTGGCAGGTGGAGGAGGACAGACTTGCAGGCACCGCTGCTTCCCTCTCTCACCCCAGCGTGGGAGAAGTGCTCCAGCAACACACTCAGCCTCCCGCTCCTGGAGACATGCCCCTGGGTTACTCAATCCTTGCCTTCCCCTCTGCGTGCAACACGAGGTTGGTGTTTGCTAAACGTGGGAGGAAATAACTGCTGGGAAGAGCAGGGCAGGGATGAAGGACCCGCAGTCCCTTTTCTGTGGGCAAGTCCGGCTCTGTGGGGGCAGCTCAGGCTGGCCGTGCCAGGGCCGCTAGCCCAGTGCATCCTCCCCATGCCCAACTGCCGAGCTGCGGCCCTGGAGCTCTGCTGATGCCTCCAAAAAGCAGCGGCACGCACCAAGCCCAGCTATGGCACCACCCCATCTCCCGCCGTGCAAATCCCCAGCAAACTCCCTCCCAAGGCACGTTACTGGGATGGAGGCAGACGTCACGCCGCCGGCGTAGCCCGTCAGCACGCGGCCCAGCAGCAGCATCCCGATCCCCTGGGCGCCGGCCATCAGCGCGTATCCCACGGCGGAGGGCAGTGCCGAGAACATGATGCTCAGCTTGCGGCCCAGGCGGTCGTTGAGGAGCATGGCGCTGAGCCCTCCCACCGCCGCTCCCAGCGTGAACACCGACTGTGGGGAGACAGGGAGCGGGGTCTCGGTGGGTCTGAGCTCTCCCCGCGCACACACCGGATCTGCCCGCCCCGGCAGGGACAGCCCCGTTCCTTACCCCAAACCAGGACGCTGTGTGCTGGTCCAGCCTCAGCGCAGGGCTGGGGTGAGCCTCCAGGGTGGGGATGACAGGCGAGGGGTAAACCAGGGCAAAGCCAAAACTGAAGTTCCCCAGGACAGCGGCAAACGCAGCCAGGTAGAGCCGCTTGTTGTGGAGGCTCCTGAGGGAGGGACAGGGCGAGAAGGACGCGTTGGGTGCCCTTATCGCACCCAGCAGAAGCTTTAACTCGGTTTTGCAGCTTGCCCCGGCCTTTACCGAGGCTCTCGTGACACCCGTGAAGGGATTTTCCTGGGGAATGGCCCAGCACGGCCCCAGGCTGGTGGGGTTTCTAGAGCAGAGCGGCAGCTGCTCCTGCCGCGGAGCGGGGGGCGATAGCCCGTACGCCTCGGGCGCTGCCGATGTTTTCCTCTGCGCCGGGCGGTTTTCAGCAGGTTCAACAAACCGAGAAAAGCAGAAGCTGCACCCGGCAGCACCATGGACCCCGCTGGCAGCTGGTTTGTGCTGGCGGAGCAGGGAGGGGGTTCCTTTCCAGGCATTGTGCCCCCCAGCAGGACCTTACGCCCCTTCAAGGGTCGGACGCCCAAAACCACGCACACCTCAGCTCTCCCAGGCGGGCTCACCCAGCACCGCGCACCCTGGGCAGGATGACACCTCGTCCCAAGGCAGCTCAGGAACGACAGCAGCATGAAGCAGCTCTTCCACCAGCTCCCCCCAGCCCAGTACTCTCAGGACAGAGGGCACAGCCCACCCCACAGCCAACCCCACCGCCTCAGCCCTTACTGCAGGTACTCTTTGTCAAGCCTCTTCAGAGCGCTCTGGGGGAAGGTCCGATACGAGGAGCTCGCCTTCCTCACGAGGGGCTCCCGCGCGCTCGGCTCCATGGCGGTGCTGTGGCCGGTGGTGTGGGTGCTGCTTCGCTCGGGGCCGGATGCTCAGGGCTGCCTCCGGGAACGGGGAGGAAGAGGCAGCTGAAAGCGAAAGGGGAGAGGCTGCCCAGCGTTGCCTAATCACAGAAATCTGTGTCTCGTGGGCTCACACCCGGCTGGCCTCTGGGGAGGAAGCTGGGGGGGCCGGAAAACCAGCAGGCAAAGAGCCATGGGAAAACGATGGTGCCCTGCAGCCTTCACCCCACACCCAACCAGCCTCTGTCCCTCCCAGACCCCAGCAACACCAAAACCCATCGCTGCAGTGGTACTTACGGGGATGATCTTTGCAGAACTGTTTCCACCAGCAGAAACCAGAAGTCCCTTTGCTAAGGCCACATCTCACCCCTCGAGGAACCGGTACCAGTCAGACTGGCCAAATGCTGCTTCTTTCCACAAGGGTAAATTGCGTCTGTGTGGCCTCCACAGCCACCCTGGGGAAGGGTTTTCAACATAGACTAGAGCTGAGGAAGAGGAAGAAGAGGAAATGAGAGGGAGGTGAAGGCAGAGGAGGCACAGGGAGCAGGTGAGGGGAATGAAGAGCACGGACGAGGATGGAAAAAGGGAAGGCGGCATCTCTGCTGCATTGGGTGCAGCTGCTGGGATCCCTGGGCTGCCTATGGGTGCCTTTACAGAGTCACAGAATCACAGAGGTTGGAAGGGACCCTTTACTCCCTTGCCCTGATCCCCCCAGCCCCATGGGGCTCAGTGGGCGATGTTGTGCTGGGGCACCTGCAGGTCCTGGGGGGCTGCAAGGTCCCAGCTCACCCTGTGGGTAGAGGGGGACACACATACCTACTGGCTTTGCACTTGGATTTCATTAGCACAAGATGTCTTTCCCTAAACTACTGTAGTGCTCCTCTTGTTTCCATCAGTCACCTTAGTCCCTGGTGCTTTTGGGACCACCTGGATGGGTTCTGCACCCCCAAGCCTGCGGGGGAGCCCCAGTGACACTTTGGTGTCAGCCAGGACTCACTGTGATCTTCCCTTCGTGCAATCTGGTTCCCCTTCCGCAACCACCAAGTGCCGCATTTAGTGTCTGATCGATGCTGGGGATTCACGGCTGACTCAGCCACTCGGGGCCACGATTTCCCTGTGGGAAGAAAGGTCATGGAGTAAGGGGGTGTCAGAGCTGCAGGCCAGCTCATCCAAAAACTTCCCAGTGTCATGTTGGTCCAACCAGGGATGTCACCTCACATTGTGAAAGTCATTCTTTGCCCTCTCTACCCCTCCCAGGCCGCAGCTTTTTCCCAAAACCAGGTGCACTGAGTCTCTCCAGTGCAATATTTGCCATGTCCCGCCCCAGAGCAGCTGCCTTTCAGCCCTGTGAGTTAAAAAACAGGGCCCCCAAAGCAAGATGCTGTAGCAGAGGGTGGAGGGCTGTGGGGTGGTGCTGCTGGGGCTGGTCCTGCTCCTGGTGAAAAGTGGTTGCAGGTGCTGAGCAGGGTGTTGAGTGAAGAATCTGGCTGCAAGGTCCCTGGGGGCTGAGGCTGCTGCAGGGTAAGAGCTTTTCTCTTTTTGCCTCCCTGATCTGTGTTTTGGTGTAAATATCTCTAGCAAGGAGGAAGCTGTGGGCTTGCTGGTTAGTTATCTCTGGCCTTTTCCATTATAGACCTTGTTTGGCTGCTGCTTTTTGGGACTGTGGTGGGGCTGAGCATGCCACCCTGTGCAGGATTGTGCCAGCTCTGTGCTTGTGTTTCATGGACAGGTTTGTGTGCCAGGTTGGGGGTCCCTGTTGGGAGCGATGCTGCTTAGAGCAAAGGTGTGAAGTCTGCGTCGTGTGTCTGTGGTGTGCTTGGGGGGAGTGGAAGAAAGGTTCCTGTGCCTCTTGGTGTGTCTGCTGCTCTGCTGGCTGGGCATTCTTTGAAGGTTTGTGTCTCTCAAAGACAGCGGTTGGGAGCTTGTTTGTGAAGGTGAAAACTGAAGTAGGGAGAGATGATGTGTCCTGATGGGGTGTGGGGAATTGGTGGCAGTGCTGGGTGCTGATCTGATTATGCAGGCTGGTGGCTTGAACAGGGAGAAGTCTCACCCTGGAGAAGAGAAGGCTCTGGGGAGACCTAACTGCGTCCTTCCAATAGCTAAAGGCGCTCCAGGAAAGCTGGAGAGGGGCTGGTTCCAGGGCAGGGAAGGACAGGACAAGGGCAATGGGCTTAAACTAAAAGAGGGGAGATTGAGATGAGATCTGAGGCAGCAATCCTTCCCTGGGAGGGTGCTGAGGCCCTGGCACAGGGTCCCCTGAGAAGCTGTGGCTGCCCCGGATCCCTGGCAGTGCCCAAGGCCAGGTTGGATGGGGCTTTGGGCACCCTGGAGTGGTGGGGGGTGTCCCTGCCCATGGTAGGGGGGTTGGAATTAGATGGGCTTTGAGGTCCCTTCCAGCCCAAACCATTCTATGGTTCTAAGATGACTTTGAGCAGACTACTAGGAAATGGCCATCTGAATGCAACAACATTTCTTGCTAATTAATTTCCCTCCCTTTATTTGTTTCTGGAGATCAATGTGGCCTCTAGTGAGGGACTTCAGAAAGCAGGATCTGCATCTCCCCTCTGTCTGGGGGTTTGTGTTCTGCCCTATCTGCAGAGCAGGGGTGCTGAGCCCCAGACCCTGCCATCTCCTTGGGGCCGAGTTGTGCTTGAGTGCATAGGTTGGGTGCTGGGGCAGCCTGCTGCAGCCTCTGGGACTCAGCAAACGAACCCTAGGACCTGGGACCTGCTCTGCTGCCAGGGTGGGGTGAGTCTCGCCATGCTGGTGTGACCCCAGCATGTGGGTGCGTGGGGCTGGAGCCCTGAGTGCCACCTCCTGCCCCAAAGGGGCTAGTGCCTGTGTCTGACTTAATTCTCACGTTTCTGGCTACAACTGGAGAGTTGTCAAGACCGTAAATGTGCATTAGCTGGTTTTGCCATTGTTTTGCTGGGCTGGGAGCAGTGTTAGGGTGGGACTGGGACCCCATGCTGGGCTGGGGCACCTCCTTGGCACGTGGCTGCTGCAGGCACTTGTCACCGACATTGCAGAAGGGCACGAGGATGTGGTGTCTGCCCTAATCTTGAAGCCACCTGGACACGGGATAGAGAGGAGCGCTCACCCTAACCTTTCCTTCCTTCCCCCCTCCCCTTATATTTGGGGAGAAAAAATATATTAGAGAGGAGTCGTGAGATGGAGCAGTCGGATTTCCCCGAAACGCCAAGGGTTATCCAGTTTCTGTGCAGATTTGTCAACTGCTTCAAACAGGAAATTACTTCGTGTCTTGAAAAACCTCCAAGCACCTGTAACGCTGGGAAGCACGGGGGAGCCGGCGCCTGCGCTGGGCTTGGCTCGGGGAGCCGGGGCTGAGCCCCCGGGCTGGCCCGTCCCTTGGTGTGCGGGGGGATGGTGTCCCGTGGGGGGCAGGGGGGACCTTCAGACCTGGTATAATGGGTCCCTGCACCCGCTTTTGGTGAGCAACATGTGTGGCACCACATCTCTGCTCTGCCTTTGATGATTTCTTTCTAAAAGTGCTGTGTTGATAAGGAATAAAGCACCCACCACCCTGTCCTCGCTCTGCTGCTCTCCTGGGACTCTTCCAGACTTTGTGTAGGTCCTACCAAAGCGCACAAGGGGTGGTGGAAGAAGGTTCCCCATCAATAGCATCTGTGGTGGGTTGTGCATGACCATCAGCACGGGAAAGGGGCTCCTGCCCCGGTCCCCAGCTCTGCCACATATGATGGAGCTCCAGACCCTCAAGGGTGAACCAGGGAGGAATGAGGCGCCCGGTCTGGGAAAGCAGCGAACCACCCCGTGGCCGATTAAAGGGCGATCTGGTTTTGCTGAGAGCTGTTGGCTGCCTCGGCCAGAGTGATGCATTGCTCGGGCTCAATAGGACCTTCCCCCCCCCCCCGACAGCTGTGCAATAGATCATGAACATATGCAAAAAAATAAGCGGCATCAAAGCCACTTGGCAACTTAACTAACCCAATTCATAAATTAATTTCTATTCCTCTTGTAAGGGAGAAATCAGTCACTCCTCAAGGCTATTCGTCTCGATCGCTCATCTGGCCACATCCTTTCATAAATCTTCCCCGTAAGTCTGAACTGGTGATTGCTGGGTCAAGATGCAGTAACGCTCAGCGCCTGCGCCGGGCTCGGGGGCAGCCCGGGGGTGGTTTGCCCTGAACTGGGGCACGGTTGCTTCTCTCTGCATCTCCTGCACCCCTTAAGGCTGCAGCAGAGTCGGTGTTTTGCAGCACGGTGCCGCTCTGCGGGTGCATGTGGGTGATTTCGGGGAGCCGTCGGGGTGGTGGTGAACCATCTCCTTGCAAAACGTAGGTGAATGGTGTGTGCTGAGTTTCCAGAGCCACGCTGGTGCCTGTGGGGTGCTGGGGGCCCGTGGCCAGTGGAGGGAGAGAGGGTGGGTGTTTGGTGGGGGCTGACACCAGGCTGGGTGCACCCCCATGGCACGGCGCTTGCAGAGATGGGGGAGTCCAAGCCTGGGAGCTTTCCTAGACCCACCATGGCTTTGCAGGACGGTGCCTTGCACCCCCAGCTCCAGATGGGCATCGGTGCCCGACACCTGGGATAGCTTTTCCAACCAGGCAGACAGAAGTCAGCTCTGCCCTGCTGTATCATTGCCCCGCTCCCCCCTTGCAGAAAAAAATCACCACCTTTTCAGGCTGCCATCTGTTTATTTTGTTGGACTCGGAACTTGCTGAAATGTCTTTCGATGGATGAAGCAATGCAGAGTAGAAGAACAGAGCCTGGCAGGCTGCATGGTGAGTGGAAAATAGTTTTTTGGGATTTTCTGGAGTTTGAAGGCCTGATGATGGATGTGCATGCGAGGGATGGTAATGGCTTTGTAAGTATCAAAACACAGAGCGAAAGAATAACTGCCTAATAGACTGAGAAACGTACGTCGGACAGGCTCCGCTCCGCTCCGGCACGGGCGAGAGCAGCGGTGCTGAATGATGAAGTGCTGCGGGGCTCAGGAGCGGAGGCTTGTCTTGGTTGAACGTGTTGGAAAAAAATGGGACAACTACTTTTGAAAATATTAGATACTTGCTACGAATGTGTTGGAAAAAGCTGTATCTTGTCTCAAAATGAGTCTCAAGGGGACCCGTTGTGTTTGCACGGATCTGTTTGAGGGGTTCACAGCCACTCGTGGCTCCGACCTGCCAGGCAGGGCTGCCTGTCCCGGTGCCTCCTGGCTCCCCTCTTGCTGCCTTCCCCCTCTGCTGCCGGTGTCCAGACCTACTGACAAAAGTGATGGTTTTATGTGGAAATTTTGCGGGGATAAATATTTGCCTGTCAGCAGCGCTAGGTCGGAGCATGATTTCTCATGTGCAATTTGGAAATGACATTTCCAAACAAAATTAGAATTTCCCATTGAGAGTTTTTTGTTGGTTTTAAGTTGGAAAAGGGTTGAATTTGGGGGGTTTCCTGGTTGCCACACAAATGGAAGACTTGTTCATCCCCCTCACGCTTACAGTGCGGGGTTTTGGTATGTCGTTACCGACCTGGCTAACCCAGAGCCCTGGATGAGCTGGGAGATGTTTGTGATCTTCAGCTGGCTGTGGAATTTACCAAAAGTTGGATTTTTTTTTTTTTTTCCTTTCCTGCTTGCAGGGCTTTTTTTCAGGTCACACGAACCCTTGCAACCCACAGCTTCCAGCGCCTGTAGGTACAAGGGAAACAGAGATAAAAAAGGGACTTGGGGACAGATTACCGGTTTCCAGCCCTTCCCATGCAGTGTGGTGGCTTCATCACTTGCTGCATCTCCTGCTGTGGATTTGGGTGGTTGCTGGCCAGGGTTGGTGTGTGTGAGCAGTGCTGGAGCCTGAATTTCCCCAGGGCTGTGGTGGTTCATGAGAGAGGGAGGGATGCAGCCAGCAGTGCTCGGAGCTGCTCCCCCACGGTCCCTGTACCCCATAGATCTGTGTCTTGACTTGTTTGGATGATGTGGTTGATCTTCATGCAGGGACATCTGTGCAGCGATACTGCCTGAAAGGAGGGGCTGAGCATCCCCAGGGATGCTGTGCTTTCGGTTGGGTCAGCCCTGAGAAACAGCTCGCATTTTCAGCAAAATCCAGCGCTGGGCAGGATGAGCTGGGACGTGGCTGCTTCAGGCCAGGAGAAGCCCCTGTGGCTCTCGGTGACCTGGTGCCGAGCCAGGAGAGGACTCTGGTGCCCTGAGGGAGCAGCACTGGTTGCTCGTGGGTGGGTGAAAAGACGGTGAGCAGGGGGCTGCGCTCAGCGACTGCGGCAGCGCGCACGGAATTACAGCCGAGCCTTGCTGGGCTGTGGGGGTGTCTCTGGGGTGGGTTTTAGGGGCTGGAGGCTATCCCACCCAAGACCTGATGAATTAGGTGACCCGCAGCCTTGGGGGATGGCTCAGTCGTCACCCCGCTCAGCTCACGTCAGGGTGCAGCCACAGGCATTGAAAAGAGAATTTAAAGAAGGAGCACAGGAAAGTTTCCTTTCCGAAATACCCTGCGTACCCAGAGCCGTGTTAAGGAACCAACAAGGTTTTTGCCGCCCTGTGTTGGTTGCGAGGTGTTGAGACAAGGAGCTTTCAAGAAGAATTTTTTAAATAATTTTTTTTCTTTTCTTAGTGTGTCCAGTTCATTTCCATGAGCTGCTGGGGCAGGTTTGGAAGAGGCGCCTGGTGCCATGTCACGACCTGGGTAACTTTGGATCCCCTTTCCCTTGCCCACGGGCATTTCTGCTGGGCATTTTGAAGTGAAGCTGGTTTTTCCCTGATGGCAAGGACTGGATTTCTTTATGCCTCGGGACACAAATCTCCCCCCAAATTCCTGAAAGCTGCTGCCTGCTCCTTCCTTGGCTCTGTGCGGTTTTTTCCTGTTTAATATGATTTTATTTTTTTTTTAAAAGGGCAAAACAAAACATATCATTTCCTTGGTTTAATGTGAGCCAATTATGGCTTGCAGGCTGTTAACTTCATCACCGCTTCTTCCAAGAAAGACCTTGGTAAAATAAACCACCACGGCGGCGGAGCAGAGCTGGCAGCCGTGCCGGTGCACCGGGACCTGCTGTCGGGTTCCGCATGCGACCGGCAAAGCCTCAGATCACGCCACGGCACTTTATCCCCCTCCCCGGCTGGAAAAAAAGCTAATGGCTCTGTCACACACATGCCCGCTAAAATATCCAGCCACTTGTTGTACATCTGCTGACGGATACCAACTGGAAAGGAGATTAGGGCTCAGACTCCCGCGCTGGGCTGTCTGCCCCTCCTAATAAGGAACAGATTGGAGCCCTCGGCGGCGCTCGAGCGCGGCACGCTGCCTCCAGCGCCCGGCAAATGGCAAAATCAGCAGGGCTGGGGCAGCTGGCGGGTACCAGGGCGCGGGCCGGCGTCATAAACTGTGCTGGCAGCCAGGCATAGCCGGGGCTAGGGCGCGGGGGGATGCTGCGTGGGGTGCTGGGGGGTCTGCAGCGGGGTGCTGGGGAGTTTGCAGTGGGTCAGTGGGGTTGGAGGATGCCCGAGTTGATGCATGTTTGCAGTAAGGGCTGGTGCGGGGTACCAGGGATGCTCTGTGGGATGCTGTGCTGTCCCCAAGAGGGGCCTTGCCCCTGTGCTGTCCTGTCTGTTGCCACCAAGTCGGTGATTCTCGCATCTGGAGGCAGGATCTGACCCCTCCAACTTGGGCACTGCTGGCTTGGGGACCTGGAGCCAGGTGGTGTCCAGCCACAGTGAAGTCCCGCATAGGTTCTGTCATCTCTTGCGTGGCATTTCCCAGCTACTTTACCTTAGAAGAAAACCGCTCATGGTGTCTACAAGCACCTTGGGGTTGTCCTCGGGACCTGGAGCAGGGCCGATGCTCTCCCCCACCCTTGGCCGCAGCCGTTTCCCTGGGGTTTTGCATACCGGCTGTGGCACCAGGACCTGCAGACCACGCACGTGTTCGCCGGCGGTTGCGTCGCTGTCTCCTGAGTTGCTCCGTCCCTTGGCCGAGGGCCAGCGCAGGAATGTTAACGTTTTTCTGCAGCTAATTTGGGGCCATGGGCAGACCTGGCGCTGCCTTCTCCCTCCTTCCCCGCCGCTGGCGCTTGTTTTATTTTATGTTTCTTTTCAGCGGTGGTTGAATTGAAAATTAAGATGTGCTGGGACCTAATTCCAAATAAAAATGCTCGTGCGTTCCCTGTGGGGCCCTTGGTTTAACCTCCGAGGCAGGCAGCACCGTGCCGGTCGTGCAGCCCTGCGTGCAGCCTGGCCATGGGGAAAACACCATCCCTGTCCCCATCCAGGGCTGGGAGCAAGAGCGGAGGGAAAGCCAGCTCCTTCCCTTTGGCAAAGTGCTTTCCACCAGTGCCGGGGTGGGATTGCTCATAAATGACTTGTCTCACCGGGAGTTTTGGGGATTGCAGCCTGTGGGGTGCCCTCGCTGAGGTGGATGATGCTCTCTTGGGTATGGTGGGACTCCCACGCTGTGCATCATCTGCTGAGAACCTGCCAGTGCGAGCTCCCTGTGGGATAAGGGATGGGGACAAGGCCGTGTCCTGGCCGGGGCTGTGACACTGCGGCAGGCAGGCTGGAGTCCGGCCGCTGGCAGAGGGGAGCGGGATTGCCACGGTGGCCTGTAAAAAGGCAAAGATGAGCTGGGATTCCCAGGGGGAATGGGATGCAGCTGCGTCCTTGAAGCAGGAGAATAAGGAGCTTTTCATAAGCTCATTTTTGCAGGCACTTTTTAACCGGTTTATCCTGCTGATAGAAAATCTTGTGGATGAAAATAGGAGTGAAAGCAGAGACCTGAAGGCACATTTCTGCTCCACTGGTGATCTGTTAGTGGGATAATCTTGTTGCAGCCACCTCTTAGTCCAGGAGCGCATCTTGAATGTTCCTGGGCAGATATTGATTTATTTTATTGGCATAACAGCGCTCTGCCCCATGACCCTGGGGTGTCCCCCGACAGCCCAGCCCTTGGTTGCTTTCCCATTCAAGGTCACTGGAAGCGACACTAAATACTTTCAATTACTCTTAAATGAAAGTAGCTTTTGAAGATCAAAATGCGCCAGATGGACCAGGATTTTATTCAGGGGCCTTTGGGCCAAGCCTTACATGCATTAAAAACCCCCATCTTTACACATCTCCACAACCTTGAGCTGCTTTGAGGGTTTTTTTTGTTTTGTTGTGCTTTTAAACCCCCCGGGGCGTGTGCCCCCCCAACCCCTGAACTCTCCCTCACCTGCCTGTAGCCGCTGCAGCAGGTAGGAGCGGCCCCGATCCCTCGCTCCCAAAATTCATTTCCCCTGGGAAAGCCTCCTGAGCTGGTTACACATCCTGCTGCCCCCGGGTGCCTAACGGGAGAGCCAGACCTCGCGGGGGGATGAGATGGGAAATCTGGGGAGCGAGAAGGAGCAAGGATAATACGGGAGAGTGATGGGAGGTGCCATCCCTGCTCGGTCCCTGTCTCGTACCGGGGGCTCCCCAGCTTTTGGGGAGCACTTGCCCGGGTGTCCTGAGCCCCTGGGACTCTGCCTGTGTCTGGAGGAACTCATGTGAAACCCATTAAAAGCGTAAGGAAAGGGAGCATGACGGTTGGGAATCATTTTGTTTGGGTTTCTAAAACGTGCGCATGAAAACACTGTGTGGTTTTCTGACAAATTTGAAACAGCGCTGCTCAATTCGCTCCAGCGCTGCTACTGTTGATCTAGCAGACTGTAAAGCATTTATTGGAGTTGCTTGAGGCGAACTTAAGCATCTGTGGAATAACAAGTCCAGGAAGTAATTGCATCCACAAGGA
Source organism: Psophia crepitans (assembly GCA_013399095.1). NCBI lineage: Eukaryota > Metazoa > Chordata > Aves > Gruiformes > Psophiidae > Psophia > Psophia crepitans. The sequence continues at coordinate 1,205,473 of VWZZ01004507.1, forward strand.
AAATATTTTTATGTATAATTCAGTGACCCATTTTATAAACATTGCGGTTCCACCTTGGACTTTTTTTTTTTTTTTCATCCACAGCCTTCCCTGTGCAGGCGTTTGAGGTTAGGGAAATATGCGGGTTGCGTTTGGCGGCTCCGTGTTCGGTAAGGCATGGCGCTGAGCGGGGGGTGAGGAGAAAAACCCCGGCGCTCTGGGGGGGCTGGGGTCTGGCTCCGGCAGGACTCTGGATGTGGCACCGCTGTGGGGGGACGGCGGCGTTGGGCTCTCCGGAGAAGCAGAGAGACAGCGTGGATTGCTCCCGCCGAGCTTGGCAAGCGCAGAGGAATTGTTTCGGGGCAAGGGCTTTTCTTTCTTCCTTAGCAGACCAGCTTTACGAGAAGATGAGTCATTTACAGTCTGGGTGGCATCGCGCTCGGCGCATGGCTGCAGAGCCGGGACGGGGGGGCTCCGTGGGTACCCCTGGCCGTGGTGTCCCTGTGATGCCTCTGTCAAGGGGCAGCGGGTTCAGCCCATTTAGAACTTTCCAACCACTCCAATGTCCATTTTTGGGGTTTTTTCTGGGGTTTCATGTCCATGCAGTATAAATGCATCCCCCTACCCCACATTTCTTGAACCAGGAGCTCCGTTTGCTCTCCCAGCACAGCGCGGGGCGGAGCTGGAAGGAGCCATCACACAAAGACCTTTTGGAGGGGACCGGTCTGTCCTGAGCGCAGCAGCCTGGGCACGGCTGGTTTGGGGACCAGCGTTAGATACAGGCACTAAAATGGGTGACAGTGTAAAAACACAGATGTGCTCTAACAGAACAAAGTTATGAAGATAAAGCCATGAAGCACCTTATTCCCATTGCACTTAATTTTTGTGGAGTGAATATTGTGGAGTATTTTGTAGGTCTGCTGGCACTTTAGCTGGGGTAGAACCGCCCCCCAGGGAGGGGAGCGGGACTGACGGCACGGGACTGACTCCCACTTTGCCTGCCACAGGTTTGTTGGGATCCTTATCCCTTGGGCGGAATAAAGATTCCAGTCTGAACGGCGAAAGGCATGTGGGTGCTGTGCCACGAGACCAGCGGGCGTCTCATGGGGAGCGTTGCCCATCGGGAAGCAACTGATCCCCCCCAGTGCCGGTGCTGCTGGGGGGGTCCCATCACCTCCTGCCAGAAAGCACACCCCAGCTCCTGCCCCGCCGCCTCTGCCCTTGCACAAGGCATGGCTTGAAGCCAGGCAGTGTTGAAGATTAGAGGGCAAAATTCAAGTCGGAGGTGCCAGGCGGAGCCTCCCCTGCTTTTCCCATTGCTTCCACCCCCCCGAAACCGCCGTGCCCCCGGCACAGCTGCCCCCCTGCCCGTGGAGCGGTGATGCCAAGGGCAGCCACAGCCCTGGGGCTGGGACCCCCTCCAAGAGGGAAAAGAAAACAAAACAAAACAGGCCTGGGAGTAAATATTATCTGAATATAAAGGAACGCGATGTTTCTTCGTATGGGTCTAGAATTTCTGCCTTTTAACAGCTAACCTTGACTCAGCCAATATCCACAACATGCAGCCCTGGCCAAAATATGCTGGGCCTTAAAGTACCACAACAGCTGTTTTTCTTGCTAAAATATGACATTAAATTTTTTGGACGGCTGGATGCTTCCTTGATGAAAGTGGAATAGGGGCTATTTTTCCTCTCTCTCCCTCTCCCCCACCTCTTGTCTTTCCTCCTCCTTCTGTGCAAGGCGATAAAGCCCGAGCCTTTGCAGACATCCCGTGCGGGCAGCCGGCCGATGCGCCCGCAGGGCCAGAGCCCTGGCTACAATCTGAGAGAGGGGGCTGCTGCTCGCTGAACCCCCCCGTGTTATTCCTGGATCCATCCCACGCCCCGGCAGAACCGACGCCAGCGTCAGTTACAGCCCTGACATCTTGTTTTGCCGATGGTTTGCCAAAAATGTTCCATCCTTAAAACAAGGGCACCAGCGGTGGTGTTGGAGGGGGCTGGGGGCAGTGGGGCTGGCAGCGGGTTTTGCACTTTGGACACCCCGTCCTTGGAAGGGGGCAGTTTGGGGCTTGTCAAGAGCTCCAGCCGCAGCCAGCGGTGCGGGGCAGGATCCCAGTGGCTGCATTCAGCTGCACGTGTTGGTGTTGGTCCCTGTCCCTCAACCGACCCTTGATCTGAGAAGTCCCGGGTGGCGTGAGCTGGTGCTGGCCAGGGTTCGCCCCTCTTCGCCCCGCAGCGGCAGTGGGGTCTTGCCCAGGGTCTGCGGCCAGCCACGCACCCGGGTGGCACACACTGCGCTGCGGTGGCTTTCGGTTCGGCACTGTCACCCGGCACGATGGGTACTTTTCCGGACAGCGCGTTTGTCCGCCGGGTGCTTTTGCTGGACAAGTCACATTTCCCAGGCTGCGGTGGGCGCTGGGATGGACGCCCAGTGGCACCCGGGCGTGGGTCCGGGGCAGCTCAGGGCACGCTCATGCTGGTGTGCCTGAAGTCTGTGTGCGGGTAACACAGGCAGCAGCAGGATGGGGTGTCTGTTCCCCTTGCCCCCTTCCCATCCTATTCCATCCCATCCCCACCTCAGAAACGCTGTGGATCCTCACCCAGCTCCCCTTGTGCCACTGAGAATAACAAAGTCCATGCCTCGTTCTCTCCTCCTTTTCCCTTCTTTTAAAGTTCAGCCTGCTTTTTAATAGGAGAGACAAGAATTTTTAAAGGAAGGGAGATGCTCTCAGGCGTTTCACTGGGGCCTGACATCTCACAGGCTGATGAACCGGGAGCTCCGGTGAGGTGCTGCATGGGCAGCGTGGCACCATGGCCACAGGCTGGGGCTCGAAGGCTCCAGCCCCAACTCGAGGTTACTCATTGCTCCTCTTAATTATTAACAATTAAGCTGCGGTACCTTATTTATACCTAACACTGTGCCTGCCAAGCTGTCGCGCTTGCTGTGCATGTGTTTATTTACAGAGACCCACGAGTACTCACGGTGATGGGGATGCAGCCAGGGGGTGCGCGCGGTGCCGGGCTGGGTCCCCGGTGGTACCCGTGTGTGTGTGTACATAAGGTACGTGTTCCCCTCTCCCCGGCCGGCGAGCATGTGGTTGGAATTAGCGGCGCGGCTGCAGGGGGAGCGGGCAGCTGGGTTTCTCCGGAGCGTTTCAGTGCTTAATCTCTGAAGAATGCAGAATGTCTGTCTGGACGCCCCGGCCAAGATCAACTCTGCGGCACGGGGAGGCCAATATAAACGTTCATGTTTTGTGTCACTGAGATTTCATTAGATGTTTTTTATGTAATTGCATAAGTCGAACTACCGTGATGAAAATGCCACAGCGAACAACCGAGATGAATTGTGAAACCTCTCCTTCGAGGAGACATTGGCCTCCTCCGGACCGCAGAGATCCAGCTCTAGCCTCTTCCAAGGCGCTTGTGACCTTTTGGGATAAATAAGAGGCTGTTCGCCCGTCCCCACCTCCCCTCCACTCCTCACCCTGACGTCAGGGTGAGCTCGGGCCTCAGCCGGGCAGCAGGTCTCCCCATGGCCGGTGCTGGGATGCAGAGGGGCTGGCTGGCCCCACGCTCCAAAGGGCTTCCATCCCTCCTCCAAAACCTGGGGGGAGAGGAAGAAAAATCGATCCTGTTTCTTGGCCGCCCGACATCCGAGTGCTCTGCGGCATCCGAATGATATCACCACCCTCTCTGTTTCTCGCTTTAAACCCCTGGTGAAGAGGGGAGGGTGAGCTGCAGGGCTTGGCTAGCATTTGCAGTGATGCTGTGCCCCATCCCTATCATCTGACCCTCTCTGCTAAGGATAACATTTGTTGTCTGTCTCCTACAGGCCTGGCATGTTTCCCCGATGATACAGATTAATGCCAATTTAATTAGGCCTTAATCAGTGCCTGCTTGCTCCAAACCCAGACACGTTCCCTGGTGCCAGGCAGCTCTGTGGGCTGGGGAGCGCTGGGACAGGATGGTGCCGCTCCTCCCCGGGATGCAGGGGCTCAGCGGGGTGGCATCCTGGCATCCGCCGGCTTCGCTGGCTGCACGCCCGTCTCGGTTCTCCATGGTGGCTCAGCAGCACAGACACCCCCATGGGGCAAGAGGCCGGACCCACTGGGACAGCAGCCCGGCAGAAAGCCCCGGGGTTTTGCTCCCAGGGGACATTTTCTGGCAGATGCACAGCAGGGATGAGGAAGGCGGCCGGCAGCACGGGAGCCCCGGGTGCTGCATCCCTGCGGCGGCTTCTGCGAGACGGGCTGGAACGGTCGCCCTCGCCGCAGACACATCTGCTGGGCGGGAGGACCTGGAATTTGGGATATTGTTTTTCTGGCGGGGAGCGGTGGGTGCCAAAAGCCTGATAAATTAATCACCTCTGACATGGGTCAGTCCAGCTTCTGGCGTGCGCAGGCTGGGCCCCCCGAGCCGGCGAGCGGATACGGTGCTGCTGCAGTGCGAAAGTCCATTATGTAGCGAGGCCGCCTGGGAGAGGAGAGGTTTTCAGCTTGGATGGGAGGGGGCAGCTGCTGCTGGAGGGGGACTTGACCACCGTGCTCCCCTGGGACGGCCGGCTGCAGGAGATGCAGTGGCACGACTCTTGCCAGCTGCCTGCGCCTGGAGATGCTGAGACCTGACAGTGCTCGTTGCCAGTTTTGGAGCAGGGCCTGGCTGGGCTGCTGCACGCTGCTGGCCCCTGCATGGGGCCGTGTTTAGGGTTTGTACAGCTCCTGGTACAGCAAGGTCCTTGGTCAGGGACTGCTGCAGTCCTAGTGCGAGTGGGCATGCAGAGCCCAGAGGAGGCTGCATGGGATGGAGATGCGCAGTGTGCAGGAAACGTGCAGGATGCAGGAGCGGTGCAGCTGCTGGAGGTCATAGGCAGCTTATTGCAGCGGCTCACTGCAGTCCCTGTGGGCAGGCGTTTGCTGTTGGGGGCTCGGGGCTGGATGTCCCACACTGTGCATGCTGGCGAGCCTGGAGCTGGGCTGTTGGGGTGATGCTGGTGCAGCCCAGCACATGGTCCAAGGTGGGAACCACACTGCTCATGATGAGCAGCACTGTGGATCCACTGCGGTGGGGCTTTGCTTTGTGGAGAGCTGATCAGTCTGGGCTCTTTGCTGGCTGCTCAAGCCCAAGGCCAGGCAGCCTGAGCCCGCACCTTGCCAGGCGGCTCTTGTCCTTGGGGAGGGGCTGGGGGCCCACAGGTCTGTGCCAGGAGTGGGTGTCCATTCCCGGGGGGTGGCACTCCCTGGCCCTGGGAGAGTCCCCGCTGCTCCCAGCGCTCTCTGGAGAGGAGACGGTGAAGGGCTTCGCTCACCCATTCCTGAGGTTTCTGCACTGCTGGGAGAGAAAGGGGATTTTTCTGTCTTTAATGACTTCACTTACTGCCTACCTCCTCCCCATTTTATTTACTCTCCCCCCTTGTTTGCTGCTTTCCTTCCCAGTAACTGCCAGTGTCTCTCCCCCTGCCAGCAGCAGCATTTGCTTTACCTTCCCCCATCTTTTTTGGGACCATTTCTGCTCAGGAAAGGAGAAAGAGGGAAGGAGAGCAGGGAGCAAAGCTGGGAGGAAAGAGTCCCGCTGGGGTCTTCGAGAGCGTTACGGGCTGCGTTTGTCCTTCTCATTCACCAAGCACCCGCAGACGCTGCGCCGGGCCGGAGCACGCTGCGCTGGGCGGCAGAAGCCGTTCGGGGCGGGAGGTGTTAAGGCACACAGCATGTGCTGCAATCTGCATTTGGGATCTGAGCAGATCTCATCAGGCAGAAGCCTCCCTCCATCCCTCCTGTCTTCTCGACTTGCTCTCCTTCTCTTCCCCCCCCCCCGCCCCT
>VWZZ01004507.1:1211287-1235469 GCA_013399095.1 Psophia crepitans
CCAGACATAATTAATGTAAACCAAATGCTTTGTGCACAGCTGCTGGCATCCTGAAACCGTTTTGTGTGTGGTCTTTCCTTTAGCCTGGACAGAGATGGAGCAAAACTCTGAGCACTATCCCAGACCTGCCTGGGTAGGGAGCAGCATCTATTGCACAAGCGGCACCTTGAGTTTCTGTGTTCCCCCCGTGGGATGAGGTTATGCGATGGCTGGTTGAACTGGTCTAAATAAAACCATGGAGCTGCCCAAAAACTTCATCTCCTAAACCCAGCCAAACCCAAGCTCAACTTTTCTTCCTGGTTGAAGGAAATTTGCTTAACTGAAACCCCAAATGTCTGTCTCATTTTCATGGCTGCCTCTGTGTGTCGTGGTTCCCCGGGGGCTGGATGACGAAGTACCAAAGCTGCTGCTGGAAGGATGCTGTCGTATGGCCTCTGGCACCTTCGGACCCGGGGAGCAGTGAGATCTTGTGGTTTAATTTTTTCCAGCCAAAGGGCTAATTTCTGATCACTGCTATCGCTCGGTATTGCCATGGGATCTTTAGGGCACAAGGTGTGAGGGAAAGGAGGTATCTGGCCCTACCTGTTATGCTCCCAATAACCCAAGCAGTGGCGGAGTCTCTTGCCTCCCGAGCAGCTCCGTGCCTTCTGCAGCCCCACGCTTTGCTGCCAGCGCCGCCCCTGCGGCCGCCCCTTCCCGCTCCCTCTCAGACGGTGCTTTTCTCCTCCATCGCTCCGATCGCTCCCTTGAAACCCCAGCGTGGCCTCTGGGATCATCAGCAAAAAATAGCGACTTCCATGTCCCACGTCCCGCTCTCTGGTGTGACTCCAGGTGTACTGGGAGAGATGCAAAGTACCAAGGGATGCCCGGCTTTGAAAAATCCCATTTTTTTGGCCAAACATCCCACTGGGGTGGTGGACACGATTCCGCTGTGGTGTGGCATGGGCAGCACAGCACCACCAGCATGCCGGCTTGTCCGGAGCCCTGCGGTGAGTCAGTGGCTGAGCATTTTGCAAACGTTTAAGCTAAATGGGAAGCATCTGACGGCCCTACCATGGACGTGCTTTGGATTCCAGGGCGATTAGGATGCTGCAGATGCCTGGGTGAGAAGGTGGGCTGGGTGGTGTTTCTGGGAGAGACAGCTCTCATGTTTCTGCTCAAAAACTCTTCCCCGGTTGTGGCTGGGAGCTGGGGGTGACACCTCTTGAATACGTCCTCTCCATGGAGACTGAGCAACTGGGGCACGTCTTGAGGTGTCTCCTTCTGGGGTGGCTCTGAGTAAAGAGCTGAGCAGAAAACCCACCTGCAAAGGAGAAGTCACAGCCTGGGGCAATATTTTCAATTTACATTTTCCTTCCTCAAACAAAGGCATCAGTCTGGAGAGCGTGAGCATTTGTCCACACAACATTTTAGTAAAAAAAAATAATCTGACTTTCTGTGGAAGACTGGTTTTCATGGGAAACTTTCAACCAGCCCATTGTGGGGTGCCTGGAGAGGCTCATGTATCCAGAAGGGGCAATTTCTGCTCTCAGCTCTTGGGTGATGGGAAAGGGGAAGGGTCCTGACTTGCAGGGAAACATCCCACCCCCCCAGCCCTGCATCCTTGCACCCAGCCCTGCTCCAGGATGCTCCATGGCCACGGGGCTGATAAGTGCCAGAAAATGAATTGTCCGCATCAAGTGCCCCACAGCTCCCAGGCGATGACAATTTTAAATGAGTGAGAGGTTGAAAAATAGTGAGTGAGATTTTTTAAAAGGTCACCTTGGCCAAGGAGGCAAAAATTCTTTCTTGCGCGAGTGAGATGCTTTAGGAGCTGCCTTAAAATTAATCCAAAACATGAGCCCAGCTCCAAATGAGTGGGACTTGGCAAGACGGCTGGACATATTATCTTTAAATATAGGCAGGCATCCTGGAGGGTTTCTGGTGGTTTTCCTGGTCACTTCTTATTCCTCCGTCTCCCCCTCCACTCCCCCCTCCTTGCATAATTGTCTCTATTTTAATGCCTCTTTCCACATTTCGGGTAGTCAGTTGTTTATTGGTATGAAGCCTCCCAAAACCAGGCAGGGTTGCAACACTGCAAGAGCTTTTGTGCTGGGATGTTTTGCTGGCAGCGGCACTTTTCCTTGGGAGGGCTTTGCCCGGGTGGCTGGTGGCCTCTGTGGCTCTCAAGGGATAGCAAAGGGTTTTCAAAGATGCAGATGCCTCTGGCTTGTGGGTTGGGGCTCTAATGGACCCCAATCTGTGTAAAATTGAGGTGAGACCTCATGTGCTTCTGACCCTTTGTGCAGCAACCTGAGCGGGTCCTCACTGGTCAGCGCAGCCTCCAGATCTCCTGTGCTGGGGACAGCATGCCCAGAGTGCTGCAGGCTTGTGGGGACGAGCTTGGTGGCACTTTCCTGAGCTATTCGGCTCCCTTTATCCTCTTTCCACCTTAAACATGAGGCTGGAGGTGTACAGAAAATGAAGGGGACTTGGTTTAGGCTGGGAAGGAGAAGCAAGCCCCTTACCACCAAAGCAGGGAGGCTCAGGACCTGCTCAGGTTTTGAAGAGGGCTGTTGGACATGTCTGGACGTACAGAGACACATCTGTCTTTAATCTTTCCCTCTGTAACCGAGACCAGGTCCATGCAAACCCTTGTCGCGTACTGCAGGTATGTACGCGTATGTGTTTGAAGGGCCTTGGCAATGCGGCGGTGCTAGACTGGTTAGAGCCACATGTTCTTGCAAATGCAGCTTCCTATTGACTTGTTAAACATTTGCTATTTATCAGATTTTGCTTTTAAACTGTCTGTAACAGTCTGGGAGAACTTGTGTCAAAATCCCTTCCAGATGTGAAGGTGCTACCCGATACTTTGGTTATAACCTGGACCCTCGCTCCTGCTTCGTTCAGATTAGCTCAACTACCGTGCAAATGAAAATGCAAATAAAGGCATAGAAAGAGAGGAGAGACGCGTGTAAAACTTCCCCCAAACCTTCCCTTTTACAGGCAAAACAGATCCTGCCTTTATAAGGAGATCATGAGTTTTATCAGTGCACGTTTGCTTTGCTGGAAAACCGCAGGTAAGCAGGGGAGATGCACTGTCCCTGACTGTCCACGCGGGTGTTTTTTAAAGCATTATTGATTTATTTTTTTTTCCCCATTGAAATAATGTTTCTTTGGGTCTGGGGCTTCCAGACACATCAGCTCGTTTTATGAGCATCAGATGATGTGTGCAGTTGGAAACCTGAGCGGTTCCCTTGCATTCGGAGCACATGGATCAGATATCGGCGGTTTGTTAAATGCTCATTGAAAGGCTGTTGCAAGGTTGGGAATTTTTCTTAGCAGCACCCGCTCCGCAGACACGCTGCCCTGTCCGTCTCCAGAAGAAGTTTGGGGGCCGCAAGATATTCCCAGATTAAAACAACTTCTCTCGCTCCATGGTATCTGTCAGATCGTATACGGCCCGAGCCAGCTCCCATCGTAGTGAGGGAGGGTTTTTCCACTGACTTTAAGAGGCGCTGGACCCGGGCCATCCTCTGTGTAATGCGGATCTGGGAGTGTGCGTGATGCACTGCATGATGACAGAATTTCTGGGAGATTGGCCTAAACCGAAAACCTTGGACCGACGCTCCCTGCGACCGCTCCGCCAGAGGAGCAGGGAGTCTGGAGACGCCGAACCTGGACCCGGAGCGGGTTTTTGCAGCTGCGAAAGCATCCCCGCAAGAGCCGAGTGCGCCCGGCTGCTTTGCATCTGCCCTTCCCCATGTCGGGGACTTGGCGCTGAGGGTTGGTCGCTTGGGTCGAGTCCACCGTCCGCATCCGTCTCTGGTGCTGCCGGGGGGAGCGGACACCTGCGCGTGTGTGAGGGGCTCCCTGCCTGACCCCCCGGGAGCCGAGCGGCTCAGCCTGTCCGCAGTGCTGCGGCTGAGCTCCTCCGTGCCCCGAAAATACCCCGTTGCTGCCGAGCAGAGTCAAGGTGGGGCTGCCATGCCCTCACCAACTGGGCCGGAGAGTTTGGTTGGAAATCTTGCTGAAAGGCTGAAAGAGGAGAAGAGAAACCTGCTGGGACACTGCATGGGGGTGTTTTAAGCAAAACCTGATGCATCAATGTTTGGGTTTTTTTCTTGTTGGTGCTGGGTTTGGCTGTTTTGTGCCCACGCAGGAGGTACCACTTTACTGAGAGATACTGAGTGGTCACAGAGAGGTGCTTCAGCTGCTCCATCTCTCCTTTTTTCCAGGCTGATGGATGGGGCTGATTTCTCATAGTGCGTCTGTACCATGTCCCGAGGCTGTGGAGCCCTAGGTCTGTGGAGGACACTGGTGGTGACTCCCCTGTGTCCCTGTAGACCTGGTGTATCCCTCTTACAGGGCACAGGCATGTTCTGCTCAGCAGAACCCCAGGGCAATGGAGAACCCCAGGGCAAGACCTCTCCCTGGGCCTCCCCACAGAGCTCCTGCCCCTACCTGCACAAGAAATCACTCCTCTTGAATTTCCAGGAGAACCGGGTTTCTTTGGCCCTCTTTGGGAGGAGGCAGGACTTCTCTTGAAGTCCTGGTGAACGCATCTCCTAGGGTTGTCCATCACTGCTCCTGATGAGGTGCCTGTGCCTCAGGATGGAGCAACGGTACTTTCTGAAGCGGAATAGCATTGCTGTGGCCTAAAGGGCATAAAAATGGTTAGAAGGAAAAACTTGCCCCCACAGTCTGTGAGTTAACCTGGCAGGGCTGGCTGGGCTGGCTCACAACTTGAACGCGCATGGGGGAATGGCGGTGCGAGGGTGAGGAGGGAAGAGCAGCGTGTGGAAAAAAACCTGAAGCGGTCTTTCAAAATCACATGGTGATAAGGCATTTTCTGGAGTGCCCCATGCAGCTGGCAGCAGAAACCAGGCTTTTATGTTTTGGTCTGGCTAGTTTTTCACTTTCTGCAGCCAAAGGGATCTGGATAAAGTTTGCGTGGAAGATTAGCTGGCACCGAGCCTGACTAGACATCTCTGGAAGCCTCCCCTGGAGCAGGAGTAGGTCCTAATTCCCCTCTCATCCCAGCCCAGCCGTAGGCAAGCCTGGGGGAATGTGTGTTCCCTGGAGGGGACAGTTCAGTCACGCTGCCCTGAAGCCCCGTTGCTGCCCACCAGCCCCTGCGCCTGCTGCAAGATCCCCAGTGGGGATGCAGCCCAGGGTCAGCCCTGTCCCCCCAAGGCACGCCGCATCCCTGGCTGGGATCCGGTGGGGATGCTGGGGAGCACGCAGAGGTGAGCGAGGTCCTGGGGGATCCCTGCCGCTGCGGTCCCTGTGTGTGGCAGAGGCGATGTCCTGCAGCCCCAGGGGTGGGGTGGGAGCACAAAGCCTCGGCACCGGTGCCCGGCTGTTGTGGCTTTGCATCAGCCCTCGCCTGGGGACGTGCACCCTTCATGTGGTCTGCCCCGACGCCAAAGCTGAGCAGGGAAATGGGGTGCGTGGGAGTCCACCGAGCAGGGCTGGCTTCCCCCACTGAACTCGGCACCAGCTGCCGGATGCGACCACATCTGAGCCGCCGGCTCTGGGGCAGAGCTGGTAGGGGATGGATGGAGGCATGGGAAGAGAGGCCGTGCGATGCCATCTCTGCGGGGCCAGCGGGCACCCCGCGCTGCCGCTGCAGCCCAGACACAAAGCAAATGGGATTTTGTGCCTGGAGAGGCGTCGTGGAGCAGAAGGGAGGCTGGCAGGCTCCTGCCCGCCCTTGTCACTGGTCTCTGCTGCTATGCTGGTAGCAGATGTCTCCGGAGCGGAAAGTCCGGTCCCTCCTCTCTCATTCCTTCTTTCCTTTTTTCTTTCTTTTTTTCTTCCCCCCCTGGCTGATCTTAAAAAAAAAGCCCAGGCGGTTTGGGCTTTGTGAAACCCAAATGCCTTTTGCAGCATCAAGCCCGGATCCCCTAAGTAATATCCCAGCGTTCGAGAATAAGACAGTATATGAAGTAGACGGGGAGCTATAAAGACGCTTTAAAAGGGGCAATAAAAGTTTTGGGTTTCATATCGTCTTACCAAAGAAGAGAATAACAGAGAAGCAGGAAATTTCAGTAGCAGACATGACAAAGGTCACAGCACTCAGACTGCACCTTAGACGAAAACACCTACTCTTATGAAAACAGCAAGAATTTTTGGCAGGGGCTCAAGAGCTCTTACAGGCAAAGCTCTCCGCAGCGCTAAAAGGTTACAAGAGACTGTTTTGTCTACATTGCTGTAAATGTTTATAATATTTCCCCGCATTTGTATCGCAGGGGATATCCTGCCCAGGCGATAGTGAATTCAGCCCATGCATCTTCCTCCTGGGTGTTGGGGTGCCTGGTCCTGCGGCAGCGGGCGCTGCCACCGGCGCGGGGCTGATGCTGTGGCAGGGACCCCGCGGACATGCCCGGCTGCGTTTCAGCTCGAGGGTGGGTGCTGGTCCCACGCTAGGTGCAAAGGGATGGATGGTTTGCACAGCCAGAGCAACACCCTGGGGCATCAGCAGGGAGAGGGGAAGAAGAAAACCTGCCTGGGATTTTATTGTATGCATATGCTTTTGGGGTTTTTTTTGGTGTAACACCTGAATGCATGGCAGGTGGGAGCAGGAGCTTTCATTTACTCAGCTGGGCCTTAGCTAACATGTCGTCCGTGTTCGCACGGGCTTTGCTAAGCCTTTTCCCCTCCTGCTCAGCCACAGCAATGCGTTGCAGTTACCCGGTGCCTCTCCCCCCAGCGCTTTACCCACACAAGGCTCTCCCCACGCCCACACTGCTCATGGACCACGGGGGCTTGCTGTAGAGTCGTGCATGTCACCGCAGTCCAGGAGGGGCTGAACAGTCACAGAAGGAGCTGGTGGTGGAGGGGACCAGGGTGCCTCTGATCAGCACCTGCAATAAGCAGCAAAGGGTGTGCGGAGCGATGCAGGCTGCTGGCATTGCTGGTCAGGCTCCTGGGGAGGGTGAGCGCTGAGTATTTGCACGTGGGGTAATGCACACCCAGAGACATGCTCAAGGTGGCTCAATGAAAGCCAGCATGACCCTGGCCGTGGGACACCACCCATGCGGGTGACCCTTCAGGAAGTGGCTTGCGCTGCTCGGAGCCAGCTCTTGCACCCAGTGCTGAGGCGCTTCTTCCACTCAGCTCTGAGTTAGGAGTCAGAGCACTTGGGACTGTTTTTTGGGGATGCCCTGAGCAGTCTTCACGTAGCAAACCCCTCCAGGAGTGTGCAAGTGATGGGGAAAGTGTTGCATACAAACCCTCAGAGCATCTTGCAAAACATCCCGGGAGCTGGATGCTGAAAAAGACCTGGTGTGCCGTGTTGGTTTAGGTGCTGGCGAACCCTTTGAAAGCTCTTTGCTAGCGCTGCCTCTGCATGCAGCTGCACTGGCTGTGCCACTGCTTGCCAGTGACTCTTGGATGCTCGGGGGTTCATAATTCATTTATATTTTTGTTGGAAGCTCATTCAGTTTTGGTTGTTGCCCCATCGCAGGAAGTTGCTCTGATGAATGACTGGGGTGGATTTCTCTTCCAGAGGAACCCAGGCTTAATGTGGGCTTTCTGTGGACATCACTGTATATCAATACTGCTCTAATTGTCCATGACATATAGTCTTGGCATTTTTCCCAGACAGTCTAAATAAATCATACACTTCTGCTATAGTAAATAGTCTGTTAGAGGAGATGTTATAGGCTTACAGCCCTCCCTCTCCCTCCAGGAGCTTCTCTTCTCTGCCTCTAATTTTCCATGTACTTTCCATACCGATGAGGTTCTCCGCGAGCGCACCTGCTGCCCGCGCCGCCCGGGCAGGTCTGCAAGCACAAAGTGCCCAATGTTGCAGCTCCCTCCAGGCCGCGGGGGGCTGTGGGCAGAGGAGGGGGTGGCTGTGCCTGCAGCTCTGCTTTGGGGCTGGCAGCTGCCCTCGACTGAGCGGAGCTGAGCTGGAAAGTTTCTTGCACTGCTTAAGAAATGCTGGCGTTGCACACTTGCAAAGTCTTTGTTAGTATATATTATTTACATCAAGAGAATGCATAAATAAAATAGTAAATATCTCACAAAAATACAGGTTCTGCTAAATGAGCATGACAAATGATGCCCTATGTGCTCAGGCTGGGTAAACCTACACAGAGGGGACAGCTCGGGTCCTCCAGGGCCAGTGCAAGGGATGCCCCGGGTAGTGACAGTGCCTGGGAGTGCAAGGGTCTCCCAGGACAGGGGACAGCATCACAGCCCAGACAAATGCTTCTCCAGGGAGAAGTATGGGTATGCAGCAAACTGGAAGAACAACCTCTGCTAGGGCTGATGGTGGAAAGGTAAAGACTTTCCAGGGAAGCAAATCCCGGGGCATGCACATCACCAGTGGGAAAGATGCCGGTGTCCCAGAGGAAAATGCAGTGGGCAGGCATTTTGCTTTTGGCTGCATCCCTCCATCGCCCCAGGAGCAGAAAAGCGAGTGCCCCGCTCACCCGGGTGGCTCAGACGCAGCAGCAGAGCGTGGAGCAGTCGAGCTTGGCGGGGGTCCCAGCGCTCCCGGCCTTCTTGTTCTCCTTGGGCAGCAGCAGCACGAAGGCCATGGCCAAGGCGCAGTGGTAGAAGCTGTGCACGTAGGTGTAATCCCACTCCTGCAAGCGGGGAGAGCGTTAGAGAGACCTGCTGGGGCCGCGGGAGCAGCAGTGTCGGGGGGCTCTGCGTTAGGTGCAAAACATTAGGTTTCTGCAAGTAGCCAAAAGGAAAGGAATAAAAAAAAAAAATTCCTGAGCCTTCTGCCTTTTTGCTGTCAGAGAAGAAAGGATTTCCAGCCTTAAAAAAAAAAAAAANAGCAAAGTGGATTTAACACATTCCAATTTGCACGTTTCCCAATTCTTGAATGAAGTGTTTCATTACCCCGCAAAGGACGCGGCGGCGAGGCCGGGGCGCGGGGGGAGGCGGTTTCTGCTAAGTGACATTTTTATGTTCTGCTAGAATTTGCAATTACTAAATGCTTTGAAAAATAATCCTTGGGGATGACTGTGAGGTTGTATCTAGCAGCTCCCAATGCACAGAGCAGCCGTAACGGCGGGGCTGAGCGCAGGCACGACCGGCAGCTGTGTCGGGGGGTTAGCACCTTCCCCGTGCGGGACAGACGGACCCTGTTGCGCAGGACAGGCGGGCTGGCCAGCGGCGAGAGCAAAAGGTTATGAACATGAGATTGAGCGCCCCTGGGAGTCAACTGAGAGTCTTTTCTTTGGCGTGAACCAGTTTTGGATCTGGTCATGCCTGGGTCATATCCAGTCCCTGCCGCGGCTCTGCGCGGTGTCCTTAAGTCACCCATGCCCGGTTTCCAAAAAAACCCCGCTCGCATTTGACAGAATCATGTTGAGGATCATGTATGGCTGAAGAAAGTGTGGTCCATGTGCTTGCAACTCAGTGGGGTGGAAAGAGAGCAAGCATCACCCTGTGTGTCACTCGCTGTCACATCTGTCCCTGCCCTCACCACAGTTAATGGGCCAGGGGATGGGACCCTCATCCCTGGACCACGGCACACCAGCCCCCGAGACCCACACCTGCTCTGGATTTTGTCCAAGGCTGGATGCAGCCCAGCGGTGTGTAGGGGGAGGTCTCCTATCTTGATAATGTCCTTTACACCTTGTAAAGTCAGGGTGATTGAGTGTGCAAACAGGTACCTCAAAGAAGAACCTCAGCATCAGTGCTAACGCCCCGAAACAGAAGCCAGGACCAATCTGTTGGGTGTAGACGCTTTTGTCTGGATAGAGCCCTTTCTTCTCTTTCATCTTTTGTAGCTGGAAGGAAAGAGAAAGCACACCAAGTGTAATCACCCGGATTTAGCTCGCTGTTTTCACCCGAAAGCTCCCATGAATGCTGAAATAAAACCATGCAAAGCCCGCAGACCAGCTCCCCCGGGCTGCGGGGTCTGCCTGCACATGGGAAGCTCCTCTGCCCGTGTGCTGCAACGGGTCCCCCTGCTTCATTCCTGATCATAACCCTGTTTTCTTAATATTCAGCCCCAAACCCAGCTCAGGAGTATGTGCTCTCACAAACCCAGTGTCTGGGAGAGCAGATCCCAGCACAGCATCCATGGGCTGAGGGATGCAGGGTGGTCCTGTGCCTTCGTCCCCTCTTTGCCCATCCTCCCCATCACGGCCACATGCTTTTAGCTGCTGGCCGGGCAGTTAGAGAGGGTTTAGTGGCAGGATATAGCTGGGACTTGCATCATTGTGTTTCCATGATGCTTCGTGGCATCTTCCTGCAATTTTTATCCCATTGCTGAATCCTTCTGCTTTCCCGCTCCTGCCAGTGGCTTGACCACTGCATTCCTGCCTGGGTCCACAGCATCTGCATCAGCAGTGTGCTGCCTGACTGTCCCAACCGGATTCAGGCAGACTACAGGCAGATTCCTTCCCCCTTTATCACCACGTTTTATGCACATCTTCCACCAGCTCCGGGCCAGTTTACCAGACCCCTCTGCATCTGTGTAGCAGTAAAAACTCCATAAATAGGTTCCTCCTGATTAGAAACGCAGGGACAGGAGATATTGTAGATTTCTCAGGCTGATTGAATCTGGCGTTTATCAGAAAGGCTGCTTGCTGGCTGCCTGCTTGCTGCCCGGATTGAAGAAGTGCTGCTTAATCACTGTGACAGCATGTGCTGCGAGACCTGGACCTCAAGGTGGAAACCGCTGGCACAGGTTGGAGCTCTCTGTGCAGGGCTCAGCCCCTTCTCCACCATGAGCATCCTGCAAAACCCCGGCACAGTGCCCTTCCCTACGTACCCATTTCACGGTTATCACCAGGACGGCTGTCCCAATGGGTCCCGAGTAGACGCCGTAGCCCCAGCGGTCATGGTATATCCTCACGGCGATGGTGAGGACACCGAACATGACGAAGGTCGATCTCTTCGGCTCATCAAACTCTGCCAGGGCTGCGTGGCACCAAGCACAAGGAGCATCAGCTCACCTACCCACTCCCTTGGTTGCTCCCCTAAAGCCTTACTGGCGTCTGTCCTGCCTGCTCTGGAGACCTTAGCACTGCATCCAAGTCTGGTTTGCCCTTCTTATGCCTCACAGCTGGGGAAACTGAGGCACACAGGGGCATCTGAGTGGTAGGTCTAGGAGCTGCTTTTAGAGGTCTTGTGTTTAGTGTTGCTTGTGGAAGAAGATTTCCCACCCATACTTCTCTTTCCTGCCTTGACCCAGAAGTTGGAGGCGATTGCAAAGACGCTCGCACCCAGTGAGCCTGCAATCGGCTCTTGGGTCCATCCTACCTCTCCCACCCTCCCAAACTTGCCGCCTCACCCCGACGCAGCCTCCATCCCCTCACTCCGGTAGGGTCGCGCTCACCAGTGCGATGGGGACCGGGCTGCCTGGCCGTGCCGGCACCTGCCTGAGGTTTGCAAGCTGGAAGTCGCCAGTGTGAGTAAATTATTAGAGGCTTTTGTTTAGCACAGAATGGGGTAATAACTGATAAAAGTTATGGATCCCAGTGGGCTCCATGCTTTTCCAGCTCACACAGCTGTGTTATGGCTGTCCTGGATTTGCATTCCGGGAAGCGTGCCCAAGGGTCTGTGTCCGCACATGTGCGCTTGGGCTTTACAAGCCACAGCGAGAGGCTTCCCTGGGCTTCAGTCACCACACCTTCCATGTCCTTGGATCGTGGTTTTATAGGGAGTTTGGCTAAGGGATAATGTCCATATTTTAATCTGTGTTGTTTCCCTGTGGGTCAATATTTTAAACATCGTAGTCCGGGATTTGTAATTTTTTTGCAAGGTTTTTGAATGCAGTAATGAAGCAATCAAGTTGAATTTTGCTGCAAGGAGCCAGAGTGTCTGGATCAGCTCTGACCTACCCTGACACTGCTGTTATCTACTGAAAATGCCCTTTGGAGATGATTTGTCTCGTTGCCTTTTCTAGCCAAGCAGAGAGCGTGCTGAGGTGCCACGGACAGTGTGGGAGCCCACCTTGGGACTAGCGCCTTGGGGGAACAGAGCCAGTTCTAAGGTTAATATTTCCTCCACGCATTTTTCCCTGCATGGAAGATTTATCCCATCGCGTGCCCTGGAAGGAGGATGCTGCTGTCTGAGCTGCTCGATGGTGAAGGGAGGAGGGATGGACCTGCACCGGGCAGAGGGGGTGCTGCCCCACAGCTACTGCTGAGCTCAGGGGCTGCAGGAGCCCCCCCAGCCTGGACAGAGGTCCTGCACCATCCCTGGAGCCTCGAGGGTCAGAGGGAAAGACCGGTGGGCATTTTGGGGCTGTACATCAGTGTGGTGACCCCAGCTCAGCATCGGGAGGGCTGGGCACCCTGCCTGGCTGGGGCAGGGACTGGGTGTGCGGCTGTTGGAGATGGTCCGAATCTGTTGAGCAAAGCCTTTGCTGCTGGAAAGTGACTGTGCCCTCATGTCCCTCCTCACCCTACTCTCTTCTCCTGTCAGAAATACGTCCTTCCACAGAACATGCTGACAAAATGGGAAAACAGTAGGTTTGAAGTTTTCATCCTTCTTTAGTGTTGTCATTTTAAGTTTTGGGGTTTTTTTCATTTCTACTATAGCTTGTTTCAGTGGCAAATGAGGAACAAAATGAGAAAAAAGGGAGTGAAGGGAATGTGGGAAAAGGAAAATTGAGTAATAGGGTGAGGGTCAGGATTTTTACTGAAAGGGAAGCAAAATGTATTTCTGCTTTTTCTAAGCAGATCTAATATTTCCCATCAGCCCAGATTAGGCTTTTGATAAACCAGGAAGATACATTTGTTTTGACTAAACTACTTTGATTTCCATGGTACCAAGGGAAGTGGCAGATCCTGCATTTCTTAATGCCCCCAAGTCAGAACAGGGCAAGCTCAGTATAGGGAAAATAAGGAGAAATTGGAGATTCACTGATCTAAGAGGTTTCACACAAAGTCATCCCATACTACTGTCCTGCCTTGAACTAAAGCACAAGGCTATATGTCTTCCTTGCCAACTTGGAATAAATAATTCTGCCGTTGTAAGGACACGCATTAGGGCTGGTGAAGGCAGAGGAACACCCAACTAACACAAACACCCGGCGCCTGTTTGCTCTGTTTATCTCCAAGAGCAAAACTTCCCCAGCCACCACTCAGGACAGTTTTCATGTGTGTCTGGACCCCATCGAGAGAAACAGTTTTCTAAGGCATGAATGAGATTAAAAAATTGATTAAACCGTAGCACAAGCTGACTTCCATAAAAGACAGTCTCAGAGCTAAGCCTTGCCGATGGGACCTCAAAGGCAACAGCATTTCTGGGAACTGCAGCCACTAACTGTCCCACCAGCAATGCCAACAGATCCTGCCTGGCCTGCAGACATGGGTAGGAACCACAGAGACCAGTGCTTACCCATCAGGGACACCCAGATGGACAGAGCTGTTCCGTAGATGCTAAAGTACTCCAGGATATCGTAGCGCATGAAGCACAGCACTGATAAGCCGGGGCCATCACATGCATGGTAAATCTATTTTAAAAAAAAGGAAAAAACATTAGGAAACTAAATCCTTACCCACAGACGGGTAAGGTAAAGGCTCTTATCAACTGGTTTGAAACAGTTTTTGTGTGACTCTTGAAAGGATGGCCAGCCAGAACAGAACAATGTCAAATACACCAGGGTCACTGATATGCAGTAACGAATATATTTGAGATACAATGTCACCGTTCCCAATTGCAAATTGCCTGAGAATCAGCATTCTTCTCTCTTAGTACAAATTATTTGTGCATGAGCTTTAGTTTGCCTCTTGGTCTGTGCCAGAATTTGCAATCTGATGACCAAGCCGAGCCGCAGGCGGTGCGGGGACGTCCTCTCCAGCAGAAGGAGGACTCTGAGGTTATGGTTCTAATTGCGAAAGACTCTTGTAAAACAATTCAAAATGAGTGTCCTGATGAAACGTGTATAGATGCCAGGTCACTGTCCAGGCTAAATAGGATTTATATGGCCAGAGTCTGAATACTGGGGAATTCACTCATTAGTGCATTCCCTTAAAAGCTGCTGGTTCCTGCCCATTAGCTGATTGATTAGGTTATTTGCAAAAAAACCCCATTGTCATGCAACATAGATGCAAACCAAGCCAAGAAAAAATTTCCAGTGCAATCAGAGGAATGCTCCCAGTGTTTGCCTGGCGCTCGCCTTTTCCTCCAAGAGCTCAGCCCCGCGAGTTTTCTAGTGGTAGCACCAGCATGCTTCACTGTTTCTGAAGAAGTCCCTCCACCGCTTGGCAGGACGCCCTTGGAACAATCCTCGCTGTCACGGCCCAGCAGGGATGCTGATATTATTTATAATGGGAATTGCTACAAGTCCTTTGGCGCGCTGCAGTTTCTAGAAAAGATTGCACCACGGCCGTAATTCTTTTCTCTGTTTGAGATTGGGTTCAGGGAGTGGGGAGACGGAGAGAAGAAAGGGTGGAAGATGAAGAGTGTGTTTCTGGCCAGCGTAGCAGCACTTGTCTGCGATGGACATATGCTTTCGCTGCTCTGATGAGGTCTTCTGGGGGAGGAGGAGTGGGATGCTCCAAGAAAGGCAACAGCAGCAGCTGCTGCCCTTCCTACACCCCCGACCATGCTGGCAGCTGCCTTCCCTTCCCCACGCACAGATATTTTGCCTCTTCAGCCTCTTCGGCGAGGACCTGTTCCACCTCCCCTCGAAACACATGCCAATTTTCCTATTGACTTCTCGGGGAGGTGGGGCAGACACAAACCTGGTGCAAAATGAAATCGTAGATGTCTGGCTTCCCCGGGGAGTCGGGGGGGCTTGGTTGGGACTCTTTTATTAATGAGTACTGTAGTTTTTATGGCACTGCCATGGTGCTTTGATTGGAGGCTTAAGTTGGTGGATCCTTAGGAATAAGAGACTGGCCTGGTTCAGAGCCCTGCTGCCATGGAAGAGCTTTTCACACCGGGAAGGTCCTTTACTCCCTGCCTCAGTTTCTCTGTCTCTGTGTGAGGCGTGTGAAAACCTTCAGGAGGTTGGGAGAAGAAGTAAATGCAATATTGGTTGGGTTGATGGGCTGTTTCCTCATATTTTTTAAAACAGCATTGCCATGGGGTTAAAAAGGAGACTTTTTCCAGTGGGAATGCTGCTTTAGGTGCTCAGCCCATGTGTGTGCGGAGACACTTAGCAGTGACACAAAGCACAGGGCAGCTTACTGCCGGGAGGAAGAAGACGGATTATTTTGTGCGTGTACAGACTTGCTCCACTCGTTATTCCCACGGGAGGGAACGCAGGGTGGTTCTGAGTCTGGTGAAACGCACATTTTCAAACTGCTCTACCAGGGTGGAGGGTTAATAATTATTTTTCTTGATAGCTCAGCAGCATGTTTTAGTCTTTCCTTTCCCAGTGCAGAAACTCCCCTGACTCCAGCATCGCTCCCATCACCAGTTAGCCATTGCAAAATCAATAATTCGACTACGTGCTTTTGGCTGGAACGGCAGAAGCACAGCAAAGAGACTCTGGATACAATTTAAACCCCAAATTCAGCATGGCCACTTACCAGCTGTAAAACAAAGGGAAAAACCAGCTCCAAAACACTGCGAATCAATCAATTTGCTTTGCACCCAGACCCCCACCCTAACCTCGCGACCATAAAACACCATCATATCTATGTAAGGCCACCGCTTAGGAAATCCTAAACTGGAGAATCAGCTACTCAGCGCCACACACGGTGGGAAATAACTGAAAATGGGTATTCTGGGGGTCACGCTTGCTGCTGTTGGGTGCGATCCAGCTACCCTTCCCAGCAGAGACATGATGCAGGGGGCATTCAGGGGGGTGGAACATGCAGGGAGAGTATGGGGACATCTTACCGCCACGAAGAACATGGTGAAGAAGTAGACCATGGCTTCCATGTGGAAGCGCCGCTTGGCTGCGATGCTGATGGTGGGGAGGAAGACCAAGGTGCTGATGGTGGGCAGAAGGAGCTTGGCCACCAGTGAACCCATGGGTGCCTCGTGGGCTGGCAGCTCCCGGGGACAGAGTCTCT
This sequence comes from Psophia crepitans, assembly GCA_013399095.1. Taxonomy (NCBI): domain Eukaryota; kingdom Metazoa; phylum Chordata; class Aves; order Gruiformes; family Psophiidae; genus Psophia; species Psophia crepitans. Next base: position 1,227,220 of record VWZZ01004507.1, read on the forward strand.
GCAAGCTGGACGGGGATGGAGGAGAAAACAGCCGTAGGGAGCGTGCTTTAAAATTTAAATGCCCTGCGTGGCCGGGAGGGCTGCGGGCTGGGAACAGCTGCTGCTGCTGCTGCTGCAGCCGCCCCCTTCACTCCTGTCTCTCCCCAACAGAGAAATTCTTAACACAGCTGGTGGCTCCTGGAGGCAGATGCTCTGTGCCCCCCGATATCACCCTGGGTGTCTCTAAAGGAGCGAAGGGCAATGTCGTCCTCACACACCTTGTGCTGGGTGTCAGACCTGGGTGTGCGAAGGGTGCGGACTGCAGGTTTGCTTGCTCCCCATGGGGACTCCCCACCTCTGCGTCCTGCCCCTGCCCTGAGCCTGCGTCAGTGCTGCTGGAGCAGCCAACCAGGGAAAAAACCATCCAGTGTGCCACACTGGCACGAAACAGGGAAGAATTGGTATGTGGCAGGTACCAGGGGGTTTTAAAACAGCGGGATATATTCTGCTGCCTTTGCTGTACCTTAGAAATACACGTCAAGCTCCAAATCTGCATTTTATTTCCCCATGAGGGCAGGCCTGGGGTCAGTGACCCTGCTTCAGCAGAGCCCGGGCACTGGGCAGCTCGGGTGGTGCAGCTCGGACGCCTGCTACGCGTGCTGACCGGCCCTCCCGTGCGCTTGGATGGAGTTAAGTGCAGTGAAGTTTCTCAGCCATGCCCTCAGGTTTTGCAGCGTGGACACCTCCAGGAGATTTGTCTGAAATTTAGGAGCTGAGTGTCTCGGGGTGAAGGAATTTGAGCAGACGACCGTGCGGCACAGAAAAGCTGGAGGAAAGGAGACGAAAAGCCAAGCAGCGTTTGGGCTGCTAATCCACTCAGTGGCTTCTCTCTTTTATTATGACTTTTTATTATATCGCTGCTGCTCCCCTCCTGGGTTAATATCTTTTCCTTGGAGCCTCGCAGGGATTCTCGGCATCTTTTCAGTACAGCTGTTCCCGGGACGCAGGGAGCAGGAATGCTACGCTTGAGCAACCGCCTTTGTGGCTGCGGCTTTGGGGAGGAGGCTGCGAGTGGCGATATGAGCCACCGTCTGTTTCTGGGGCCGATAGGATGGGCTCGCCTGTCCCCTGGGAGCGAGTCCGATGGAAAGGCAGGCATGCACAGAGAAAAAAAATACTCTTTAAACCGCTCCAGCCAAGTTGGAAAGGGGTCCGGGAGGGGGAGCGCAGGGGCGTTGTGTGTGCGGTGAGAATGGCACGACAGCGTTAAAGCACTGACCCGAGAGGGCTGTGCTGGGAGCCTTCCTCGGGGACAGCTGCGATGAGCTGCACAGGGCTCCCATTTTTAGCTGATATTGCAGGAACCATCCATGTTCCCCGGCCAGCTGCAGGCAGCATCCCTCTGCAGAGCACAGGATCTCCACTCTGCCCACGCCACGTCTCCAGTCGCCCTCCTGCCTGGACAAGCCATAAACTTACCACAAACCCCTGCAAAATTGAATCTCTACCAATAAATAGTGAAAAACTCTGGTGTCCCTATTTACCGTGAAAATTAATCCCTCCGAGCCAGCACATAAATACCCTGCTGCTCCCCAGGCGTCCAGCCCTGAGCGGGAAGCAGAGCCGAGAGCCAGCACGCCCCGAAGTACCCTGTTCCTTTTCTGTGCCATATCCTCAGACGTATCCGTTATTCTGTGTTATTCTTGCATGAGCTGCTTGGACCGAGGAAGGTGCTGGGGGCCGCCGCGTGCTGCATGGCAGGGCTTGTCTCCAGGAGAGTTTCGAGTGGGGTTGGGGTTAGCTGGTTACACAAACTGCTCTGGATTCCTGGCTAAGGAAACGGCGTCTGCCCTGCTTTTGTGGCCGTGAGGTTGGTGTCAGAGAGGTGAAAATGCAGCTCAAAACCTGTTGGTGAGGAGAAACTTCTATGTCCAGGCACAAAGCAGCCCCCCTCGCCCTCATGGGACAATTCGCAAGGACATGGCAGTTGTGCAACGAGCCACCATCTGCAAGGACGTGCAAGGGTGGTGGTTGTGCAACAGTCCAGATGACATCACTTGAAAAAGATGACCAAGCAGTTGTTTAATGCATCCCCCTTGCCCCCATCCTTTGCTGGTGCCCACTGGAAAAGAAACCCCGTTGGCTGCTGGATGCAGCAAGTGCCAGCCGTGGCAAGCTCTCCCCCGAGCAGGGAAGTGTTGGAGCTCTCAGGAGCAAGAAAACATTCCACAGGTTGTCGAGTTTTTTATTTTTTCTTTTTTTCTTTCTCTTCCAGCCGCACACCCTGGGCTGGCACTTGGTTTGCAGCCAGCGCTGTAGGCATAGAGGAAAAAAATCACGCCGGTTTGCACACGTGTTCCAGCTATTATTGAAATAGAGACCCCAAAGTAAGCTGCAAGGCAAGGGGCAGGCAGGTGGTGAGCTCCTGTCGGGAGCTGGTGCTTAAAAGGTCTTTGTTCAGGCTGCGAACAAACCACAGCGCTAGACACGGGCTTTGCAACCCTTCCCGGGAAGGAACCCAAGTAACAAAGGGCCAGGACTTCGTTCCTTCTCTCCTCAACAGGTAGGAAATGTAGAAAGAGCAAATTTAAGCTCCTGCATATAAGTACTTCTGGAAAGCAAATTTTAAATCCACATTCCACAGGGCTAATTTTGTGTGGACCGGAGTGCACGCAGGAACGGTGATATATATGGCTGAAAACTGGTTCCCAGGTGCCAAAACCAGGTTCTGGTATGCTGTCCTGGATCCGTCCAGGGTAACATTAACCATGACTTTCTGTAAGCACTTCTACTCTTTCAACTCAGACACTGCAGTGAAGGAGAGAGACATAGATAGTTTTGGTTTATTTTTAATATGAGGGTGATAGTTTGAGAGTAGTATATATTGGAGTAGAGGAGGAGGGATCTGCGCCAGCTGAGAGTATTGAGAGTATGTTCCTTGGGATGAGTGTAAGGTGATCTTTCATTTGTGTGTGGTGTAGACTCTGTTGGAATTGAACCTGCCCCACTGTGTGTCCCCAGTTACTGCCAGGCTGGAAATAATGGTGATAATGGCATTGAAACGGAGAGTCAAGGCTGCAGCTTCTGCATGGGCTCGCAATTCGCAGGGCTGCAGTACGAGTGCCGGTGTTCGCACGGACCGCTGTGCCAATCCAGTGCTTGCCACAAAGCGTTACTTACCACTTCCATTACTTCACAGTCTAATTTCTCATCTCCACAACACTTCGGCTTGCGCGCTCTGGACTTGGGGATAACGGTGACGAGCTGGGCATTGCCTGGTTTCAGCAGGACGATGTGCAAGGGCCGCGGCTCTGGAGCAGCCCCGTCAGCTCCCAGGAGCCCTGAGCAGTTTGACGTGCGCAGCACCACGCAGCTTGCAAAGATTTCTTGTCTCTTTGTTGCTCTGCCTCGGGAAGTCGATCATGAAACCTCTTGGCATGAAAGGGCCCGGTGCAAGCGTGGAGCAGCCCATGGGCACGAGCCCTTCCCTGCCCCGCTGGAGAAGGGACGGCTGTAGCATCTGGATAAAACACCTCCCATCACCTACCGCAGCCGCTGCCTGAGACACCAGCGCGGGTAGCGCTTTCTGGAGAGCTGAAATCCATCCGTGGGCCCTGGCACGAGGGAACAGAAGCCCAATAAACGCAGAGCCACCGGCTGTGCCTGAGCCCCTCGCGCGGCCGGTGCTGCAGACCCGCCTCTGATCAACCGCAGCTCTCGCCCGCTCCCCTCTGACGCCCTGCCAGAGCACCTGCATCCTTCTTTTTTTTTTATTAGTGGAATAAATTGCCACTTAAAAAATATCCATTCTCCATAAGGCCTGGCTCCATTTTAGGTAGCTTTAGCTGAATACTCGCCCTTAAAAAAATCCTTCTTTCCCACCTCCCTGTTAAATAAACCTGTTACGCGTATCCCTGCTTCTTTCCTCCTTAGGGATTTTTTCACTTGTCTCTTTTCCTCCGCCCTGTTGTGGCCCATTACAAGCATGTCACCATTAACAGTGAGGACATCTCTTTTCTTGTCACCAGATTTCCATGGCTCATACACTTCGGGGTATCCTGGGGTGGCCGTCCTGCTGCCAAATTTGGGGAGCAATGCAGGGGTTAATTGGTTGTTTCACGGTGTTTAATGTTTTTTTTTCACAGTCACAGCTCCTGGAGCCCAGTGGCAATGTGAGGGTCCCAGCTCTCACTCCGTTGGTCAAAACTGTCATTTTTTGAAGGGAAAAGCTTGAAGTTGTGATGCTTCAAGGCTCAAAATCCAGAAGGGAATGAAACCAGTCTTAGGGTTTTGGGGAGTCTGACTCACGATTTTTGAATGCCTGTGGTTGGCAGTGCTGCATAGCTGATGTCCCTCAGCACAATACTGCACAACCTCCATCCGAGACTCATCCCATTGAAAGAAAAGGCTTTGTACTTTTTTAGTCTTTCCATAGCTAAAATTCCGACCCACGCGTGACTTGTCCGGAAGCTTCTCCAGGTTCTTGCAGGGACATGTACACTTTGGGGACAGGTAAAATTAAAGTCTGCACAGAAATAAGAGGGGCTTAAACCCATTGAAATTCTGTGGCCGTGACCATACCTGGGGTCACTGGGGTCACTTGTGGTTTTCAAACTGCCCAGAGATATTTTTTAATAGGAATCTGATGCCACGAGCAGCTCGGTGGCTTTGGCTTGTTCAGTTTGACTCAACGTTTTGCAGATCTCTGTGGATAAAACCCTCATGCTAACATGACATAAATCATTGCTATCCACATTGCATGGAGGCACGCAGAGATGAAGTGCCTTGCCCAACACTGCGCTGTAGGTCACTCTGCAAGAGACTGGGACTGTCTCTAAAGGACACTTTTTTGGTCTCCCCTTGCTTGTTTTAGTTACCCGGTGGTAGGCCATAGCCACAATTCTTCAGAAGAAGGTAGGGCTGGCTGCCAGGGCCTTTTCTGGGGGCTTCACCGTATTTTGATCCCCTTGGCAATGTCCCCGCCATGCAGGGACCTCACCCGCTCCATGGATGGCTTAGATCTGCCCACACTGCTCTGGGCTTGTCTGGAAATAATGTGTGTAACTGCAGAAGTGTTGAACAAATGGGTCACTTCTGTAGGCAATCCTAAAAAAGAAGAAACTCAGTTAGTCGTCTCGCCCCTCAGCGAAGACGAAGCTGCTGGGGAGTCCTGGGCCAACAGACTCCAGACCATGCTCCTGCTCCTCTTCCAGCCTGGCTCTCCTGGACCTGAGCAGGCATTTCAGTGGGGCTGGCTATGACAAAGCCATCCCATCTGCTGTGCTGGCGTGAGCTCTGGGCCAGAAAAGGGCTAATTTTGCTGGGAAAGCAGTGCTGGAACACCACAGCCTGTGGCTGGGCCATGGCTCTAGTTCACCAAGAGCAGGTCCTGTGGTACATCGTTTACGGACATCCTGCTCTAGGGATGTGTTTGGGGCTCGGTGGTGCTGGGTGTCAGCTCCGGTGGGTCTGAGGGCTGGTGCTTGTGTTCAGATGGGAAGGTGTCCTGCGATGGGGAGCACAGGAAGATTGTCAACATCTTGTGCCTGGGTCGGAGCCTGCCATCGCTCTCTGCTGCAGGGCAAGGATGGAGGTCCCTCTACCACACCAAAGGCTGCCTGGACAAAGGGATCACCCCTCCCTCGGTAGGGAGAGGGCCTGATCCTGCAAGGCACAGAGTGCCTCCATTCAGCTGAGCAGCCCCATCTCCCGCTGAGCAGCGACAGTGCCCAGCCCAGCACTTTGTTGAACTCATTTCAGCCAAGGAAACTCCTTTCCTCTGCAGGCACTTCTCCTGCCAAACCAGCAGCCAGTCGCCGGCGACTCTCCCCCGGCTGGAGGAGGTTATTTTGGAGTGTCTGTCGCTCCTTTCTTTGCACTCTGAATTATGCACGGCACCGGTTTGGGATGGAAAGCCTGGCAGCTGCTTGCCGGACGGCTGCTGCCATTCCCTCGGGGTGGCTGTCGGGGTGAGAGCCCACCTTGTGTGGTGCCGGGGGGGGGAATGTGCAGTGCCAGGACTGTGGGCTGCCTTACCAAAGTGCGGGATGCGGGGAGCAGGGCTGGCTCAGGGACCCTCGCCCAAATCCTAAATTTCCCTGGGAAAGTCTAATATGAGCCCTCGGTGACCGTCCCTGGGTGGGAAAACCTCTCACTGTCCATGCAGGTGCATCTTGTCTCAATTTACTCCAAGCCCAAAAGCAGTAAATAACATCTGCAAATAATTTCTAACGTTTATGCCAAAAACTGGGAGATAAAAAACGCTGTTGTCTGAGCCTGGCCGTCTGTGATTAATGCCATACCTGCCGGCAGCCTCGGCTGCAGCAGCACCCGTGGCCCCGGGGTTTTGGGGGCAGCACTGGCCCTGGGGATTTTGGGGTGGTGGGAGCAGGGGCCAGTCCAGCCCCACGCTGGGGTTTGGCTGATGTGAAGCTGGACAGAGGCTCGTGTTTTGGATCTGCTCTCTGGTGTGTTTTGTTTTCAGGCCTGGTTTTGTTCCCACCGGGGCGATGGCATCGCTCCTGCTGATTTCACGAGGACGGGCCGGGGCTGCGTAAGCCGCGCTGCTGCAGCCAGGGATAACACTGCGTGATTTATGGGAGCAATCAGTTGCCACTAGAAGCTGGTTAGGAATTTTCCGATGAAACGGGGATTGCGTCAGAAACTGCTGAGTCATCTCAACTGTTTCATAAAAAATAAAAAATATAAAAAAAAAGCCTTTGGCTTTGGTGGACTTTTGGTGAAGCACGGAGACCGAATGTGTCTCGCCTGCTGCCTGCTCCACCAGCGCTTGCCTCAGGGACAGCTGAGCTCCATTTTCCTCCCCCCACCCAGTGCTCCCCAGCCCTGGGGCATCCCTGTGGCAGGACAGGGTGTGGGGTCACCCAGGGATGGGGTCCCCTGGGTTGCAAGCCCCAGGGCTAGCAGGAGAGCTGTGGGGGGGACACACGACGCTGGGGCTCGCACGGACCCAGGCTGCTCTGGCGTTTTCAATGTGAAATATTTTGATGCTTTTAAAACCTCTCGTGTTCAGACTTTTCCCTCCTGGTTGTTCCAAAACGGAAAGGGTTTTCTCCTGCGTGTCTCGGGCTGGGATATTTTGAAATGCAGAAGTTGGGTGAACTCAAGTGCTAAATTTTCCCAGTGTCCTGGTCACAGCCAACCAATGGAAAATTGAAAGTTGAAAATCAACCTAGCTGGGTAAATTAAAACAGGCTGGCAGACATTTAGCCAAACAGAAAAGGAGACTTCATTTCCCATGTAAATTTTTTGGGATGGATTCTCTGCTCAGCTTCACAGAGCCATCCCTGGGAGGACTGCGTCCAAATTAACCTCCCCACAGACCCACAGGGATTCCCGCAGGGTGCTGGGCGCTGTGCGGGGATCCAGGCCCTGCAGCAGGGTCAGAGCACACACCAGGGCCCTGCAGACAGGAGGGAGCTCCTGGCCCATGGCAGATGGTGACAGGGCTGAACGCTGCCACCAAGGACCAGGAGCAGCTGATGGCGATAATGGCAATGAACTGCCTTGGGCACAGAGCCAGTGCCAGGGCGCAGTGCCCTGCTGGGAGCACTGGTTTTGCCCCATGCAGGACAGATCTAGACGGGAAGAAGAAAAGGCTTGAGCTGAAGCATCTCCGGCGCGACGAAGGAAATCGTTCAGGCGGGCTGCTCAAAGCTGCTGAGATGCGACCACCACATGCACAGGGGCGGTGTGCTAAGGGCTGCACTGAATGTGTGTCACCACGCAGGTGAGGTGTCTCATCAACCACACTTCACATGTGTCTCAGCAGAGAACTGACCCCGTATATCGTATATATACACGGTATAACCGTGTCCTTTGCGCCCAGGCTTCTCTGTCTCTCACACACGCACACGGATCAGATGCAATACCTGCAGGGCTGTCACCGAGCCGGGGGGACTGTTCTTATCCAAAGTGGTTCTTGACATGCATCAAGCCCATTTTCTGACCACCACCGTACTCCGGCAGGTTAGAAAACCGTTTCAAGCAGCACGACTGATGCCGAGCGTTAGCAAACGACACCCAAAGCGCAGGATCACAGGGATTTGGTTTATTTTTTTCAGCAGAAAGTGCAATTAAAAGCCTGGCAGACCGTGTGCAGCCAGCCCCCGGGGGCTTCCAGAGGCAGGATGCGGCCGCACGGTGCCTGCGGAGGTACCGGGGGTATTTTGGCCACCTCTCTCTGTGCCGGCGATGCGGGGGGTGGCTTGGAGGGGTGGGGGCAGCAGGTACCGTCCTCGCTGGGGGCGG
>VWZZ01004507.1:1235844-1263288 GCA_013399095.1 Psophia crepitans
CCGAGCCCCGGCAGCGCTGCCCGGGGCGGCTCTCCCGGCCGCCGCCGCTCCGGCATCCCTCCGTCCCTCCCGCCGGCGGCAGGTCTGCAGGCTGCCGGCCGGGCGCCCTCCGGTACCGGCTCTGCCGTGCTTGTCGGCGACATCCCTCCCCGCTTCTTTAATTTTTCTTCTATTTAAACATGCAGCTCTGACCGACTCTAGGATAAACCCTGAGCGCGCTCTGTTACTGGCTTTGAGTCAGAAGTGTCTGGAAGCCTTAATGAAAACCAAGTGTAAGGCAAGTCTCAGCCACCTGTCCCAGGGATCCCCAGCCAAGCGCTCCGGGCTCCCATTAATCAATGGATCTGCCTCTTGGAAAGCATCTTTGGCGTGCTGGACCCCTACCCTGGGGCGAGCACAAAGCGAGTGGGGGGCTTGGAAGCCCTCCGGTAATTTCTCGAAGGCAGATAGCAGAGCCGCGCTGGCACTGCTGGCAATTCTGCATTTCCAAAGCTGTTACAAAATCCCTTGTGAGAAGAAAAAGGGGTAGGAAAGAAGCTCTGCGTGTCGCAGGTCTGCAGTCCTGTCCCCTCTCGCCAGGAGCAGCGCTTCTCCCACCTCCCCGCTTCCCAAGGATACTGCCTGGTTCCTTTTCCAGGGAAACTAGCTTAGAGGAGAACACTTATTTTCTTTTTCTTACAGACGTGAGCTGCTTTGATTGCCTGGAAGCATGATTTCCTGAAACCTGCTCCTTTCTGGCTCTTGCAGTGAGGTTCACAATAACATGTATTGTGGTTCTGAGCTGGGTTTTATTTAAGAAAATGCCATTCTGGGTTACTCTCTTTCATGAGGCAGATGGAGAGAGAGATGAAAGGCTGACACTTGGGATACTTCATTTCTGCTCTTTAGTTGTGGGTGGTTTCTCTTCTATAAGAACAGGCTTCTTCCCTGGGAATTGGTGGGAATTAGAGTGGAACAAATGGAAAAAAGGAGAAATAATGGCTGTTAATTGCATTTATTTTTTCTGTGAAGCCTTTCATCTCATTCTTCTAGGAGCAATTCTGTAAATGGGGATATTTAAATGCATGGCTTCTGTAGATCCAGGGACACTTCTTGTTACTTGCTGCCTCTTGTGCAATGCTTGCTTCGGTGTAAGCCACGCTCTCTTCCACAGGCTTGGAGCCTCAGCTTGCACTGGTGGTGTCAAGTGCAGCCACTGGGAACCAGTGCAAAGTTGTGGTTTGGAAGACAGTAACCAAGATGGCATGTGAACCTGTCCTGTGTTAATGCTTCCACTAATTAAATATAACTTCAAGATTGAGCCTTTGCAGTCGCTGGTGGTTGGTGTCACTTAGCTGACCAGGAATGCTGATGAAGACGTGTGCTGTGTAACCCAGGCTTGCAGAGCAGCCCCCGCTCTCAGTGGGCAGTGGGGCTGGATGGGAGTTTTGCTTAGTGTGGTGTTTGGTTGCTTTCTAGGATGAAGATATTTAAGTGGAGGTGGAGCAGCATCTCCATCAGTGTGCGATCCCCGCTGAGAGGCACCCTGGCCCTTCTTCTTGTGGGCAACGTTGCCTTTGTGATAGCTCAGGTGAGTGCATCACCTTGCTGGGGGTTCTCTGGGCTTGGAAATGGTGCGGTGTCTGGGATGGGTAACCCCTGGGAATTGCAGGGCTGGTCTGTGCATGCACCAGGTCTCCAAAAGTGTGAGGATGTATGACTTCGCTTAGCTCTTTACTCTGGGCTTAACCTAAGTTGCACCTTCCATGGCAAAGAGTGAGCACAGATCACTTCAGGGCTCCAAAAGGCCATCCCCTGCTCTTGGGAGAGCACCACTTCCTTGGGTCTTGCAGTGCTTGAAGATTTAATTTACTTTGCCTGGGATATTTTTATCCCTTTCCCAGGAAACAGAATTGATAGAACTCCCCTAACCAGCAGGTGATTCTGGGCGGAATAACTTTTCCCTTCCCCTGCAATGAGCAATAGCTGGGACTGCGCCAGGATGCTCTGTGACCATCCTGAAGTGACAAACCTGGTGGCACTTGCAAAAAGGGCACATGGGCTCCTCCAGCCTGCTAGCATCCACTGATGTGCTCTCCTGCTGCAGAGTGGTTTGCAAGGGTTTGCTGAAGCTTTTGGCTGCAACCAGCTCTTCAGCTCCCTGAATTTGCTCTGTAGCAAGAGTCAGAGAGCACCAAAAGGCTTGGAGAGTTTAGGGTTGTTTGGGATCTCGGTTTTGCCAACTGAGTGAAACAATGAACATCTCCTTTTCTGAGGAATCCCAAATATTGCCACTTCATTCCAACTGGTAATGAAAACACAAATGGAAAAATGCAGGGTTTCTGGAAAGATGCAAATCTCTGACTTGACCTCAGATGGAGAAGGAAATGCCCTGTTAGCTCAGGGCAGGCTGGGTGAAGGATGCCTTCTGCCCACCCCTGTGGGCTCTGTGCTGTGGATGCTGATCATTGCTTCTCTCCCCCACCTGCTTGATGCTTCAAGCAGGACCTGGTGCAGACCTCCAACAGCCTGGAGGAGGGGGCAGACGTCACCGCATACTGGTGGGGCGAGTGGACCAAGTGGACAGCGTGCACCAGGACCTGTGGGGGAGGCGTCAAGTCCCAGGAGAGGCACTGCCTGCGGCAGAGGTATGGCACCTGCCTGCCAAGGTGTAGGGGGCTCCAGCTTGCTGGAGATAGCCCTGATCCAGAAGATCATTGCTTGATAGATAAGCACTGGTGAAAAGGTGTTGTCTGGCAAAGCCTGCTTGTGCAGAAGGTAAGTATGTCCCTGAGCATGCTGCCATGAGGATGCTGTAGCTTGACTGGTCCTCCTGGTAAGGATGCCCAGGGCACTCCTGTGCTGGCCCTGAAGTTTCTCCTGTGGACACTAGTGCAGGTGGGCAGCAGACATAGTGTAAGACTGTTCTCAAAGTTTCTGGGCACAGCAGTGAGGACACTGTGGTGCAGGGTTGGTTGGGGACCTGCTGGTACTGGCTGCTCTGTGCATGGCTCTGCCCTAGCTGGGCTGTGTGTTTGCCAGGTGGCACCTCGCAAACCTTGTCCCCAGGCCCTTGTCCCCATGATACCTCCTAGGACGCTGAAATAAGAATAGTTGATGCTGTGGGTAATAAAGCCAGAGAGACCTTTGCTGTAAACTGTGATACGGCGATAGTTCTGGGTGGCTCTGCTCCAAGGAGACCAATCTTATAAGAGCAGGGGACAAATATACGTTAGAAAGGGAGAAGAAGGGTTTCTGATCCCTGACTAACCCTCATTTCTTTATTCAGAAGAAAGTCAGTGAGTGGGCTGGCTAATAAAACTTGCACTGGAACATCCAAAAGATACCAGCTCTGCAAAGTACAAGTAAGGATATCCTTTTTTTCGTCAGGAACGCTCGATACAAAGTGTGGAAAGTCATGCTTGCTTTGTGCAACGGCATTTCTGGGCCCCTTGGAGAGGGGACACTGTTTGTCCTGTAGCAGTCACCCTGTTGCCACTCCAAGCAACTGGAGTCCCCTTCTTTGATGCACATCACCATTGTGTCAGGGCTTTGGGCCTCTTGCCTGCGCTAGGAGCTGTAAAACTCAATGCAAGAACCACCCGCTATCTCCTGTGGGGGTGGAGGGTGGGTGTGCGTTCCCCTGGCTGTCCCTGCAGTGGGAGGAGGAGGAGGAGAAGAATGTGGCTCAGGATGGGGCGGGCAATGGAAACACTCCTTGCAGCCGGTCGAGATGTGCCAGAACCCTTTCCCGCATTTTGTTTTCATCAGGATATTAATGTATCCCATTCTAGGAGTGCCCTGCAAACGGAAGGAGCTTTCGAGAGGAGCAGTGTTCATCATTTAACTCCCATGTGTATAATGGCAGAACGTATCAATGGAAACCTTTATATCCTGGTAACAAGACATTCTTTGTGTGTTTCATAATGCTTAGCCAAAATATTTTGATAGTTATGATGCTATAGCCTGCAGGAAGGCTCCTCCTCTGCTGTTTTAAAGTGATTTTTCAGAGACACAATCAGCTGTCTCCCAAGTCCAAAGGAGCGTTTTGCAGCTGCAGGGTAGCTTAGAAATAAAATAACATGAATTTATGGCTGTGTTGGTCCTCAGGAGCTGTGACCAGAGATCTGAAAGGCTGGAGGAGGATGCAAGAGCATGGGGTGATGGACTGTGCTGGCAGGGAGAGCCCAGCTCACCCGAACAAGTGTCCTTTGAGCTGGTGCTGTTACTGGCTGCGTTGCGTTTCAGTGACATGTGGTCGCTCCCACACCCTTCGTGTGCTCTGTCAAACGTCACTGAGATGCAGTCAGTCAGTTTGATCATCTGGGGTGAGCGACACAGAACTGCAGAAGTAACTTAGGAGTCGGAGACTGGGATTTTATTTAATTTTTAGGCACCTAACTCCCATCAAGATCAAGCATTAAACAAAAGTCATAGTGAATCTTCAGAGCCATTGGGGGCCCAGGACCCTTCTCCTGAGGAGGAGGCTCCTGAGTGCTGGTTCTTCAGATTCACAGTGCCATTTGGGTGTCTAAAAATAGATGGGATGTAATGCTCCCCTTGTTTTAGGGGTCTCTGTACATACCTAAGAACAAATATGCTTCATGAAATTACTTGTTGCCTCCTTTTCATGCGAAACAAGCCCGTGTCTCACCAGCCTTACTGGCAGGGTCAGCGTGGTAGAACTTGACCCACTCCAGACTGGTTAGCTAGAGCTACTGGGCTGCTTTTGTCCCTTTCCTATGGCAAGGTGACAATTTCTTTAAATATATTTGCTCTTCAAGATGGGAACAGTTACAGTGCCTTGTTTTGTTTTTTAGCAGGCGTTCGCGTGGCTCCTGCGGGATTTGCAGAATAATGTTTTGACATTGATGCTGTCTTGCTTGGGCCCGCAGGCCAGTGGGTATATGACCGCTCACTAGTTGGTAGAGTTCATCACTTAACGTTGGGTTTCTGATGCAAATATGAATGTGTCATTTGCTTCCTGTGGACATGACAAAATGTGGGACTGCTGTGCTAGTGGATGCAGCCAGCCAGCTGCCTGCAGAAAGCGAAGGGTGAATTAAGTCCGACTTGGGTGAATGTTCATGGAAAAGTTTGTTTTTTAAGCTGCTATGGTTTTGAATGCAGTCTTACTTGTATATTGAATGTAGTTGTAATGTGTATGTACTTAGAACAATATATCTATGTTAAATGAACTCGTGTGTTACATGTTGATATGTGAACATGCATATGGCTGTATGTCATCACTGCTGCAAGTCCTTGCACAGAACAGTGGCTGTTGCAGCTCGGCGCATCCCCTGGGCGGATGCTGCCGATACCGAACCAGCATCACTGGGTGTGTCCTGGCAGCAGAGAGGGCTGCCTGGCTGTGCAAAGCTTTGCAGCAGTGAGCGGCCACGCTGCCAGAAGTACAATCTCCTGTCCAGCCTGAAACGCAAGAGATGGTGCTTCTGAGCTGCTGGCTGCTGTGCAATTGTGCTGTTGCTGCTGTTGAGCTTGGCAGAGATTCATTGACTTTGGTAGGATGAAAGTTATTGTGTTTCTGCTGTTTTGAATGTATCTCTATATCCTTTCCCCTCAGATGACTATGTTCACATTTCTAGCAAGCCCTGTGACCTCCATTGCACCACTGTGGATGGTCAGAGACAGTTAATGGTTCAGGCTCGGGATGGAACATCCTGCAAATACACTGATTTCCGAGGGGTTTGCGTGTCTGGAAAATGTGAGGTTGTTAAACATTATAGCAAAAATATTGTTAGTAGCATTCAGAAAATTACAATGGGCGCGACGTTTGCCTGACCCTCAATGCTCTATTTGTGCATTTTCTAGCCGATTGGGTGCGATGGCATTCTCTTTTCCACCCACACCTTGGACAAATGTGGAGTTTGCCAAGGAGATGGGAGCAGCTGCACTCATGTGACCGGCAGTTACCGGAAAGGAAATTCTCATCTTGGTAAGGCTTTTGGGGACCTTCTGCTTTATTTGCATCAGAGGGCTATTTTTAAATGTACTTTTTTTTTTCTGTAAATTGCTTTTAGCTCTTACCAACTGCCCTGCTTCAGTAGTTTTGACGTGTTCCAAGTGTGTTAATGCCACTTGTGAATCTGGGCAGGGAGAGCCTTCTTTAAAGGAAGCCAGTAACTTTGCGTGGTGCTTGTCAGGAGCCTGAGGTCTCTGATGCTGGATGGTGCAAAAGGATTGTGCAAGAGTCTGGCGTCTACTTTAATCTTATTTCTCGTGACCCACTAAGGCTAGAAATAAATGATTTGTAATTACAGGAAGCTAATTTTGGAAATCCTGGTCTTTCAGAATATCCTGGTGTGATGTAAAGCAACAGGAACCTGCTTGTCCTAAGTACAGTGATCTAACTTGGGCATAATGATTAATGCTTTCTGAGGGTCGGTTTAAGATGGAGCAAGCTGTAGGAACTTCAGTGGCCTTAGGAGGACTTGTCCCATTACTTACCTAGTGCTAAGCGAAGGGGAGTTGGAAGAGAAACAAGCTGTAATCTCTTGCTGGGGTTTTGGGAAGCCTGGCTGGCGCAGGGTTCAGTGCTGAACCACAGGACAGCTTCTCTAGCTAAGAAAGCAGTCCTCAGATGTCTTTTCTTACACCAGTTAGGTAAATGTGGTATCTGTGCGGGTAAGGATTGCATCCTTCCCCCCTGCCCCTTGGCTGTGTTTTTCCACCATAAACCAGGATGCATAATTCACACTTTTTTTTTCTATTATTGACAAAGTCTTGTTTGCAGCCTAACAGTTATCAACATTAGTTTTGTTTAATCTGTAACTCCTTAAAAATAGCTTTGGATCAAGGCCAGTTTGCTTGATATATTGCAGTATTGACTACCGAGCGTTTCGTTCAGTTTATTTCTTACAAAGTTCCTTTCATTAATCTGTAGTTTCCCATAGGCTATTCCCTGGTAACGCACATTCCTGCTGGAGCAAGGGATATCCAGATAGTAGAACGGAAAAAATCTGCAGATGTTCTGGGTGTGTATAACCTCTTGGTACTTCCCTACAATGCATGCCTGTACTAACTAATGCTTTTTCCAATGCGAATATGAATGTCGTTTTATTGCAGACATGAGCTAAACCCGTAGTCAATGTAAATCACAACCGTGTTGTCTAAGCCCAGTGTATTTCTCCTTGTTGCAGTCTGAGCACCTGGGCTGTATATGTCAACATTTTGATTTAATACAGGAAGTATCGGTCAATATTATTGGTACTTCAGTGTTGTATGACAAATACACTGGTGCCACATCAGGTGGCCCAGTGACTTCACCTCTTGTGATTCCCCTTGATCATCTTCTGCTTGGGGAATGTGCAATGGCCACATGACAACAGCACCAAGGAGATGTGGCCTACGTGTTGCCTTGCTGGTGTTGGTGGCCACACTGTCCATCTTGCAATGGAGATGGCAGAGCTGCTCAGGAGGAGTGTGGAAAAATCTGAACTTGCCCAAGACAACTACACTTGCTGCCCTCATGCTCTGCTGCCTCAGAGGCTCATGGCCATGTGTAGGAGGACTTGAATGACAAAGGATTGATTTGGTACAGTTCCTGGGCTAGCTCCGGATGAGCTGTCTTGGGCCACTGCCGAGTGGCATCATCTCAGTGTTCCCAGGGAGGCAACTCCTGCTGTTGGCTGTCTGACGGCCTGCTCATTGTCTGCAGAGCTGTGACTATTAGATGTTCATGCTGTGCTAGTGCCAAAAGGGTGAGAAGAGCTGTGGACTAGTGTAAGCCACGTACCCAGGAGTTTGCAGTGTAGAGGGACACATGGCCCAGAACTGAGCACATACTTGCACGGTATGTGTGGGAAATAGGTGAGATGTGCTGTAACGTAGGAGCATTTTATCCCCTGCATGAACAGGTGGCAGTATTGTGTACCTCTGCTCTTACATGGTGGCACTGATTCTTCTCTCTTTGAAGCTGTGGCTGATGAAGCCGGGTACTATTTCTTCAATGGGAACTACAAAGTCGACAGTCCCAAGAACTTCAACATTGCAGGCACGGTGTTCAAGTACCGCAGGCCCATGGACGTTTATGAGACCGGCATAGAGTATATTGTTGCACAAGGACCGACAAATCAAGGGTTGAATATAATGGTGAGTTTTGACTTTTCGGGATGATGGGGAAGAGAAAATCCATGTTGGATCGAGGAAGGGGTGTGTGAGGGAGCAAAGTCCTGCCACGGTTTCCCAGCTTTCCTGAGCAGCTTGAGGAGGAGAGTGGGAGCAGCGACAGTGCCCAGTTCCTCGTGTGAATCTATTTTATTTGCATCAGTGCTCTCAGATGCAGGCAGGACTGAGAATGATGAACGTGGGCTTGGTAACCCCTCTGTCTGCAGCGAGAAGATGCCTCAGGCACTGCGGGGGGATTTCTCTTCTACTCCTTGGCATTTTTATCCAAGTTACCTGGCAGGAAAAGTGAAAATAAGAAAATGGGCCAGATAGCTTAAGAGAAGTGCACAAAACTTAACCCCCAAATCTTTCTTGAAAGCAAACTGTCTAAAACCAGGCATACGAAGAAAAGTAATTTTTCATCTGGGCAGCCAGCCAGAGCCCAAGTTCTGCCATCTTCCATCTACCCACGGGCCCCTCTGGAAGGGGAAGAAATGGTTCCTTGGATGCTTATAAAGCACTGGACCAGTAAAAAATGTTGTAGGGATCATCTGTGAGTCCCCATCCCCAGTGAGGATGTGGTGGGTGAAGGGGTGTGTGTGAATCCTCCTCACTTGCCATAAAGCCACAAAAAATGGCTTTGCAAGTGATCGTCAGGAACTTCTGAAGTGCCTCTCCCAAGTCTCTGGTTGCTCAGCAGCAGAGGAGGGAGCGTGACCTGCTGCTCCCAGTCCCTGAGCTGGGGCTAATCCCCAGGGTAGTGCTGCCAAATAACCCTTGGAAAACTGTGCTGGGCTCCAGTTGTAAGAAGTTGGCAGTACAATGGAAAGCAGATTGGAAATAGCAAAGTAGATGCTTACCAGCTGTCAAGTCCAAGATGAATCACAAGCTTTGTGTGCCATTACTCATTGCATCCGCTAATAATTTAATTTGTTTGCTAGGTCTGGAATCAAAACGGCAAGAATCCATCCATCACATTTGAATACACCCTCCTGAGGAAGCCACACTCAAAAAATCTGCAGCCCATCTACTACACCTTCTCTGACTCAGACAGCGAAGAAAGCAGAGAGTTTGATGGAGATGTGCCATTGGGTTTTATCCAGCACAATGCAACCTATTTTGGGAAAATCTCCAGGGAAAGGATAGACTTGGAGAACCAGGTGTTTGGAAGGCAGGACACGGAGGAAGATTTAAACTTGAGCAAAGGTCAGGAAACCAATGAGGTCTATGAAAGAGCAGAAACAATTGACTGTGAGCCAAAACTGAAGGGCAAACAACCCCAAGGTAAGGAGGAGACTTGGGCTTCACTGTTCTGCTTCTCAGAGCTCTTGTTGAGGAAACGCTCTGTTTCTACCTCTGGTGATTCTGCTGGTTTGTTTTTTGGAAACCTTGGAAAGTTCTTTAAAACATCTCTGCTCATAAATCCTCTTTGCCCTTCAGGTTCTGGTTTCTGGTGGGTGGGTTGGCCATGGGTGAGGTCTCACTGCTGGTGCCTTGCTGTGCTTTGCCTCGTGCCAAGGACCGGAGGGAGCCCTGGGTGCACAGAGGTCCCCATCACAACATCTTCCATCACCTCCCACCTCTACCCAGCCCCCAGCAACCTCTTTCCCACTCCAGTTCCTTGGGTATCCCACCACCAAACTGCCTTGAATGCTTTCCCAGCATGGCTGCATGGGCTCTGAGGCCAGGAGGACATCTTCCTTTCTGACCTCTGCTATTGCTTGGGGCACTGCTGGCAGGTGCTGAGCTCCCCCCGGGCCATGTGATAGCAGAATGAGACCCTCAGAGCTGCACAACCTTCCCAAAGGGGTACAACCCCATGAGATTCCCCCTCCCCAAGACCCCAACTCCTGCCTCTAACCTCACGAGTGGCTGCTCAGGCTCTGGCGTGCCCCTGCTGCTCTGGGCTGCTTTCACCTCCCAGCCTGAATGTATTTTGTGGTTGTCACTGTTGTTTCCCCCTGTTGGCTCCAATCTAGATTCAAACGTAACCAGGTCTACTTACCAGACAGACCATGACGACAGGGACTTCAGCCTCAGGTTCACCTCCAGGGAATTCCTTTCAGAGAATGCCATCACAGACAAACTGCTGGAGAAGACTTCGGACTCCAAGGAGGTGGTGCTCAACATGACCATGAACAGCATCTTTGCCCAGGGAGACCAAATCAACTCTGTGGGGTCACACATTGACAGCCTCTATGTTGACTACGAGGACACTGATGACGTTGTGACTTACACTATTAATAGCACCTACATGGAGCTGAGCAATGGCAAAGCCGTCAACACATCTGCAGAGACGCCGTTTTCAAACGCTACTGTCACCATGACCAGCCCTCAAGGGAACAGAACCCACAAAGCAAGGTAGGAGACATGTCTTTAATTATAGTCAATCCTATTTGTTGCTATTATTGACTCATAATAGCCCTGTACTCCAATGCAGACCCCATTGCATGGGGGTCTATCTGCTTTGGAAGTCAGCAGGTAAGTGGGGGTAGGATGACATATGTGAAAGCTTTCTGTCGGGGCTTAATTTAGAAGGAAGGGCCGGAGGTTTGGGAGCAGAAAGTCAAGAGAGTATTTAAGCAACAGGAAAACTCCCTACCCTCCTTTGGGTGTGTTTGGCAAGTCCATGCTGATGGCTGTCAGCTCTCTGCCTGTCATAGCTCACTGTCGGAGCCATGGCCATAAAGAAGCCTCTTCCTTTTATCTTCTCTTGACGCCCTGCTCTGATTACCCAGGCCCCTTTAAGTTCTGATGCAGCAGAAGTTGGTCCTGGATCCTTTTTACCCACCCTTTTGACTCCCACCCATGATCCTCTTCTCTTGTGTTGGCAGGAGCATGCTCCCAGGCAGGGCCCTGGCTGCTTAACTCCTGCTGGAGAGGCAGAGCAGGACAACAGGAGCTCTTCTGTAGGGCCTGCAGAAATAGCCTGGGTTTGCTACCTTGAGGGATGCAGAAACAGTGGAATTAGTGACTACTTTGACAAGAATATCAAAAGTTCTCCAGTGGCAGCTCATTGGTATTAGGGCTGTCATGTCAGGCTTTCTAAAACGTAGTGGGAAGGTAAAAAAAAACTTAATCTATCCTTAGCAGCAGAATTCATCCAGGCAAGGATGGGCTGGCTGAAAGGGAGTCTCAGGGTAGTGCTTGTCCACAAGTCTGTGTCTAGGGTGTTTTGGAGTGCCCTCAGGCTCTGCTGGGAGCAGCCACAATTTAAAGCAATCTGTGGATAGCTGGGGCTGAAATCAGGGCCTTGGGAGTCATCCAGGTCCCAGACCCACAGCTGTGGATTTGGGTCCTGCTGTGCACCCCCACAGCTTGTGTGGGGCCCACAGCACCCAAGCCTCCCCTGTGGGTCTTCTCCTGGCTCTGTTGCTTTAATTCTTCTGTCTCCCAGTCTTCACCACCAGTAAAACGTGGGTTATGATGCTGAGCTTCAGAAGATGTGAAGCACTGAGCTCTCTCCTTAGTTAGCTGTATTTACCCAGAACTTAAACTAGCTTATGCTAAAGAAAATGTCCATACAGCCAAATGTATCGGCGAACTTCTTAATCATAAGAATGTTAATACATTGCCAAGGGCTTGAGTCTATCATCTCTTCTCGTGGCTTGGCTTGGAAACTTTGCCTTCAGCTGCCAAAGCCGGCATCTCATTAGCACTCAGAAGTGCAGGCAATGCCGTCAGCTCCCCCGCCGTGGGGGCGAGAAAGGGGGCTGCCCTGCTCCTCGGGGCTTGCCTGGTGCCCACCACGCTCCCTGGGTAGCCTTGCCTGCACCCTGCACCCACAGCTTGTTCCTAGCAGCTGTTGAAGGGGTCTTATGCTGTCCTGCCTCCTGGGAATACAGGGACCTTTAAATGCTTTAAACTTCAGAGCAGCTTGGCTGTTCCAGGATAATCACAACAGACTGTCAGTGGTTCCAGTGCAGCTTTTTGTGGTACTAAGAAGCTCCTTTCACTGTCCCTGGCTGCCCCTCTGTTGAAGACACAGGGTAGGGATCTGAGCCCCTTCAGGCAGTATGACCAGCGCTGCCACTTTTTCCCATTCTTCTGTGTTCTACCCTCTTCCCTCTTATTCCCCCTGCTCTAGAATAGAATGTGAACTCTTCAGATCTAAACGTTAATATCAAAAAAGGTGTTTAGTTCAAGTTTTGCACTAGTCGAAAGGCTGCATCCAGGCCCAGCTGGGGCTGTAGCCTGGGCTGAGAGATGCTGTAGCAGGATGGGCTCGAGGGGCTGTGGAAGGTGACTGAAAGGCCGGTGGAGACAGATGTGGGGCAGCTGGAGTGCAGGAAACATGCTGTTGGAGACATGTCATGTCATAAAAAAAAAAGGGGGGTGTGTGGGAAGGCAACAAACCAACGTGCATCTCATTTCAAGAGGCTTCAGCCACTGTGTGGGGCGTTGCTGTCACCCGGCAGTTCAGAAAGTCCCAGAATGGCATCAGGGTGAGGAGGGAGACACGGGCACGGCTGCAGGCTTGGAGTCTGGCTGTTCTGCCACCACCGCAGGGATGGGCAGCCCTCACTTCCAGGGGATGGGACAGAAGGGACTGTGTTGGGACAGCCTGCTTGTGCCCAGGTCTTTATCCCTTCCCTCAACTTCTTATTTATTACTTCAAGCGCAGTGACAATCATAATGCTAATCACTAATCTCCACCTCTGGGGTGGGAATGACGGATGAGGAGCCCCAGCTCAGAGGCTGGGGCTAAAGCTCCTGCTGTGGCACCTGACACAGCAGGATAAAGCCCATACTGACACTGGGATGTGGGTTTGGGTTTCGCGTGTCACGGGCAGGGTGCTGGAGCGTGAGGCATGGGAAGAGCTTTGGGCATTAGACTTCTTCCTCCACAAGGAAGGGCAGTGGAGGGGACAGCCAGAAGCTGCACTGAAGGAAGTGGGGATGGGGCAGAAGGGAAAACCTGTTGCCCTGGACATGGGGCAGGGTGGGGGATCCCCATCTCTAGAGATGGACAAAACTGGACTGTGCAAGGCCCTGTGAGACCCAGTCTCTTATCTGGGTCAGCCTAGTTTTGGGCAGGAGCTTGGACTTTGGACCTCCCAAATAATTGCCAGGCTCAGTTTAGGGTGGAATGTGGCTTTTTGCTCACTCTGTTCCCTGACAATGAACAAGCAAGGGAGGATCATCTCTCTGCAGACTGTAACCAGCCAGTCTGTACGGGTGGGACAGCGCTGGTCGGAGGTGGGGCATCTTAGTTCTTTCTAAACTCTTGTAGTTCTTAGTGTGGATGGAGCTATCCAGTTATAGGAGCACCTTGCGCCAGTGTGGCATGTTATATTTCCTCTCTGGGAACAAACCCCACAGGCACGGGAATGGGTGGGTGGCCCTTGAGCTGTGGTAGGGGTGCAGTGCTGCTTTTCCTCTCCTGGAGCAGTTCAAGTCTTCCTGCAGGATGCCAGGGCAGACCCAGGCACCCTTTGTCCTTCATCCTGTGCCCATGCTGCGGTGCTCAGCCAGGGCTGATCCTGCGACAGGAGCTGAGAGTTTCCTAATTTGCTTAAAAATAAAAACTGAAATAAAACACAGAAAAGTGAGCCTGGGGACTCCGGACGTTGATCTATGGTTTTTGTGTGCACCTATTAGGATTATTCTTCTGCTACGGGGCTGTTTTGGGAAGACGGGCAGCTCAGACCTCAGCTGGGGGTGAGGGACTGGTGGGAACTTTTGGTGCGGTTGCTTGCTTGAAATAAATGCAGATGCAAAGTGCAGGCAGGGAAGAAAATACTTGACTTTATTATAAAGCTCCTAATAGAGAGACAAATAAGAGAAAAGAAGAAAAACCCACCAGCTTCATAGGACAATGTGCTGCTGTTTGCATTTAGAGGAGAACAAAATGACAGTTTTGTCTTTGCTTGAAATGTAAGAGCTAAATGCTGCCCTAGGGCCAAATGTCTGATTTATCTGGAAAGAACTTGTCCCGCTGACCTTGTTACACATAGAAGCAGCCTTTATTTAGGATCACATACATTAAAGGGACACTGGTGAAAAATTTTCTGTCCTCACTTGACTATAAAGCTTATTTTGAAGCTTACCCTCTTTTCAAGGGAGAGGAGTCCCAGCCACAGGGTAATTTGATGGGGTTGTTTGTGCCTTCGAGAGCAGGGTATAGACCGGAGGATCTCGGTAGTACCCTGTTTTCCAGGCAAATTACAGTACAAACCCCAGATGATGACTGTGTTAATGTGTCTTGCTGAAAACTGTCATCTTGTGAGCCCTCTCCTGGCTGGGTGACAGCAGCAGCACACTGAGGCAGCCAGGACCAGAGGCTGGTGTGGGTCCCCAGGCAGAGCTATTTGGGCAAGACAAAGCAGTATTTATAGGGAGCAGAGATTTGTTATTTTCCTGCAAAAAATAGTCACATTCATTTCAGTTCCATTTCGAACGCAGGAAGCGACCACTTGCCAAACTGACAGAGCAAAATCAACAGGGAAAATGAGATTGTTGTTGTTTTTAATCCTTCTGGAGGCTCAGTGCTGGCGGTGGAAGGAGGGTGGGTCTGAAAGGAAACGGCTGGATTCTCCACAGTGTCCTTTTAAAGGTTGATTTGGTAGAGTGGACCTCAACTTTTTCTTATGAACAACTAAATAAGGCAATTTCAGAGCTTCTGCTGCCTAGAAATCATACGAGCTGCATATCTCGCCAGGCCAGAGACAACTGGATGTCAGGATACAACCTTGTACGCTATTTCAGTGTAGCTGTTTCAAGGGTTCGAACAAAGGTATGAGAACAGAATTGAAGCCTTTTGTTGTAAAGGTGCAGTATCCCTGATGTGTTACAGCCTTACAGCGTGTAGGATGCACTGAACTGGGAGAAGCTGTTATTCTTGCTTTGACAGATGCTTTTTCATACACCAGGCTGACTCCATTACTCCTTTACCGACGGCATTACACGTTTGAGCGCAGCGTGGATACGAGATGCAAATTACCTGTCTAAAATAACCCAAAACGAGAGTGGCGAAAGCAGCGGGTAGGAAATGGCGTGCCTTGGTGTTTAGAAGCGAAGCGTGCTTTGAGAAGCAAGCTTATAAACTCCCGTGCCACGTGTAGGCTTTTGGAAGGAGTGAGCTGCTGAGATTTGAGCAGCCAAAAGCTCTGCTGCGTTGAGCAGCACGAGTCGGCATGCCCGGCCCTGGAGACGCAGGGGAGGAGATACTGCACCTTTAGTCGCTGTATGCCGAGGGCCAGGTGTATTTCAGCAGAAAATGCAAACTTTGTTAAAATCTGAACTGTTTCTACTTGTGGGTATTTTTATCCCATTCTC
The DNA here is from genome assembly GCA_013399095.1 of Psophia crepitans. Classification (NCBI taxonomy): domain Eukaryota; kingdom Metazoa; phylum Chordata; class Aves; order Gruiformes; family Psophiidae; genus Psophia; species Psophia crepitans. The sequence goes on from VWZZ01004507.1 coordinate 1,251,229, forward strand.
TCTATTTCTAGACAGTGGAAGCTCTGCCTCTAACCGGGCTGGGGATTCTACTTGGGGCTCAGGACAGGTATGTTGTGAAACAAACCAAACTGATTAAAACAAACAAACAAACCCCCAAAAAAAATCAGAAAAACCAAACCCAACCGCCAAACAAAGCAAATCCCCTCCCAAACCCGAACCCAACCGAACCGCAGCCTGCTGGCAGATGTGTGTGTCTGACGTGGCCTATCACCGCTCGCCTTGTAAATGCCTTTTTTTGTTTTGTTTTTTTTTTGTTTGTTTTTTTTTGTTTGCTTATTGCTAGAAACAGATTGAAGTTGTTAAGAAAGGGCCAAGGTGTGAGTGCTGCTGACATGTACAGGTGGAAGCTTTCCTCCCATGAACCCTGCAGCTCTACATGTACCACAGGTAGTTATAAGAAGCAGCCAAATTCTGCACAACCGCTGAAATCACCTGGTGTGTGAGTCACTTTTATGTCTGTTAGGGATGGGAAGGACCTGGTGATGTGTAGGGGATCTCGTGGTCTGTGTTTAGCACAAGCCCAGATCCGCTCCACCGGGTGCAAACATGGGGAGAGGAGATGGGGCGCAAGGTGTGCGAAGCTCCCCAACCTCGTGGGAGTGACAGGGGCTGGGTGTTGGTGCACAGCGTGTCCATCATCCTGCAAAACATCCTCTCTTTGGGGAGCTCTGAAGGTCGCCTTCGCTTCCCAGCCCAGCGGGGATGTGCTGCAGCTTGGCAGGGTCCCCAAACCTGCCAGCATATTGTTTCCTTTTTTTTCTCTCTCCTTCCTTCCCTTTTTGACTGTTCACAGGGGTTTGAAAAGCTCAGCTGCTTCCCCACAGAGTGAAATTTTGAAGATTGTTCAGCTCTGGCATGAAACAAGATGGCATTTGGCTTTTTGATTTTGTTTTGTTTCTCCCACTCCCACCTTGGAGCCTGATCTTGGCTGTGAGGGTGTAAATCTGGAACAGAGATGCAGACACTAGGGATTTCAAAACTGAACCTATATTCTTTTTGCAGAAATCCCTCCTTTTTTGCCCCCCAAAAAGCTTCAAGCCACCCAATCTCTCTCCTCCTTTACCCCCTGGTTAGGGGGCCCTGGCCCTGGGGAGCCCATCACTTGTGACGAAGCACGCGTGTGGGTCCTGCGCTCGCCTGCACCGCTTCCCAGTGGCACCATCCCTGAAATAATCCAGATCCTGCAGTGCTTCTGGAATTAGAAGGAAAAAAAAGGGGGAGAGAAGAGAATGCAGTCTAAGGGGCATCTCTTAAAAGAGCAAATGCAAGGATTTTTTTTTAAGCATTTGCTCTTGTCCGGCAGACACATGCCCAGAGCATGCTGGCAGCAGATCTGCTAGCCACCCCTTTCCCTGGGATCTTGTCAGCCACGTGTTCTGGGACTTTTTTGACTTCTTTGATCCTCTCCGAACAAACTTCCCCCTTGACGGGGCCAGGTTGCTCTGCCCTGGTTTGCAGCTAGCAGGGAGAGGTTTTACTTAAATTTCTCCTTTCTCATTGCCTTTTCTTAATGACATATCAGTGAAGCAATGCCATGTCAAGAGCTGTAGATTTTTTTGTTTCATGTAAACCACACATTCCCAAGAACTGCAGCTCTTGTTACCTGTAGCCAGAACAGCCTCCTGGTCCCCAGCCAGGTCCCAGAAAGGACTCCACAACACTTACTCTGGCACAGCAGGCTGCAGGGGAAAGAGGTCTTGCTCTGATGACACTGGCTGTCTGCGCTTTCGGTGGGGGAGCAGGAGGGTCAGGTGCCTCCTTGCAAAGCCCCCAGGAGCCCTCCTTGGCCCAGGGTGCTGGAGACACCTGGGCACATACAGGGTGCAAACAGGGTGCTCTCATATAGAGAGAGGGTGGATGGAGTGGGTTGGGGACCGTTTTCTGTCACCTCCACCCACAAACCTGGCAGGGCAGGAGCTGATGGCCACGAGGCAGAGGGAGCTGCCGAGCAGACTCTGTGCCCTGAACGTTTCTTATAAAAACATGTTAGTCATATATTGATCTTGATGGCAAGCCCTGGCAGGGGTGGCTGTGCCTGCCTTTGGAGCCGACCAAACTCAATGGCGCTGCCCATGTTGGCTGGGTGGCTGCCATGGTCCTCCCCTCCCAGCAGCATCCACCCTGTGGGGTGGAAAGTCCAGCTTGCTGCTTTCCATCGGGAGGAAGTTTTGGAAAATGCAGCTCAAAAAAAAGAGAAGAGAAGAATTTGGATGTCAAAATCACCAAGCGTCCTCTGTTGTGTGTATGTATTCTCTTTGAAACTAGGAGTGATGTCCACATATGCTATGTGTGTTCGCTATGATGGGATCGAAGTGGATGATACATACTGTGATGCCATGACCCGTCCTGAACCCGTCCATGAGTTCTGTGCTGGGAGAGAGTGCCAGCCAAGGTACCGCCTCGACGGGCCGCTCCTGGGGGGCTCCGCGCTTTCTCTGCTGTGGATGTGTTTGGGGGAGGGGGTCGGTGTGGATTTGGTGGTGGGGCAGCAGGAAAGGCCAGTAGCAACCCTGTCCCTCCTCCCCCAGTTACATCTGCCTGGGCTGTACCGGGACTCAGCAAGACTTCCCTCCTCAGTGCTTTAGCTCAAGCTGCCAGATTAAAACTTCCCTAAGTCCTGGCAGAGTTTGCATCCGCAGCTCCCATCAAATCCAGCTTCTAATCACACAGACAGTGTTCTGCCCTGGCCAACGCGTGGAGGAATGTGTGTGTGAATTCAGTGTAGGGGCTGGGCTTTCAAACTGTGCCACGGATGCCTCCCTCCGGTCCCTTCAGCATCCTAAACATCGCCGCGGTTTGCTTGTATCAGGGCAAGAGCTGGTGCAGAGGGGAACCTGTGCTGGAAGTCTTTCGGGTTTCCCTTCTGATGCAGCTCTATCCACAAAGCATGACTGCCATCCAGAGCCAGGCTGTACGGCTCGGGGCACCTCTGCCGCGGGGCTGTGACAGCCCAGGCTTGTTGGAAGGTTTATAAGTAGCAGCAGTTATGGGCAGGGCAGGGGAGGGGGGCTGTGGTGGTGTCAGACTCTGGACAGGGCAGAGGAGGTGTAAAGCTGTCGGTGCATGCCCTGGAGCAGTGTCACCTGTGGACAGTGCAAAACAAGGCTAGAATGATGCTGGGGACCAGGTATGGCACCTGGAGTGTGCCTGCTTTCGTCTCGGGTAATTGCAGAGGAGGGTGGGGGAGGAAAGCATGTGCCCTTTGCAGTGTAAGATCTCGTTTAACCTTGCATGTTAAGGTTGACAGCCAGGGCAGGCTGCAGGTAAGGCAAGAAAAGCGTGGGGAGGTGGATGGTGCTCCTGCTGTGAACATCCCTGCCCTGTAGGCACCGTGGGGACTTTAATATCTATTTGCATTAACTTTGTAATTTTTTAGCTCAGGCACTAGGGCTCTTTTCATGCTTAGATTATCCCACTGGTTGTCTATAAACCCACCCCTCCTCATCGCTGTGCTGTTCCAGTTCAGTGAGCTGGCACTGTGAGAGGAGAGCTGCTCTGTGCTTTCCTGGTGATGGCAGTTGGGCGGTGGGCAAGCCAAGGAGCTGCCGGCGACTCTAACAGGGCAGCTGGGCACGTTCGCTGGGCTTAAGCAGTTGGGATGCTGCTTAGGCTGGTAATGCTTTCCCACCAGAAAGCACCAAGAGCGTTTTGCCTGATCTGGATGGGAAAGGCCTTGGTTTCATCTTCCTTCGGAATTTAGTTGGCACTTCTAAATGTGTGATACCTCTCTAGAGCTGCTTGTTGTGCTTGGAGCCCTGTGCAAGGCCTGTGTGCAGCTGGGTGGTCCCAGGGGATGCATGGGGCAACCCTGTGTCCAGAGGAGCTGTGAATTCTGATCCATTTAGATTCTTACACTTTAAACGTTCTTTAATTCAGAATTGCTATGACATTACTGTACTTGTAAAAGTCTTGACTTTTTATGCCTTTTCCCTTGGTTGGCAAGCTGCTCCCCCCTTGTAACGTCAGGACGGTAGTGGCAGAGGACAGTAAGGGGCAGGCAGTGTCTCAGAGCAGACCCCAGCTCTTCCAGCCCATCTCATGAGGTTAGCAGAGTTAGATGGACAGTGGTGCATGAACATCTGTCCCACTGGAGCTGACAGCTTGGTGTGACATTATTGCTGGGGTTTGCGGGGTGGTGGATGGTTGTGTCCTCTCTGTCCTTTAGCTGGATGAGCAAAAAAAGAGGGGTCAAATGTGGGTGCTGCATGCGACAACCCGCTCGGAAGCGAGCACTCTGGTCCATGTTGTCACCTCCTTCCTCTTGGCAATCTGAGCATCTCCCACTGCTCAGGTGTGCTGGCTGAAACCACCATACATTAATACGTCCTATCCTATGGAAAAAATCTCTCGCATACTGGCAGCTTGACTGCAGCTCGTTCCTACTGCAGCCATCTTCCTCCATCTAGGAGAAGGCAGGGTTCTCCTGTGGGATGGGATGCTCTGGCCCTGGTCCAGCCGTGCCTGGCACTATGGTCTCTCTTGCCCCCGCAGGTGGGAGACGAGCAGCTGGAGCGAGTGCTCCCGCACTTGCGGGGAGGGCTACCAGTTCCGCATCGTCCGCTGCTGGAAGATGATCTCTCCAGGATTCGACAGCTCCGTCTACAGTGACCTCTGTGAGTCTGCTGACATCACCCGGCCGGACGAGCGCAAGGTCTGCAAGAACCCAGCCTGCGGGCCGCAGTGGGAGATGTCGGAGTGGTCCGAGGTAAGTCCCTGGGGGCTGCTGGCCTGGCCGCGCTGAGGGCGAGCACAAGTGCCTGTGCTTCTCTGTTCCTCTTCCAAGTGAGACTCATCCATGGCCATCAGACTCTGCCTTCCAGGACACTGGCTGCAGTCACTGCACGACCAATGTGCACTAGTAATTTTTCTTCCCTAAAATGAAGCGTTGGGTCCCCTCCAGGATGGGCAGGCTGCCCCCTTCAGTCACTCATGGGCTCGTTGACCACATGCAAGGTGCTGACACTTTCCAGTGAGGTAGGGCTGGAGCCTGTGGCACAGATCCTCCCACCGCTATCTGCTTGGCAGCCTCTTTGCCCCATAGTACAATGCCACAGGGAGGAGATCCCACCTCACGTGGGAATTACAATCCCATGGGCTTCCCTTCCTCACCTCCAACTTCACTGCGCCACACGGAGAATTAAACTTTTCCTAGCTGTGCCCTGAGCAGATCCCTAAAGCGGTTGGAAGGTGGTTTGGGGTGGTGCAGTGCTGCTCTTGCTTTAGCCCATTGGTTTGCTTGGGAAAGCCTCTGAAAGGATTTATGCCCTTGAATTAATTTCCAGACGTGGCCAGCACTCGGCGTGCTACTTGCAGACATAAGCCCGTGGAAACGACCAAAGCAGTGCTGCTTCCTCGGGGAGCTGGGGCCGGTCCCCAAGCTTGGCGGCCAGTCCCTTGGCTGCCGCTGGTGTTGTGCTGTATTGACACTCGTGGTGCAGGGAGGGGGACCCAGCATGTCTTGCAGCAAACAAAGTACACATGGAGGGGTGTAAGAATTCCCCCATGCCCAGGGTGCCACCGCCAGCCCCTGCCATGGTGATGGCCGTGTGTGGAGCGTGGCGTTTGTACCCTGGAGCCTGCACGCTTGTTGACTGTCTGCAAAGGAGCAAATGTCATCCCTGCTCCCAAATCGAGCCCAGAGCCCTTCTAAACAAGAGCAGGCTGAGATCTGAGCTGAGCTGTCTGTGGGTACAAACCTGTCCGTGGGTTTAGACCATGAGGGATTGGAGTCCCTATCCTTGGAGGCCCCTAAAATGCTTCTTGGTCATAATTTAAATGTCTCTTTTCCTCTTCAAGCTGGGGTGAGTTGTTTCCCCAGAGCCTGTGGAGGATCTGCTGTGTTCCCTGGTATTGCAGGATGTTTTGACTTTCCCAGCTGGGTAGAGAGGAGCTCCCAGCGCACGTGCTGGCGCGTTATTTTGACTGGTGTAGCAAACCAGAGTGGCTTATTTTACAGAAATCTGTATTCTCCTCCAGCATGTGGCAGGGACAGATTGCCTGAGACAGTCCTGGAGTAGTTTGTTCTTAGCCAGCAGCAAAGCTAATCTCATTTGGATCCCATCTGAAGCAGGGTGCCAAGTTGGCTGGGGAAATAGGCATAAAAAAAAAAAAGAGAAAGCACATTTCAGGGATCTGAGGATTAACATATCAGCGCAGTGCGTCTGAGCGCTGCGCTGTTGACACTTTTCCCTGCTTTACGTTATGCACGGAGCAAATGTGTGTATGTGAGACTGTAGTAACTCAAATCCAGTTCTAAATAATGTCATGGGGCTGCGTGGTGCCAAATTTATCTGCGGCATAAAATCTCAGCTGTGCGGTTTGGGGAAAACCTTCTCCCAAGAGGTGAAAGGAGCCGGCTGTTCCTGGGAAGGAGGCGAGGGAGATCTCACCCTGTCTCGAAGTGACAGCTAAAACGTCTCAGCTCTGATCAGGCATTTTTGGTGCCTTGAGTTTTCACCCTCTGGCATCAGCTGTCGGAGAGTTTGCACAGCGCCTGGGCAGGATGCTGCCCTCCTGCACCTTAACCTGGCTGCTGAAGCTGTTGAGGGGTTTTGGGAAGAGAAGTGGCTTTGCTAAAGATTATTTTAGTCACCTATACGTTGTCAGTGTCTGGTTTTTTTTGGAGTTTCATGTTAAAAACTTTAAAAATCCCCAGAAAACAGCTCCCAGTTCCCATGGTGGAGGGAGCCCCTGCTGACCCTGTCCCCCTCGTCCCCTCCTGGCAGTGCTCAGCCCGCTGTGGAGAGCGGAGCGTGGTGACACGGGACATCCGCTGCTCGGAGGATGAGAAGCTGTGTGACGCCAGTGCCCGGCCCCTGGCCGAGAAGAACTGCACGGGACCGCCCTGCGACCGGCAGTGGACCGTCTCTGACTGGGGACCGGTGAGACCCCTGGGTGGCCAGCCAAGTGGCCACCATGACCCATTGCAGCTGGCTTTGCTTGCAGGCTTGCTTGTGTCTCCAGCACTGGGAGTTTTGGGATTAGATTCATCCCCCCCAGCAGTTCCCAGCTCCGACAGGCAGCCTGCACCCAGAGCTGACCTCCAAATGAATTGGCTGCTTTGGCTCTGCTAGTCCCCGTATCACCTCAAGTCTCTGTCTCGTCACCAGGACTTGCCCACCAGCATGGTCACCCAGGGCCACCCTGACCGAACACCCCGGCTCTGTGCCCGTGGCAACACTGGGGTCTGATGGTGTTTGGGAGCACTAAGCCCTCCTCTCCATAAAGCCCCTCCTTGCGTGGGGCAGGGATGTGCTGCCGGATGGGCTCCAGTGCTGGGGGTGATCCAGCATCCTGGCGGGTCCTCCGGCAGGTTCTCCCTTGCAGGGGATGGGGTGCAGGAGGGGTTAAATCCTGAGAGATCTGGCTGAGGGCCTTAGTGGGGTGTCAAAATCCCCTCGTCTGTCTGCTGCACAGCATACCTTGGGAGTGCTGATGCTCCATGCCTAGAAAATGAACCTTTCCCCTTCCCCTCCCCATCCGCCCCCCCTTTTTTCCCGTCCCTCTTCCTTTCCTGCACAATTCTGCTACAGAGACCCCCTCCATCCCAAGCTATTTATACCCAGGTTTTTTGATACATTAGCATCAGCTAAAAATAAGTAGTTTCCATGGCAGCAGTGGCGCTGTGAAACACCATTTGAGCGGCCGCAAAAGAGCCGGAGAGCACTCGCTGCTTCCTCCGGCGCTCGGGGCAGCGTCTGCCTGGCCCTTCGCAGGGAGAGGGGGAATATGTGCAGCCGCTTGCTTGGTCCCTTTTGCCTTGATTTCTTCAAGAGCCCCCCCACCCCGCCCGGGGTTCCCTGCTGGCAGTGCTTCCCCTCCTGCCTGGCCCGAGGAGATGCTGAGTTTTGCTCAGCACCAGCATGATGGGGCTGTGGGGTGGGCTGGCTGTGGCAGGGCTGCGTGGGGAAGGATTCACTGAATTTCCCCACAGCTATTTTAAGCTGAGACCAAATGATCCCCCCCCCATGATTTGGGGAAGGTGGGGTTGGGGAGGCAGCTGAGCCTCACGAAGGCATCCCCGTCCCCGTGATGGGGATGGAGCCATGCTGCCTTCCACACCGCTGACCGCCCGCCGTGCCTGGTGCGGTTTCAGTGCAGCGGCGGCTGCGGACAGGGCAGGATGATCCGGCACGTGTACTGCAAAACCAGCGACGGGCGGGTGGTGCCAGAGTCACAGTGCAACCTGGAGATGAAGCCGCTGGCCATCCATCCCTGCGGGGACAAGAACTGCCCCTCGCACTGGCTGGCACAGGACTGGGAGCGGGTAAGTCTGGAGTGAGAGCTTGGTTTTGGGGTGCGATGGAGGGGGGATGCCCTGCAGTGGGGTCAGACCAGGGCACGCAGGTCTCAGCCGGCCCCACTTCTGCCCCCCCGCAGTGCAATACCACGTGCGGCCGGGGCGTGAAGAAGAGGATCGTGCTCTGCCTGGAGATCGTCAACGGCAAGATCAAGACTCGCAACCCTGCGGACTGCGACGTCACCAAGAAGCCTGTGGAGGAGACGACGTGCTTCGAGCGGCCGTGCTTCAAGTGGTACACCACCCCCTGGTCGGAGGTGAGTGGGGAGGGAGCTGAGGGCAGCTTAGGGGATCTGTGGGGGGGAAATACCCTTCCTTCAACATGCGCTTTCCCTGACCGTGTGGTACCCCATCCCCTCGTACCACGGGCCACACCACCTGCAAAGTAACCCATGGCGATGGGTGACGCTCTGCAGGACACAGCCCCGGAGCTGCACTGGCAGCCTGGGGCAGAGAACCTGCCGGGCCACGGTGTGCTTGGGACTGACGGCTCAGGGAGAGCAGGAGCGAGAGGAGGTGTCTGGGGTCAGCTTTGGCTTTTTTCTTTCACTTCTTGTTTTTTTTCCCCTCTTCTTCACTCGTTACCCTGCAGATGCTGGTGGGGTGCGCATAGACCCCTTGGGATGCAGAGGTTGGAGGTGCAGTTTGCCCCAGCACCCTGCCTGGTCCGCAAAGGCAGCCAGAGTTTGGCAGCCATGAACCCAGCCGGTGTGGGCCAGGAGCTGTGAAGGGCTGTGACCGGCTTCCTACAAGCCCTCCCCAGCGCAGCCCTCCTTGTCCTTGCTCCAGGCGCCTCGTTTTGTTTAGTCTTGCAAACTGTCATTGCAGCCTATAATTAGCCAAAGCAGCCCTGCTGTAATCCCAGCCTGATGAGGCACCCAGAGGGCAGCACGCAGCGAGCGTCAGGCCCAGGAGTGGCTCTGCAAACTCACGGCGCGATGCTCAGAGACACCATCTCTACAGCCCCATGCCTGGGGTGCTGGTGGGGGGCCCTATGGGCTCACAGGAAGGGTGCACCCACCGTGGTGCCGCAGAGCAGCGTCTGGACCGAGCCAGCTCGTTTGTGGCCCTGTGCGCAGGGCGGCAGGAGGAGGAAGATGGCAGCACCAGGGGACGGGAGCACAGTCACTTTTTCCTGGGTGGAAGCTGCTGCAGGCAGCTGGTGGTGCTGGCAGGAAAGATGGAGCAAGAGGCCTTGGTGTGGGGCTGGGAGATGACATTCAGCTGGGGGAAGAGCTCACCGTCCTGCCCTGACACCTCCAGCACACACAGTTTGGGTTGTTTTTTAGCAGGTCCTGGCTTAGCACAGACCCCCATGGTGGCAGGGTCTCGCCTCACCCCCTCTCTCTGTTCCACAGTGCACAAAAACCTGCGGCATTGGTGTGCGGATGCGGGATGTGAAGTGCTACCAAGGGAAGGACATCGTCCGGGGCTGTGACCCACTGGTGAAGCCGGTGGGCAAACAGACCTGTGACCTACAGCCCTGCCCCACGGAGCCCCCTGGTGAGCCCTGTTGGGGGCAGCACCCCCTAGCCTTGATTTTTCCACCAATTCCCCCCCCAAGCAGCACTGCCCAGCATCTTGGCTTCCACCAACCCCTGATTTGACAACCATCCCGGGGGGATGTAAAGGGGACAGCTCTCCCTCTGTGGCCAAAAACGGGGCACTGTGCACTGGCTATTTCTGGAGGTAACCCCCTGAAAAGAAGGGGAGGGTTCAAAAGGAGCACGCTCTGACCTTAAGATAAAAGGGACCTCTGGAGAGCTGATGTTGGTGCTGCTTCTGTGTGATTCCAGCTAATGTCTAGGAAGTTTTGTCTGTGCCACTATTTTAATGATTTTTGGTCTCCGAATGTCCTGCGGGATTTGTAGCTATCTCATTATCTGACTTGTCTGCTGGCTCAAAGGCCCTGTGATCTTTAGTGAACACGCAGTTCTAATTCTTTGATAGGATTTGGGAATAAGGACAGTGCAGGAGAAAAGCATGAAAATGGGAGACTGTTCTGGGGCTGGCTCGGCCCCAGCCCCGCTGGGTGCTCTCGGCTGACCTCTCCTGCGGGCTCCGGGACGTGGCACTGTGCTTGCCAGGTGCCCCGTGGCCCCCTTGTACCAAGTGCCTGCCCTAGGAGCAGCCTGTTTCCATGCATCCTATGGAATATAAGCAAAATATCTATATCAAATTAAATCGTGTGGGTCTGAAGCAAAATACGTAGCTCTGAAGGGAGCTAGGAGAGGGTTGAAGCAGTCTCTAACCTCTTCCCTGCCTGCGTTGGCTCACTTGCCCCAAACTTCTGCTGTAACACTGCTGGGTTCCCGTTTCCTTTCTCAAATAGCCTCTTTGGGGCAGAAATTGTATGTTGGGGTACCCTGTGCCTTACCAGGGGAGGCCCTTGGCCTGGGTGCAGCCCCATGCCAGGCTCCCTTGGTGGCTCCAGCAGTCCCTGGGCAGCCCCGTTTCACAGGGAAGAGGTTGAGCTTCAGGGCTGGGACCAGATGATGCTCCCCAGCTGTGGTGGAACAGGTCAGCCTTCCTGGGCCTTTGCTTAGGTTGACACTGGTATCAATGGAGAAGCTCCAGGGCGTTCTCTGGGGGATAATGCCCTGCCAGATATCGGGGTGATTTGTTGCACAGCCCGTGGTGGTTAGGGCAGGCTTTGCATGGGGGGGACAATGCGCTCATGAACTTGCTGATATGGAGAAGAAAAATAAACCCTTGCACCTTCTGCCTTCTCTCCTGCAGATGACAGCTGCCAGGACCAGGCAGGAACCAACTGCGCTCTGGCCATCAAAGTCAACCTGTGCAGCCACTGGTACTACAGCAAAGCCTGCTGCCGCTCCTGCCGCGCACCCCACTCCTAGTGCCCGGCAGCACCCAGCACCCACAGCACACGCCGGCCCAGCACCCCTGGGCGGCGCCTCCCTTAGCAAGGGCTCCATATACCATTTAGTAAGTGCTACACATCCCACAGACTGGTGTTAGGGATGCTTTTGGGGTTGTTTTTTGTTTCCCACCGATGCAGAACTACTACCCTTGTCCCTCTCCCTTGTAGAGGAAGGGTGCCGGCCCGGCTCCGTTGCAAAGCCGTTACCGCTGTACATTGGTAGCCCCCGTTATCAGAGCTGTACATAAAGTCGTGTATATTTGATTCCCCCGAACTGCAGACAAACGCACGTGTTTCCCAAGGTCTTGCTCTTTGGTTCCTTTCCTCTGTGCAAGTTTGGGGTTGACGATGGGAAGGCGTGAACTCTGAAGTGCAAGTTTCCCTTCGCAGAGGGGGTTAGTGCCTCCCTCCTAATGTATCCCCGAGACCTGCGCTCTCGTTAGCTGCATTTAACGTGGTGGGAAGCTGATTTTTTTTTTTGTCTGCTAAATGAACTCAAGCCCAAGCCCTTTTTTTGTAATATGTAGGTGTATACTTTTTCAGAGAATTCTATCTTATAATCAAATGTTAGTTCCGTAGTCCTTACAACCTCCCCATAATGCTGACATAGTGTATATAATATGGAAACATAACTGCACTTTATATCACAAAAAAAGACGTGCTCTTTTTTAATATATTTGTTTACAGACAGTGAACTTTATCCATATAATCATTAATTTGTACTCATATGTATATTTTAATAAAGTTGTCATATTTATGGTGGTATCTTGTTTTATTCTCCAGTTTGTAGTGGGTGTTTGCCCCATGTGCTGGGAACACTGGAGCTCACACACGAGCTGGTGCCTGGGGGGGGGGGGGG
>VWZZ01004507.1:1264864-1287805 GCA_013399095.1 Psophia crepitans
GCAGTGTGGCATTTCCATAGCCACGTAACGCAATGGGTTTGCAACCCCCACCCCCCCTCCATCCCATCCCAGCTCCACTGGTGGAGCCATGGGGCTGCTCCAGGGGCAGGGACAGGCTGTGGGTGCCATCCCTAACCCCGAGGGTGCCTGTCACCCGGGAATAAATGATCAACTTGAGGAGTGAGATGGGCTGGGGATAGGGCAGGGCTGTGCACACGGCTGCAGTGTGGAGCCGGTGCGGGAGGGGGTGGCAGAAGGCTGGGCAATACCAGCCCTGCTTTGCTACGAGGCCGTGCAGTGTGTGTACGTGTGTGTATATGCACACTAGGGCCAGGAGCTGTCGGCTGCGGCGTGGCCCCCCGACACAGCAGCAGATACCCACTGACTCACACCACGAGCCGTTTTGCAGCCCACCACGTGCCCCGTTACTTGCTTGTCATCACTCGGCCCTCCAGCCAAATGTTGAGGAGGGGCGTTTACTCTGTATAAAAGGATGCGCAATATCAAAATCCTCTTTATAAAAGAAAAAGAAGAAATAAATGCAGCGCAGCGCTAGAAAACCTTGCGTCCCAGCTGCAACCATCCTCCCTGTGCTCCCCTTTTGGGTTTGGTGGTGGTTTTTTTTCCTACCCCTTTATATTGCCATTTCGTACGTCTCTGCCTACAGGACGTAGAAATACATTCATTTATTTTTCTTTTTTTCTTTTTCAAAACTCTTCCATGAATTTCAAACAGTTCTCCCTGCTGTTAAAAGCCCCGGCATCAGCGGCGAGGTGGGATATGATGCTCCGGGCTGGGCGGGCAGCCAGCGCCTCACACGTCGGTGCTTATGCTGCGGCTGCGGGAGAAGGCTTCGCGCATGGCCGAGAGCCGGTTGGGGTTGAGTGCCTGCAGGTTGGCCACGCTCACCGGCAGGTCGAGATCTTCCTGGCTCACCGTCTTGTAGCTCACCCGGTCGCCCCCGTTGTGCAGCTCCTCGGGGGGCTCTTGCAGGAAGAAGGTGGGGGGCTCGTACGGCCCGCAGCCGGGGCAGCCAGGCCGGCTCGGTGCCGGCTTCTTGCCGAAGGGGGATGAGGTGTAGAGGGACGGGCCGTTGGTCAGCACTACGTTGCGGTTGCAGTGGAGCGGCGGGATGTGTGAGTGCACGGCGAAGTCGGGCTCCTCCTCGTCCTCCTCGGACTCATCCTTCTTGCAGCAGTAGTACTGAAACGGGACAGTCCCGCGGGGCTGGGGCTCAGCGGGCATCCCAAACCACCCGCCCTGCCACCGAGGGGCTGCTTCGTGCATGCCAGCCCTGGGAACCGACAGGCAGGGGAGACCAGGCTACCCGCGGGTCCCCTCCCCATCACAGCACCCTTTGGGGCTGTGTCCCCCAGTCTTACCTGGAGCCTACAGTAGCAGAGGACAGCGATGATACAAAGTAAAATGACAGTCGCTAATATTCCACCTGTGATGACCACGGTCCCGGCTGTCATCCGCCCTCTTCTCCATTAACAGCCTGAAAAGTGAGCGCATGGAGTGACCCGGTGCGGTGGGGGCCGGGGTGAGGCTGGTGCTGAGCAACGCACCAGGCAGCAGGTCCCCAAACCCTCAGCTCACCCCCGTTTGCAGGCGGCTAGAAACCAGGAGGGCTCTGCGGGAGGTGATGGGCAGGATCAGATCCTGGCACTGGGTGCCTGTGAAAGCCATCAGGGAGTCCCCGTCCCCCCTAAACACCACTTTGCAGGTGCAGGGGGGTAAAAAAAGCGTCATGCAATGGGTGAGAGGTTTAGTGAGCAGCAGCTCCAGGGTCACATCGGGCTCTTCTGCATGCAGGAGGGGTGACCCAAGGGAAATAAAACCTTCTGCTCAGTGCCCGTGGCACCCAGGACACCCACCCAGCTCCTGCCTGGTGGCAGAGCGCTTCAGTGATGGGAGAAGGGGCTTTGCAGTAAAGATTTCTGAGCTGTACACATTTTTCTCTGAGCCTATAATCCATTTTCCCCATGAAAACAATGTGATATTTTAATTTGGAATAACTGGAGCTGCTAAGTGAGCCTTTAATGACTGCAGGGACAGGCTGTCCCCTCTCTGAGCAGGAGGCTGAGTTACAGGATGTGTCTGCCTGCTGCAGGAGGCACAAAGCTCCTCACCTTCACCACGGCCAAGCCACAGAGTTGGGGGGGAGGCAGTGGGGACATCCCAGAATGATGCTTCTGACAGCCTTGGGCGAGCTGTTCATTCCCACCCCAGGAAATGCCGTGGCTGGGACACAGTACGCCGGCCATCACGGAGACGCTGGGGCTCAGCTTGGCCCCACGCTTGTATTTTGGGTACCACCAGCGCCCTTCTCTCCCTGGAGCGCCGCTTAGAGGAATCTGGGTGCTGGCGGCAAGTCCCTGCTTCTGGCACTGCTGGGCTCACCCAGAAGGCCGGTGCTGTGCATCACGCGCAGCGCACGAGCCTCGCAACACCAGCACGGGTCTTGCTCTGAGCATCCCTGCCCCGAGAGCACGCGGGAGGGCTTGAATTTCCCTCCATCCTGCACAGAGTAAGACCAAGCTCTTTGCCACAGGAAGGATGCTGGGGAGGCGCGTACCTGCCTGCACAAGCCTGCTAGGAGCTGTGCAGCCACCAGCACGAACCCAGCACCGCTCCACAGCTAAGCTCCAGCAGCCCCTTACCGCCGCAAGCGTCAGGCTGGGAACAGGAGAAGCGACATAATTTAAGAGAGGCCTCAGACCCTGACCACCTACTCTACAAGTGCTTTAACAAAGCTGCCCTCCAGCTCATGCTATCAGGTTAAAACAAAAAACCCAGCCATCCCAGCCCCAAATTACTTCAGCACCTGAGGAAAAGCAACCGTATCTGTCAGGGATTTAACCCGCTTCCAAAGAAAATAAATTTGTGGCGTATTTTCAGGCGTTTAATGTCCTGCTAAAGTTGGGTAAGTGCTGAATGGATAAAGCAGTATCACATTTTATGTTGCTGCTGAGTAGCACCGTAGGAGGGAGGGTAATTTATAACAACGTCTGAATGCCTTCTAGCACCACGCGGCCACGGGGCAAGCGCCGGGCCAAATCCTGCCTTCATTCCTTGGGAAAAATGCTCTGAAGGGGCTCAGGGGGACCAAACACAGTCAGGGGAAAGGTTTGAAAAAAAAATGAAAAAAAAGAGTTAGTGGTTTAGAAACTTTGACTGCTGTTTAAAAAGCGATGGAGGCAGCGGGCTGCAGAGCTTGGGCGGCGCAGCGTGCCGGGGCACACGCCCTGGGCGGCAGAGCCGGCTCGAAGTGCCCATCTGCTCTTTCGCTGCCCCCATCCGCAGTCCGCGGCGGAGCCCGGGGCTGGGGTGTGCAGGACCTGGCTCGGGGGTGGCTGGACTCAGCCCTGCAGCCTCTCAGGGACGGGCGCTGCACCCATCAGAGGGGATCAGTGTCTCAGCAAGCTCCTTGCCAGCCCGAAATGAAAGGTGGCAGGCAGGGCTCTGGCTCCCGGCTTCCTTGCCAGTTAATTACATGGATGCCTACCCCAAAGGGACAAGCCAGGGTCTCATAAAGCCAATTTTCATGGTTCCTGTCCAGCCGTGGTCAGCCAGACGTGGCATCGCAGCCACTGCTCCATCCAGAGCAAGGCCATTTGCATTTCATTCTTTTTTTTTTCCTCCGGTAACATACTTGTCTGATTAAAGCTGCGTACCTGGAAGCATTAAACTCTCCAGCACGCAAAGAGGGAGAAAAGCAGAGCGTGTGGAGGCCCATAAGCAGAACAATTCCTGTCTAGACCTCCTTTATACATTTGTTCCTAATTTCATGCTCCACAGGCTCCCAGATTCATATATTTAGTAATAAATATCCTGGTAAAAGGAAGTGCTTTGCAGCTCCGCTGTGGTCTTGGAGAAAGTATGCAGGAGCCTTGGTATTAGGAACGCAGGCACCAAGAGATGTGGTCCCAGCAGACAGTTGCTTGGCTCCTTCCTCGCCCCTCAGTAATGTTAGGAGCCCTCGAGCTACTGAGGATGCCTGAACACCCCCCCCCAGCCCCTCCGTCCCATCCAAATCCAGCCCCCAGCACATCCTCCATCACTGCCAGACAGCAGGGAAGGGGCTGTGGGGGGATGTGAACTCTGCACAGGCTGTTTGCCCCACCCAGGAGCCCGTTGCTGTAGGAAAGCGGTCCCCAGCGCTGCGGGGGTGGTGGGGGACGGTGTCTCTCCAGGTTAGTGGGGGCAGACAGGAGCGTGGGTGCAATTCTCCCCGCTTCCCTGGCACCCTGCTTTACTTTCCCAGTGCACAAAGGACAACAAACCAAAGACACGTCACTGCGTGGTTCCTACAGGCTGCTCCTGGATAAGGGGCTGGGGTCTAGACACAACCCTGTGCCGCTTGCCTGCTTTTGCCAGGACATCTATTGCTGCAGCTACAGTGGCACCATCTCTGCAGTGGCTGGGAAGTCCCAGCGTGTGAGAAACTGGCCTTTTCTATTCCTTGCAGCCTAGAGAAGAGGTAAGCAGAGTTCCCATCAGTTCCAGCCCGGTCTGGTGGCTCCCCTTCTCACTGACGCTGCCTGCACGTCCCTGCTGTGGCTGAGGATGTGGGGTTTGAGGTCGCGTTGCTCACCAGGAGCAAGGTCTGCATCAGCCTCCGCTCCCCACTTCACGTGGGCACTGCCAGGAGGGGCTGACGGACCTTCCCAACATGCTGCAGCCCAACCCAGGGGTTGGAAGGGGGTCAGGGAAGCTCCCCACAAGCAACAGGGGACAGGACAGGACAGAATTGCACTTGACAGTGCAGAAAGGAGAAGAGGGGGATAAGAAATCATCCCAAGCCACCCTCCCTCCACCAGCATCTTGAACGCAGCCCCTGGACCACCGAGGCTGCTCACAGCTGTGCCTCCCTCCTGGGCCTGCTCTCCTTTGGGAGCGTGTGTGGGAGGAAAGCTTCAGAGCCCATCCAAGGGCTCCAGCCAACACCACCAACCACGGCTCCAAAATGCTGAGCTCCAGGTGCTGGAGCACTCCAGCCACGGCCAGTTCCCATGGACTGACCTGATCCTGCCTGCCGAAGCTGTGGGAGAAGGAGACCTGGGAACTGCTAAGGAGACCATTCCAAGTTTTCCTTGAGACCCTCAAGTGCCTGGGTAAGCCAGCTTCTAAGATTTGCAGGTGTTAAGAACGACCTTCAGGCCAGACCTTTAAATCAATGGGGCTTCCACCCATCCCATCCCCAGGACAACAGTCACCCCAAAGCCTTTTGCACTAGCTGGAAGCGGCGTCACAGCAAGCACCAAAAAAAAGGAGGTCTGGTCCCGCTGAAATTGCCTGCACAAGGGGACCGTGTCTCACCTGCAAAGAGCTGGAGCCCATGGTTTGTCCTGCTGCAGCACTGCCTGCATCCCCCAGCAGCCCTGGTCCCTGTCTCCTCTGCAGCACAGCCCTCTGCTTAACAAGGAAATTGGGAATTGCCCTTTTTCACCTGATTCCAAAGGCTGGAGATTTAAACAAATTATCCAAATGAGGTCCGAAAGAACAGCTGGCCGTACAGGTTTGAGTGCTCCCAGGATTGCTCAGGCCTGGTACCCCAGCACCAGAGCAAGCAGGAGCTTGGACCCCCACTGTAGTAAGCACACAGCAATAAAGACACAGCCAGAAACACCCCACACTCGAGGGACACTCAGGTCAAACCTTGTGCATGAGACCTCTGGCCCATGTCCTAGCCGTTCTGCTGATCGCAGAGGTGGTCTCGCATGCAGAGGGGAGCGGGGATCAGCTCTGCCCTGCACTTCCAAATGGCCAAGATGGAGAGAAATGGGAAAAAATAACCCCTCCCCACCCTTCCCAGAGAGCAGAGGAGGCCAGCACTGTGTCCTGAAGTAACACCATCCTGCCTTGTCTTGGCTCTGCTCTGCGCTAGCACATCCCTGGCCGTGCTGTGTGCTTGGCCGAGTTGTTCCTGAGCCGTGTGTGGGTGTCCTTCTGCACCCATGAAGGGCCTCCAAGGCAGGGGGAGTGACCCTGCACATCAGCACGGCCCCCCAGGCAGGGTCCCCATGCCACCGGCACTGACCCTTTGAGCATCACGAGAGATGGCTGGTGGTGGCTCAGCTTGTTTGGGTCGCTCTGGGCAGAAGACCCAAGGGAGGGACCTCAACGGGGAGGATGTTCAGGTTGGGAAGATTAAGTCCTACATGGAAACTGTGGGTTAAGCAGCTTCGTGTGTGGGGAGCACAAGTCTGACCTTCCACAGTGGAAGGTCATGAGCTCCTGGGTGGGTGATGCAGGCATTTCCCAGGTCTTCCACGCAGAACAAACCCTGATGCTGATGCTTCTGACCAAGCCATACTTTTTGTGAAGAAAAAAAAAAAAAAAAAAAAGGAAAAGAGCTCAGTAAGAGGCCAGGGAAATGGGAGAGCAGGTGAGTGAGGTCGGCTGTCTGAGATGCTGCTTCCCCAAGCTGCTGGGTCTTGCTGCCACTGCTGCTTTCCGCTCTGGAGCTGGGTGCAGGCAGCAGGACCTTGGCCCAGAGTAACAAGAAATCACACTATAATAAATTGTCTGGGACAACTGGCATCATTCTGAGCCCTTGATGCTGCAAAGCTTTGGGGTAAGCCTGGCTTACACTCCCCTCTTGCCCCCTCTCTGGTGCCACATACGTGCCACAGCTCTGCCCAAGGGTAAACCCCGGAGAGCATCCATGTGAAGGAAGGCCACCGCACGGCCAGCAGCCACCAGCCTGGGAGGTGGGAAAGCAGCAAATAAGTTAGAAGCCAAAAAACCAGTTTGGTGGCAAATACAGCCTTATTTCTGCATTTCCCCCAGTTCCTGTAATCCTACCCAGTCAATGAATAAGAGCCGGGCTGCTAGGAACAGCCGGGCAGCGTGCCAGCAGAGGACTTTGCATTTATGGAGCCAGCGGACAGGGCAGCTGCCAGAAACACAGGCGGAGAACGTGGCTTTCCATATGAAAAACAATTTAAGCAGAAGGCCTGCATCACTTTTGTTTGCTTTCTCTCTCTTCCTCCCGACAGCAGCACTCCTGGCCTGGGGGATGATGCTCTGCTTAAACAGCGGGGATTTAAACAGCCAGGGTTGACTGTGGGTGGGCTGGGGAAGGGGCGCATGGGGGCTCGGTGCCTGCGGACCCATCCGGGCACTCCTCAAACACAAGGACAAGAGGAGACATGCCTCACCAGTTAACGCTTCCCCATCTCAGCACAAGTGCTTCCCGAGTGGGACCCTCCGTACCTCCAGGCATCACATACTCCGAGTTTCTTTCGAAAGTTTTATGAGCAGAGGGCACTTAACTCCCTGTTGTTTGGAGAATGCTACTCACAATTTCCCAGGCTAATCCACAGCAGATGGGTCCTCCTGGGTGCTGGAGATGACTCAGAGATCCCCCAGCCCTCCACACCCATGGGGACCACGCTCGCCCCCATCTCTGCCCTGCACAGAGTGCCTCCTGTGCTTGGGAGCAGTGCAGGGGTCAGCTCCTTCCCTTACCCTAAAAATGGGGGTTTGCACCACTACTGATAGTCCCTGGAACAAGAAGGATTTGGGGGAGTGACCTGGGTGATGCAGCCAGGTCTGGGCAGGCACTGGCAGGCTGTAACGCTGCCGTGGGCTTTTAAACAACAAATTAGAACAAGTAGCAAAACATTTCTCTCCTACCTGAAATTTCGTGACCCCTTCTAGAGGCCTTAGAGTTGTGACGTGGTTCGAAGCCAGTTACAGACGTAACTCACAGCCAAATGCTCAGCCAAGCCNCAGAAACAACACATTTCAAAAGCGATCTATACAGAGAGCCTGATAAATTATTCAGCAGATGGGACATCGCTGGGATAGTGCTGAGCTCTGCAGAACAGGATCCGGCCACCCCCAGGCTTCCGTGCTGAACTTGGGCAGGGCTGGGATGGCAGCTCGGGGCAGGCTGTGCTGGGGACCAGGACGACAGGGCGCCTGGGAACGGTAGAGGGCAGGAGGACGACCATGGCCGTGGGAAGGTGACCAGGGCTGGGGTGTGGGAGAGCCCTCGCCACCCGGCACCGGCTCAGTGCTCGCCCGTGTTGGTTTGAGTGCTCTGGCAGTGAGAGTTAAGCCTGGACGTACACCAGGCTAAAGCAAGACGAGCATCGGGGCGATACGGGGATGTGTCCCCTGTACTTGCATCAACCATAAACTCCCGAGAAACTCCTCCAGGGGACTGGAGGGGCTGGGGACCGCTCCTCTCCTCTCTGCCCGTCCTCAGCTCAGCCCTTTACAGCCAGAAAAGCTCCTCCAGCGCTCCCCGAGCAGTGTCGACGGTCAGGCTGAGACAGGGAATGGGGACAGTCAAATGTCACAGGGACCTGCTCCTTCTGCTTACTCTTATTATCATCTGATATAACAACATATAATAACGATATGCCACTAAAAAACGTAACTTTATAATTCAAAGTGTTTTGTTAAATTTTGCATGGCAGCCCAAAAACTCCCAGGAAAGCCACTGCTTTTCGATAAGTTGTGTAAGTTCTTCCCACATGCCGAGGACACGCTGTACGTGTGTCCCTGCAGGTGTCCCTGCCAGCAGCAGCACTGCCGGAGCAGCCAGGCTGCGCCGCATGAGAGCAGCTCACCAGCCATGAAACCCAGCAAAGGGGGCGCAGGCTGTTCGGGAGACACATCATACAGCCAGAGCCACTCCGAATTTGGGGTTTTCTGGAAGCTTAATAAAAGCAGCCGCCCATGGGACAATTAGGGATCCCCTTCCACCAGTTCCCACTATTGGCTTTTAAAAGAGAGACTGGCACTTAGTGAGCCGTCTGAATTTCCACCACCACACTTAAGCAGGCTGCCTTCAAAGCGCGTCGATCTAGGGGATGCCTGCCCCAGCAGCGCACGAGAGGGAATATGTGCTCTGCAATAATGAGGCAATAATGTCATTTAACACAACCGAATCACGCCTAATGAAAAATAATATTTGCACAGCTCATCAAAGCGGCGTTGAGGCTTACTAAGCACGACTCCAGGCGTGAATTTAAATGACTGCAAATGCTAAATGGAGTGCAGCGGTGCTGTTGGGGAAGGACAGGGGAAAAGGCTGAATATATATTCAACCTGCTCTGCCCTTCTGACCCTCTGTAAAACTGTACAGCCGCACCCTAAAAAGCATCGATAGGGATGCTGGCGACACCGGTAGGGATGCTAACAGTCTTGATTGGGATGCTATTGGTCCCGACGAGGATGCCAGGGACTCGATGCTGCCCAGCAGTGCCTACCTACACACCAGCCCTATGCTGGCATCTGTGCAGGAGAGGTAGAATCAAAACCCAGGCCCAAGGAAAGAACTGGTGGACAGACATGATGGACCCACCTCTGGGTCTGACCCCACGTATGGAGAGCTGCCACAGCAGGAGCTTGCGGCCAGCCGGTCACTGTCAGGATTTGAGAGCTGCTGTCAAACCACACCAGAGCGTTTTACCCACCCCAATCCCACCTTTCACTGTCCAAACAATCACACTCAGCTTAAGTACCGGGAATTATTTCCATACATCAGCTGGAGAGCAGGCCATAATCCCAAACACACATAAGCAGCCTAAACTCCTTAAAAAAAAAAGAAAAACAGAAAGAAAGACAGGCTGTCTTTCCACCCTGCATCATTTAATCGCCTCTTGAATTATAGTTTAGTCAGCCTGAGATATTAGCATCAGACAGAGCAGGTTTTCATATTAGCAGCTTGAGATAAGCTACTGCAATCACTGCTGAGTGGGAAATAAGTCAGAGGGTGGGGAGCACCCACCCACCCAGAGGCTTCTCCCCCCAGGGTAGTTTTGCAGGCTGGAAATGTCCCCTGGTCAACCTGAAAAGCCTGTGTTAGCTTACTGAGAGCTACCAATAAACCTCACTCCTGATCAGCACTTTTTCCTGCAATTCACCACGCAGACATTGCTCCTTCTCCATCTGTCCTGGAGGAGAGCGCATCGCAGCCCCCCGGCAAGGCAGAGTCTGCTGGCACGCCAGTGGAAAGATCAAAAAGCCTTAATTGTCAGAAAGCGCTGCTGAAATGAAGCACCAAAGGTGGAAAAAAGGGGAATTTATCCTTCTGAAAGAGGAAGTCTTTCCAGAATTGCTCCATTCACCCGGGTTTTGAAAGCTCTTCAAGCTGAAAACCAGCCGCTGCTGCCCTCAGAGACCAACGCAGCCGGGGGAGCCCCGCAGGACCTGGTGCCTCACACCAACTGCTCACACCAGCTTTCCCACTGCCACATCTCCCGGCAAACGCCTCGAGAGCAGGGTTACATTGCTCAGGCGGGACTGCTGGGGCACGCGGATGGGCAGACACTTGCATGGAGTCCCCAGCTGAGCTCTTGGCAGATTACAGCCCTGGCTGGGAGCTGGAGCTGCCTCAGGGGCACCGACACTGCAGCTGGGATGGGTCCGGCATTCCCATCCAACAGGGTCCTGGGGACAAGGCTCTTACAGGCAAGGGACACCGCACAGAGGAGAGCAAGGCCTTGGTACCCTCTGATGGCCATGCAAAGCAACAGAAGCAGCAGCTCTCACAGTGGCCCTCCCAGCAGCGGCTGCTTTAGCTCCAGGGATTTGCTGGCTCTGGCTGTGCAGCAGCATCTGCATGGAGCCTCATTCTTATGGGAAGAGTTGCAGCAACTGGCCTGGGGGACATGGACTGAGTCAACTCTGCTATTAGAAACACTACAAACTTCAAACTTTGTGTTTGCACCTTTAGCTTTTGCCTCAGGCAGCTCCAGTCACCCAGACCCCTGCAGGGCACTGAGAAGAGCAGCGGGCGATGCAGCCAGCCCCAGCTGCACATTCAGCCCTTAGAATCATGGAATCATGGAATCATTAAGGTTGGAAGAGACCTCCAGGATCATCTGGTCCAACCGTCCTTGTGCAACATCTGAGCTAAAGCCCTGGCTCTGCCCAGTGCCTCTGGCCCCAGCTCCTCTCTGGGTCTGGCAAATGAAGCAGTACTGTGCCTGAGAGGGAAAGCATTGCTATCCCAAAACCCATTTTACAGACAGGACAACTGAGCCTCGGCCTGGTTAAGACTCTGTTTTTGACTATAGATTGCTTGAAATCTATCAAATATCAGCCCATTTCCTGGCTTCCTCCAGGCCACGCACTGGGTAAGCAGTGAGCTGGGATCAGCTCCACTCTCCTTTCACCCCTGCACCCATGGTTGGGAAGGATGAGTCCCCACACCTGAGCCCGTGACCCCTGCAGAGCCCCGAGGCACCGATGAGCCAGCGACCCTGAGACGCAGATGAGCCATCTCTCAGGGGCTGGGGAAGGAAGGGCACGTACAGTGTATGTTTCCAGTAAGCAGTAAATCCAACAGCTTTGCATTTCCAAGAGGCACGAACACAGCTCGTGGGACGAGAAGATCTTGGGCAGATTAAAGTCTCTGTGAGCTGCACAACTCCCTCTCATTTGCTCAGGATTCACGGACCCGAACAGGCTGGGGTGGAGGCAGCAGGGAGAACCATTTCCTTGGGGCTCATTAAACGCAGCAATCTGAGAGCTCCAGAGACCACCCTTCATCCAGCTGCAGTAACAGGCAGGAGGGGGGCCAGCACCCCTCTGTCCTTGCCCCCCGAGCTGTGGGTGGGTGGCTGATGGCCAGTGACAGCTCAGGCAGTGCCCCACTGTCCCCCAGCACCCTGTTGGCACACGGCATTACCTGAGCTGCCCTGGGCTCTGGTTCTCTGTGCAACCCGCTTATTCCTCATCAGTCCTGGCTGCTCTGCCCTTGTGACACAAACTCCCTGCAGCGTGACCTGGGTCTGCACGACACTGGGTGATTCCCTGGGGTGGTGGCTGCGACCACCCAGCATCTCCCAAGACGAGTCCTCAGGACTGCCTGCTCAGGCACCAGCAGCCCCACCTGGGATCTCCAAAGAGATATACATTCTTGCCTTAAAAAAAAAAAAGAAAAAAAAGAAAAAAATAATAAAAAAGGGTAGGGAGTTTCCATAGCTACGGCTTTACATTGCTCTCGCAAAGGCTCGGGTACAGCCCATGTTAACGAGAAGCAAGCAGAGTGTTTTTCCCACTCCAGCCCAGCAAGGTAGCGTGGTGCATGAATAAAGAAGTGAAGAGGAGAGCGAGCAAGCTCAGTGATTTTGGAAATAGCATGTAAATGTTAAGGACTGGCACGTAAGGCTGCCGCTAGCGCTGCGCTCCCTGCCCCGCCTGACCCGTTGCTCGTACGGGGCACGAGCTGCATTTGCAGGTGGGGAGGAAAGGACCCCCCACGGCCCCCCTTCCATTAGCACAGCGAGCATGACATGCACCTTCATGCTGCTTGATGTGGTCAGAGGCCAAAAACTGCTTCATTTAAATTACTGCCTGCGTGGTGCTCCCAGGGCTGGACTCCCAGAGAGACGGGGAGCTGGCGCAAGCAGTGAATCTGCAGAGATTTAGTGCTGCTGCCAATGCAGAGTCACTGTCCCCAGGACCTGGGGACACGGGGCTTGCCTTGCTTCTTGTCTGAGCCTCGAACAACGTAACGTCACGCGCTTGGGGCTGGTGTCAGCTCGTGGGGAAGGGCAAACACATTTGCAAACCGCTCTGATCGTGAACAAGAGGGTGATGGGCTTCCTCATTGCTTGTGACCAGGAGTTTTCCTGCAGGCAGTAAAATCTCCTTATGTTATCCTTTTTAATAAGGATTTATCATTGCTGCATCAGGGGAATTAATACACACCATCTGAGAGGGTAATTTTCAGATTCTTGGCAACTTACGCTGAACTGGTTCCAGTAAATTCTCCTTTTTTCCTCACCTTAATTCTGTTACAGCTTTTCCTGAGAGATGAGAAAGATTTAACGCAGAAGAAAAAACAACCCCTCAAAACCAAAACCATAAGCAAAAAAGCAGAAAAGATAAAGCAATTCATACAGCTCAGCTGAAAACCATCATTAGGCGAATAAAGAAAGAGAAAAACCTTCACACAAATTGCTCTACTCAAAACCATGTGGGCTTAACAGAGCTGCTGGGATCAAGTGTTTGAAATATCGACTGTTCCCAGGGACAGCATCTTTCAGAAATCAAAACACACGTGATGGATCTTTTTGCCTAGCATCAGCATCAAGACGACGCAACCCCTGTCTTTGAAATGACTCCTTGTTGCTGGAGAGGCCCTTGAGAGCGATGCGGTGGGTCATGCTCCCCACACACCCCCTCTCCCACCTTCCTGCCACCCCCAGGAGCCAAAGCAAGGCTACCGCTGGCACCCAACAGCACGGGAAACTGAGGCAGGCGCGGCTGGTGGGGCAGAGCACTCCCACCGCTTCTGCTGGTGTTTGATGCCTGCACACGACGGGCTCCGCGCTCCCCAGCTCCCCGTGCTTGCAGTGCCGGCATCTTCCCGAGCAGGCTGCGCTTTCTGCCTTCCTCGCTTAAATGATGCCTGACTTGCAGCTCCTGAAAGGACTAGAAAATGCCGAGTATCTTCTCTCTGAAAGCCAAGCCTAGACCAGCGCTCTGAATCACCCCTGAGCGTTTGAGCCCCTCCTGGACCTTGCGTA
The DNA here is from genome assembly GCA_013399095.1 of Psophia crepitans. Classification (NCBI taxonomy): domain Eukaryota; kingdom Metazoa; phylum Chordata; class Aves; order Gruiformes; family Psophiidae; genus Psophia; species Psophia crepitans. Next base: position 1,278,367 of record VWZZ01004507.1, read on the forward strand.
AGGGCAGACGGACCAGGGTACCAACCGCAGCTGTACTTGCTGTGGGATAGCTGCGCTTCCCGCAGCCCTGGGGGGGGGTCAGACCCTAGGGACGTGATGCAGGACTGCCTCCATCCATCCTGCAAAGCAGGAAGAGGCTCGCACCAGCGCTGCCCTCTGAAAACCAGCTGAATTTCACCTTTCTTCACTCGCACGCTCACTTCGCTCGAACGCGCTTGCTCGAACTCGTTGGGAAGCAGGTACGTTACGCTGTTAAATTAACACTTTCCGTTCCGCTCCAGAGCTAAACCTGCAGTTGTGCTGAACGGGGAACCCTTAACCGCAGCAGAAAAACCTTTCACTGAACCCACGCTGATTTTCTGAGCTCTCTAGATATCACCCTGGCCACGCTGATGCTGTAGTACCCCGACGAGCACTTCATTAACAGCCCGCCTCAATGGCCAACCAGACAGAAACCTGCTTAACCGACAAGTTTTAGTCTTACTAAACCTCGACCTGCAAATGCGAGCATCTCCGCTTGCCCTGTGCCTGGTTAGCGGACCACAGCTCACCGAAACGCGGGTGCCCAGCTCGTGGTGGAGCTCTGCCCGGAGGAGATGCCCCTCGCAAGGTTAAACAGACCACAGGTCTTCTCTGGGAATTGGGAATACATTCACCGCTGCCTCAAACCACGGGCCTGTTTAATAAAACACCCTGCAGCCCGGCGGCTGCTGCTCCTGGGCTTGACAGCGGAGAGACCGGGCAGCGTGTGGGAGCCCAGGAATTTCTGCTGTGATCGCAGGATGCTTCAGTTCTGCTTCTGGTCGGTTTAATTAGGATATAATGACATTGCACAGGATTGTGATATTCAGGTTACATGGCAATGTTAGCATTCGTATCAAACAAAGCACTTTTTCTTTCCAGGTTCCTGCAAATGTTCTCATCTGGTTTTTTAAAAATCTTCTCTTTTTGAGCAAAACCCAAGCACTGGCTACAGCAACAGCGTGCCAGTGTCCCGCGTTTCTGGGGCTGGGCAACTCTAATCCTCTGCAGTCAGTAGCACTGCCATAGCCCAGCAATATTCTTGCTTTATATTTACTACCGATCAAGTCAGACAATATTTTAAAGACCTACACTTTGTCTGCCAACCCTAACATTCAATGATATAACATAACATTTACAAAGGTACCCTGAAAGCAAGTGAGATCAGTGCTTGTTTTCTCAGAAACCACTATCACAGTCTTGTGTTTTCTATAACCTATGTTGTTTTATTTCAAAGTACAACAAAAACAAAGATGTGATGCCAGAAACACAAGGGAAAATATGTGCAACTAAGAAAACCCCACTTTCTGTGGGCTGAGTCTGCTCCCACGAGCTACCGTGAGAATCAGGAATAACTCTTGAGAAGCCAGTAACGCTAAACTGTTACAAACCAGAAAAAGCAGGCTGGAACCCTCTAATATTAATTGCATAAATATTATGCTTGTCTTTATCTCAGGGGGATACGCCTGCCCACGGGGTGTCACCCCTAGCACTGGCCAGAGGGGATACCAGCAGGCCTCCCGTGCGAAGAGCAACCGGGATCATCCCATCCTGCACAGGAACCGGGGTTGAAGCAGCCGTGAAGCCACGGCAGTCCCCACGGTGAAATCCCGGCTGCAGCTCAGCCTGTCCCTCTGCTCTGCGATGCCCTGCACACCGGGCACCTCCGGCACCTCGTACAGCCCAGAATTAGGCACGGGGGGGTTTATGTCCCCCAGGTGCAGAATGTCCCCAGCCGGAGCGAGCTCGGCGGTGCCAGCACCGGGCGCTGCAGGGCAGAGCTGCCCTTCTCCAGGTCCATCCTCAGCGCCGGCAGAGTCAGTAAGGAAATGGCTCTGGGGACAGCTGGATCGCAGAAGTCACCTTCAGGGGGTTGAGAAACACCTCTCGAGAGCTTTAACGCATTCGGGTGGGGAAGGGTTAGGGTGAGGGTCTCTGCCAGGGGCACGCTCCTGGCAGAGCGGCGGCCGCAGGCAGCAGCCGAACCACGCAACTTCTTCTCTGTCTCTGTTTGCGCAGGGAAAGGAGGGAGAAAAGAAACCCATGGGACATATATAAGTTTGAATTATTCCTCCAGCCCCTCCTTTGTGTAATATAACAATAAACCCACAAAATTTGCCTAACAGCAAACGCAAATCAACCCTTATTACCCATCCCCTCCCAACTCCACTCCCACTCTCACAGCACGGCTATTTTTCCCCAGATCCCACCACTAATCTTCCCAGGGCTTAGCTACCCAGCAGGCGACACCAATCAAACCAAGACACCTCCTTTTCCTTCCACATGAGAGCCTTACAAATTGCATCCCTGTAAATCCCTGCTTGCGCTGGCTTGCAGAGGGAGAAAGGGAGAAATCCCCAGCAGCGGGGCCGTGCATTTCCTAGGCCACCCTCCCACCGCCCGGGCACCGCAGCACGTGCTCAAAGCAGAGCCTCTGGCAGCCTCCATACTGTATTTTCTCCCCAGGGAGGGAGTTTAGCTTGGATTGCCACAAAAGGCACCATGTCTTGCTATGCAACTCACGTATAGTGTGTTAACTAGAGTGACAACGTGCACGCTATTGTTCCGCAGATGCAAGGGTAGGAAACCAGGACGAAGAATGAGCACCACTGCTTGCAGGGGCAACGCAGGCAGACACCCATTAGGGAGAGCCTCCCCGCGTCGCGCAAGCTCTAATCTTGAAGGCAGGCAATGGAAACAAGAGAGTTAATGGTTTGCCAAAGCTCAGGCAAGAAGACCCACGGCCGGGCTTAAATCCACACCGAGAGCAAAGGGAATCCCGATGGAAACCGCACGGCAGAGCCCAAGCAACACCCTGGGCTTAAACGGGGAAGCAAACGCAGGCTTCGGAACGGGAGCTCTGTACAGGGATTGCACTGTCCCTGCTGGTCACCTCGGAAAATACCGGATTATTTCCTAGGGAAAAAAAAAAACCAACCAAACCCAGACACAAAACCAAACAACCCAGAGGAGCGAAGGTGGAATATTGGGAATAAACATGAGCAAAGCTATTTGCAGGTAGGTTATTTTCCTCACAGGAAGCAGTGCCTGTAAGTGGATGCTTTAGCAGAGCTGTGATTTGCACGCTGTAACGCAGGCACTTTGGGGACCCGTCTGGCACTTGTCAGCGAACTCCTCTACCTCCAGACACGCTCCTGCATCATCACAGCAAATACCCGCTCCGACGGAGCCCGTGCATCACCTTTTACAACAAAGTCCAAGACATCCCTCTGCTGTGATCAGTGCTGGTTTACCAGTCTTTGAATCTTGAGACTTTTTGATCTGCTTCAGTTGAAGTGACCCAAGCTGGGGAGAGGTTGGGGGAGACGACGACTTCTGAATCTGTCACAAGGCTGCAGCGGTCCCGGAGGGTTTCAAAGCAGCCGCATCGCCCAACAATCTGGGTATTTATCTTCCCCCAGGCAGCCGGTTTCCTTTCATTAATGCTCATGTCTTTTCCCCTTTAACATCAAACAGTCTGAAACTCTCAGTGAGTAAAGAGACAACCTGGCTTTGACTGATGCGAGCTCTGCAGGTCCGAGCAGAACAGGCAGCGCTGCGAGAGGCCACTTTTGCCCATTATGGTCCAGCCTAGATTTTCAGGCAGCTGAGGAACAGGGGACTGCTCTGCACAAGAAAAAATGAAACCACAAAGGACTTTTCCTCCCAGTTTGCTGAGAGTCCCTCCAGCAGCAAGGAAGGAAATCCCAGCTGTGTGGCGTGCCCACTGCTTGCAATTCCCCCAATGTAATGAGCTTATGAGCTTCTGCAGCTCAGATCCTTTGATGAACTTGTACCAAGAGAAAAGCCATAGCATGGCCTCAAAGGCATACCTAAAGCCTCCAGTGCGGAGGGCTTCATCCCCCACCTGGCGAGAAGATCATCTCCTTTATCCCCAGCCCAGCAGAGGCCAACTAGTGCAGCCTTGGAAGAGCATAAGCTGGAATTTAGTAGCAATTCAAAGAAAAAAAAAAACAAACTACAAGTTTTTTCACCAAAGCCTATTTTTCATGCTGGCAGCTTCCAACGGTTATCTCGCCACCTAAGTTTTCTGTAATTGGTATCTGGGAAAGGAAGGAAGATGAGGACAGGGCTGCGGAGCGGGAACGGTGACTGACCCACGGGAGGGCAGGGCTGGGGCACCAGCAGATGAGCAGAAGGGAGAAGGCAGGCGGGGAGCATCAGGCTGGGATGTGTGGGCTCTGGCAGCTCTGCACAGCTCTCTGCCGACACCCGCTGCCAGGGCCCCTCTGCAGCCCTGACACAGCCTCACGGCAGTACCAGATGAGGCAGAGGAGGGCTGGAGCCAGCAGCCAGGACAGGACGGTCCCGCTGAAGGCAGAGCCATCTGGTTAACTCCAGGACTCCACGGGTACCCCCTGAGTTCGCACTCCCCCCGCCTCCCTCTCAGAGAAAATCAATGGCAAAATGGAAAGAAAGACGTGGGAGACCACGACATGATTTCCTCCTATCATGGGTCTCTGAGGGGCATGAAATTACCAGTGAGAATTAATTCTGTTTGCCCTGGGGCCAAGGGAAGGAGCCAGGAGTGATTTCTGCCAGGAGCGCGTGCAGATGTAAGGCTGGTGTGAGTGACAGCAAAGCCACATCTCTTCCCTTCTGCCACATGTGAGCAGCATCCCTGTCACCCGGCAGAGGGAAGGGGATGATGGCTGGCACTTGGCTTCTGCCAAAAATTCACCCACTCTTCTTTTCCTTTTTTTATAAGGAGGCCATTAACTGAACGAGGACATGATGAATAAAGCTGTGGGCTGCAGAGTGTCTCCTGCAGTGGCCTTGCTGAGCCCCCCGAGCGCTGGCAGACCTTGCCAGCCCCCCTCTCCCTGCAGGGCCTCCCGCCCTCGTCCCAGCTGCTCAGAGGTGGTTGCTTTACCCACTGTTAATGACATTTATTTTCTTTTCGGACCCTCAGGAAGGGCCCTTTCTCTCACCCTCCCTGCTGATGGGAATCCTGCTGCCCTATTATGCTGCTCTGAGACTTTTTTTTTGCTGGTGATCTCCCCTACACCCCCCGTCTGTGCCCCCAGCCTGCTCTTCCCACAGCCAGACACACATTTCCCAGATTTGATCCAATCAACATTGAAGTAAAGTGAAAAACTCCTCACGTTTTGAGGTTGGATCAGCTCCCTGGCCTGGTGAGGACGGGCTGAGACTTGCTTTTGACTTTCTGGTAACTTGCCTCTAAAACGTCCTTCAGAAAAAGGCGATTATCACAGCGCCATTAAGGCTTTCCCCATCGCACAGCCAGATAACTCACTAGGAGTCTTTTGAAATAACCTTTAAACAATAGATCCTGTCTTGTTTACTGAATGTTTCTGAACTCAACGGTAATGCATCCAGATGTCACCCGTGTCTACTGTAGGCCTAACTATTTCTGGAAACACACCAAGGGCAAATTGCTTGGCTAATGTCAGATATTGTTGCAGAGAGAATGTGACAAGTTTCCATCTCTTTGATAAAAGCTGTGGAGCAGAGAGATGTTTCCCAGGGCGGCAGAGCTGCGTGCACCTTCAACTCAGCCCCGCGCGGGAGCTGCGTCCCTCCCTGGAGCTCATGGGCAGGTACAAGCGGCACACGCTTTCCAGCTGCGGAGAAAACCAGCGTTGCTGCCAAGCAAAGCTCGGCAAGCTCATAAACTGCCACGCTGGGTGGGTGTGTCGCTGAGGGTGGCTTTTGTCCTGGAGGTTGGAGATGGGGAGAGAAGCACTGGAGACAGTGAGAGGGGCTGAGCTGCCCTCGTGGCCAGGCAAACGTGGGGAAGATGTCTCAGCCCGCCTTGTGCCGTTATTCTGAACGAAGCCGAACACCAGCTCTGACCCGTCACCGGTGCTCGTTTCGACAAGCAAGACAAAACTCTGTCTGCAGTGAGAGGGTAAGCAAAACTCCCCCAGCCCCTGACTCATCTCTTGTCCCCACCCCATGGCCTGCCAAGGGGAGCACCAGCGCGTGTTGAGGGAGATGTCAGCATCTCCCAACAGTGTCCCAGGCTCCAGCACACGCTGCTGCTTCCCCCGACTCCAGGGAGAAATCTGTACTCCCAGCCATGGAGAATGAGGCAAAATCATGGGTGGTTAGAATCCTGTCCCCTCTCCATGCTGCCTCTGGCACAGGGACCTTGAGAACTGCACAGTCCATGGGAGCCAGGTCCTCCCTCTGGTGCCCTGAACTGCTCATGGCAGTTATTAAGCTTTCCAGTGAGAAATGGGCCCAAGGATGTTTCAAAACGTTATTATGACTTTTAATTTTGTTCCTAACCCTTTCCAGGTGACCTCTGCCCAGGGCTCACAGGTTCCTGAGGTCCCAGCCTTGCCTGGGTTGGCCTCAGCTGTGATCTGAATGCAGCTGGAAGGTCTGAAAAGGATCAGAGTTCATCACCCAACATATCCATCATCCCTCTGCCAATCTGCGGTGCTGGGATATAAGCTTTTTTCTCAGGCAAAGGGTGAACCAATCCTGCCTGTTGTAATAAATCAGATCATGAGGAGAGAAGGATGACGATGACACAGGAAGAAGTGTAAATTAGAATGGGAGTGAGTTACAAGTTCAACCCCAGCACCTGCCACCTCTCCTCCATCCCTTCCATGCTTTTCTGCAATGTTATAAGTTGCATCACGAGCCGTTGCTGCGGGAGCCCTGTCAGCAACAAGCACCTCTTCACTGGCCATGTCCTCAACCATATCCATGACAACACGACAGCCAGGTACCAGAACACGATGAGTGCGGAGCTACCGAGTTACCCCCGGTACTTACACCAGCACGAGCACAGCTCGGCGCTGCCCAGCCGAATGTAAATCTCCGAGTTACGTAAATACACAACAGCTCGGCCACCTGCAAAACCCCTCAGAGACCCACGTGCTGGGCTCTGAGGACACATCCTGATGTGCCCAAAGGTCAGGGGCACAGACTTCTTCAGCCTGCAAGGATGCAGCTAAGCTCTCTGGGCTGCACACGAATGCCCGAGGGGATTAAGCACCTTTACCTCTTTGTGTCTGTCCCCCAGCAGAACTTTTAAAGGACCCTAGGGGGGGTGCTTAGGTATGGTTATAGGGACAGTAGGTGTTCTTCAGCTTTGGACATGGGAATACCCTTAGAAAGACTTGGGCCAATATGGCACTGACAGGTCCTCTGCCACTTAGCCACTTCTGAACATGTTCTCCTCAGACTGCAAAGCCCATGAGCCCAAACCTTCAGGCTTGACCCTCTTGTCACCTACGTGAGGGTTTGGGGACTGCTGCAGTTGCAATGGCAAAGGATGTGACAAAGGAGGAGATGCAACAGCTAGATCAACCTAGGAGGCTTTGTTGGAAAGCAAAGAGAAGCACGGCGGAGATACAGCCACTAACCGTGGTGCTGGTAACGTTCTGCAACTCTTCTGTGCTCAGGTAGGCACAGGTATTTAAGAACTGTATGTGCTTGTAATGTGCTCACTGACAAGAAAGCAGAACGGAACAAATGCTGTTTCCTTCCTTTCCCCTCACATCCCCACATCTTTCATAAGTGGAACCAATGTACTCATAAATGTACATAAATCAACATCAGTCGCTTTGTGGGGGATTTTGCTGAAGTTCTTTGTATCTCCTGAGCACCAGCACCGCTCCCTAAGAGTTCCTGTCATCATTTTGCACAGAAATCCTGACACGCAGAGGAAGGAGGTTACACTTCTAATTACAGCTGCACGGTCTTTAAGGTGTTTGAAATCTCTTTTCACCAACTGACAGCCAAAATGCGTCTTGCTGCTCGTTTCAACTGTAAGAGGCTGCAAACAACCTTCCGTTACTCACACACCATCGTGACGGGGTGAGCGCCTAAATACAGGTGTGCAGGTAGCTCAGCTGCTCAGTTAATGCACAATTTATGTAAACTATTTTCCCCTAACAGCATTAAAATTGATGCTTACTCAGTGAAGACGAGATACAGTGATTAAAAACCCCACCATCCTGGGTACTTTTGCTCAAACGAGGTCACTCAGGAGCACAGTCTGCACTCTAACCATCGGGATATCTGCCAGGCTTCCTAAAGTGACAGACATCCATCATGAAAGACTGAAGCGCATGATTTTACCATCTAGGTTTTATGCTGATTTCACTGCTCGTTTTAGGCTAGAAGACAATCTGTTGAACCTCAAAGTGTAGTCTTCGCTTACCTTTAATTTATTCTGTCAGAAAACCGTCTACCTTAATGAGTATGAGCACACCCCCACTACCTTCCAAGTTTGGTGATCTGTTATGTCAAATATAAATAATCCTGTCTGAAACCAGTCGATATGGGGAAATGAAAAGCCATCTTCCCCTGGGGGATTTCTCTTTCCCTCCCACAGCCCCCCCCAGCCTGCAGACTACTTTTAATGTACTGAAAAACGACCATGTGCTTCTGAGAGCACAGACCTAGGTGGCTACTGGATTAACCAAATAATGACTAAAAAGCCCCACAGATAATTGTGCTACCACCTTCCTTGCATTCAACTCTGGATTCCTCTCCATCACTATCGCTTCGCTGTGTGTGAGCCAGCGGGCTGGTTTGCTGCCTCACCTGGGGCTGGGGTGGTCTCTGCAAACTCATCTGGATGGAGCCGGGGGTTCCTACATCCTTAGGGGCCAGGACGCAAGATAGGAACAAACCTTTGTCCTGGACACGTGGCTCCAGGTGAGATGCCCAGAGAGGCCACAGAGAGAGGCCAGTTTCAGCCCCACGCTGACCGTGCAAAGGCAGGCGAGCTGTCCCTGGGGCAGAGAAGGACATGACCCGCACACCCAGGCAAGGCATGGGATGGGGGCAGCTTTCCCACCCCATCCCTCAGACATGCTTTCATGACCTCCTGCGCAGGCATGGCTTCGAAACTAAAGATGCTGTAGGACCAGGGAAAACCAAACCTGGAGCACCTCATCCTTGTCTAAGGTGGTGGGACCTGCCCAGTCCCTCTGAGACAGGCTACCGGGGAGCAGATGCTGTGCAGTTCTCCACGTCCTCCGCCTCCCCCCTTCAAACCCCAGCCCAGCCCCAGCTCTCGCAGCCGGGGTTAGTCCTCTGCCCGCTCCCCCCCTTGCAGGCATTCCCCCGGGACGCGGGGGCTAGCGGCCGGCTCCCCCGGAGCAGCAATGCCAGCGCTGCTGAAAAGCAGTTTAGGATGCGCCGGGAGGAGGCCGGGGGGATGGAGAGAAGTAAACAGGGGGAAAGCACCGCGAAAGACCCCAGCGCTGCGAAGGACGGGGAGAAGGAGCCCGGGCAAAGCCGGGGGAGGTCCGTCTGCGAGCGGCGGAGCCTCCGCGCCGGTGCCCTCTCCCCGCTCCGCCGCCCTGCCCTCCCCGCTTACCTTCAAACGGGGGAATTGTGCTGGATCTCTCAGGTGAGGACCGCGTCTCCCGAAGTCTCCAGCTCGGAGAGCATCAACGCAAAAAAA
>VWZZ01004507.1:1287941-1388372 GCA_013399095.1 Psophia crepitans
CCCCGCGTCCCCCCCACCTCGGTCCGCGGCGGAGCGGGAGGCGGCGGCAGGGTGTCCCCCCTCTTGCCCCCTCCCCGGGGTGCGGGGCTGTCCCGGTTGGGCCTCGGTGCCCGTGCCGTGGGGAGAGCGGGGCCAGCCCCTAGGAGCCGGGTTCCCCCCCACGGAGCCGGGGGACACGGGGGTTTGGCTCAGGGAGCCTTCATCCCTGGTGCTGGCACAGGGAAAGCATCCTGCCCTCAGCAGGGGTTGCAAGGCGGCATGGGGAGAAAACCAAGGGAAACCCCCCAGCGTCCCCTGTCCAGCCCCACAAGGGTCCCGGGGCATTTTACACAATGGCATGACTTTGTCCCGTGCACCGTTTATCAGGAGCTGTGCAGAGGTTTTTGCTGTCTGGTTTCGGTGACAGGAGATGAGCGCGTCTCCTCTTCCCAAGTCCGTGTCCATTCCAGGACAACCTCAGCTACTTTAGAAGTCCTCGTCCACAGCTTTCTCTGAAGGCGCTGACGCTGTACGGGGCGCGTTCGGCATTAGCAGCGGTGGTTCACAAGACTTCGTTAGATTCAGGGGGGTTATCATGTCCCAGAGCTGAAAGAAAAGAGCAGCGTTTGGTAATTGCAGGATTCAGGACAAAACCTGGCAATTTGAGTCATCGTTGCCCTTCTAGCAGGTGGGCAACCCACAGAGGCACCGGCACGGGAAGGACTGTCACAGCCACGTGTGGAGGTTGTCCCCCCTCCCCAGGCGCGTGTGACGGGGAAGCAAAACCTGCCCCAGCCCTCCTGCTGCATGCCCTGGGCTTGGCAGCCACTCGTCCCCTGGCTCCCTGCAGAGCAGCGCAGTGAAGAACTAACTTAATTTTTCTCTGATGCTCGGCATGTCTCGGGAGGCCCTGGCAGCCCTGCCTAATTGCACCTCCTGCCATCAGCCCCGGCTGCTGTCACCTACGTTGTCTGCAAGCTGTCAAAACCCTCGGGTAGCAGGGACCCTTCTGCAGGCCACTGCCCCTTCCAGCCTCCCGGCGATGACGCTGGGAAGATGAGCACGTCCGGCCCAGAGTGCCTCTGTCTGGAGGGACGTGTGACTTTTGTCCTGCAGCACTTATTTCCCCGGCCTGACTTGCATTTGCAGTCCCAAAGTTATTCCGAAGAACTAACTTAATTTTTCTCTACAAAATATAGTTTACGTTGATACTTGTTCTGTCCTTGTTGACTGATGAGAATAATTAGTCTCTGGTCCTTTTATAGCACATCTGCTCTTTTTAAGACGATATCGCTTATAGCACTCTTTTAATCTATAGAGAGGGAAACAGTTGCATTTAATTAATTGCTCCCTAAATAAACTAATTACTGCCAGTAATTTCAGCACACTTTGCAGGCAGTTCAAACGCCTGTGCAGAGATCTGAAAGGCAAGTTACCCAGCCTAATTACAAGAAATGAAAGCAAGGGACAAAATATAGTTTACGTTTAGAGAGCCTACTTAAGACTATTATTGCTCAATTATTACAGATCGCATCAGTTAGTACCGAACTATGTCATGGTTCTTGTTCGGTTTCGCTTCAAGGTTGCTTGGACTTTGTGCAAAAGATACTGAAAAGCTATGCCAGGAAACAAAAAAACAACCCACAAAACAATTTTAGCTTTTTATTACTTTTACGGGTCAAACGTCATTGCCTAGCAATTTCTCACTGTATCTTTGTTCAGAAATATGAATGATGGAGGTATTTTGCTTGGGTCATTCATTTCGGTTTCTATACCTGGACTCCTGTACTGCAATAAACAGCCTCCTTGCTTCCCAGTGACGATGTCAGAGCAATTCTGCGCTGATCTAAGCCCAGGATAGAAGCAAGGAAAAACAATGTGATAACAAAGACTTAGCAAATATTTGGGCTGCCTTGTGCAATTACAGAGCTTGTTTCCTTGACTCCATCATGAGGTCTACTTACTCTAAGAGCAATTATGTGAAAATCAGTTGCCTATGAAGCAAAGTTCTTTTATAATGTATTTCTCTATTGCAGCAGTGTGCAAGACCTCTGTGGTGAGCATGGTCTTGTCATGCTAGGGGCTGTACAAACACAGAGCACAAAGAGCCGTGATCCCCTAGACATGGCAACATAAATTTTTACAGAAGGAAAGTGCTAATTGGTACGGGCAGTTTGGGAGCCAGTCCATAGCCTGGGGAGCTGGCAGCAGGCCAGCCACAAGTTTTATCAACCCCTCTTGCCATTTAGGCAGAGTCCTGTGCCTGCCAAGTCTGCCGGATCAACAGGCCAGCAGCAGCCAGGAGGCAGATCATTGGTAGGTTTGAAGTCCAGTGTTCAGGTTATAATCACCTGCTTTCCTCCACCACCACCACGGGGTTATGGTCAGTGTAAATCCTTCAGCGAGTTCATGTATTTGCATTCCTGCACCCAGAAATTCTTGGTTTCCTCACACCTGAGTCAGGACTTGGGATCAAACTGCCCGGGAATATTGTATGATCTTCCCTTCGCTCAGCATCTATGGCCACTCTTTAGGCTTTTTTCCCCACCTCCAGCTTGCTCCATCCTTGGGGAGCAACTTGGAATGTGCTGCCATCAGGGAAGGGGAGGTTCACATCTGGTTGGCATGACCCTGGAGACATCTTCCTTCTGAGACTCCCCTTCACCTGGGGGGTTATGTGGCCACAAACTACAACCAAACCTGGGTATTGCTGGGAGCAATGGTCTGCTGAAACATTGCCCAGCTTTCTGTATGCATTCCCAGTGCTGCACCCGCCTGGGGGATAGTGGTGCCATCTCTAGATCCAAGCCTCCTTCAGCAACCGCAGTTTGGTGGACATGACACGCACCAAGTGCACAGCCTCCCGGGGACGGGACAGGACACGCATACCTCTGAAATAGGGCTGATTTGTAGCAGAGGGCACTTAACGTTGCTGAAGGATCTGCCAGTGCTTTGCTCCAACGGGGAAACACAGTGTTAGGGCTCTGATGAACCACCCCACGCCATTCGCAGGCACATGCCACGCGCCTGTCGCAGACCCTGGGAGCAGGTTTAGATGCAGCGGCCAGGTACAGTGACAACACAACCTTGTTGTCACCTGCCAAATACTGTCTTTTGCCCGTTCCTATGGGCAGGGCCTTTTCCTTTGCTGCCCTCTGGCCTTTGTTTTTGCTTTAAGCTCCCCAGCAGTAAATAGGACCCCGTGTGAGCAGCTCGGCAGGAGAAGGCTTACCTCCTCGTAGTGACAGCTGCTGCCTGGCCCTGATGGAAATGCCTGGAAAAACCTTCACTCTGCCTCTTCCTCATCATTACAGAGGTGCCTTCTCTCGGACGGTCTCCAAGCGGATCCCAAATATCCACGGCGGCAGCCTCAGAGGTCTCCACTGCAACATCCTCCCCTCCCTGGGATGTGAGCATGTGCTTAGAGCACCTCAGCCACCTTCGCTGGATTCAAGTGCAAACTTTTTGGTTATGTGAGAACAGCAGCCTGATCCCCAGGCATAGAATCATAGAATCACTAAGGTTGGAAAGGACCTCTGAGATCATCAAGTCCAACCATCAACCTAACACCACCGTGCCAACTAGACCATGTCCTGGAGCACCGCATCTATGTGTTTTTTGAAGATCTCCAGGGACGACGACTCAACCACCTCTCTGGGGAGCCTGTTCCAATGCCTCACTACTCTTTCAGTGAAGAAGTTCTTCCTAATATCCAATCTGAAAGAGCATGTGCTCTTCCATAGCGGCTTTGCTCGCCCCTGCTTTAATCACCCACAATGCAGGAACCAGCTGGCTTGTAAACACAGTGCTAACAACTGTCCATAACGGGGACCTTGTCTGGTGTCCCTCTTGCACCTACTGCTACCTGCTGCCATGGCTGACAGCACTGATTCAGGCAGGTACGGGGTTGAACGTGCTGTGGGGCCAGCCCTACCACATGGTACTCTGAGCGGCTTCTGCCCTTGAAGGTGACAACCTCAGAGTACTGAGGGGTGCATCTGCTTAAAAGAGTTAACAAAGCAACAACAGAGAGAAACTGCATCTTAAATAAGTGTTTTTAACCCAAACAGGTGAATTACCCAGTGCCCCAAGCCAGCGTGCTCCATACTCCCTGTGTTAGACCTTCCCAGCCCATGGCCAACACCATACGACAAGGCTTACAGGGTAACATCAGCTTCAGCCAGAGCAACGTGGGCCAGGGCTCTCTGAGGGAACGTGTGTTTAAAAGCCACTCTGTGGCAGGGTTTGCCTGGCACGTCACGTCGCATCGCACCCGTCAGCTCGTGCCTCTGCGCCTGACATGACGTGCCAGACTTGCTGGAATGCCATCCTGTGCAGTCGCTGCTTCGGGTGGAAGTGCCAACCAAAGGCAGGACTTAGGGAGCCAAGGGGGTGAGTTTAAGGATGCTCACCACGGATTCCCTCGTGCCCCTTTACACAGAGCAGTCCTCACCCCAGGGGCATGAATACTGGGGGGCTCCTAGCTTGAAGGGCCATGTGAGGAGCTGGGGAGTAATGCCCTTCCGTGGGCATCTGGGCCATGGTGGGAACAGCGCAGAGCCTTCTATCACAGCCTTGGAAGGCCAAAGAGACCGTATCTCCAGGAGACACCTTCCTCTTCAAGCTTATTGACCCCTTCAAGGCTGTCAAGAGGTTTGTAAGGCAAGCACTCCCTGTACAGAAACCATGTTGAGTTTTCTGAAGAAAATCATATTTATTCGCTATTTCTACCCTTTATTAGACCTTCTGCTAACTTGTCTGTTACAAACCTCAAGCGTGCAGGGCCTGCAGCCTTTGTCATTTCATGCGCCAGCCATTTCGCTAAGCTGATAAAGCTTCATCTTCAAACTCCTCAGGCTCTTTTGGCCCCATGTCCTCGCCTGGATTGGCTCCTCTTGATGTTGATCCTGGCTTGCTGTGTAATCTTCAGGAAGCAGCTTAGTACCAGAAAGCCATGGCTAGAGGAAAAGCAACAAGAAAGGCTGGCATCAAAGAGCAGAGCCCCATGCAGAAGGGCTCAGCACCAACCCACCCCCCTGAAAACTCACATGGCAGACAGCCCTTCCCCTGGACACATGCCCACAGCAGGTTCCAGCTCCTTTTGCTGTTGTTCCCTACCAAATCAAAGAACTCTTCCCCACTGCTCTGGAGATGCAAGTGGTCACTTCACAAAAATTAAGAAGGGTCTTGCAAAATCAGGGATGACAGGTAATGCAGACAGGAAATGCTGAAGAGCAAAACCTGAATTTGGTGTGTTTTTAAGTGATAAAGCAGATCTTTCTTTACTGAGTTTGGTATGCTCCACCACAAGACAGAAAATGAAGCATGGAAAGATACCTGCTTGGACTCAGAGGGAGAGTGACTGGAGAGAGAACAAGTGGATGAAAGGCCGTCCCACGAAGAAGGGCACCTGGAAGGGCCATGAGGTATCTGAAGCAGCCATGGGCTGGGGACATCACCCATGGGTGAGCATGGAGGATGAGCAGAGCAGACTGGGAGCTGGTGGTAGCACCTACTGGGAAGAGAAAAGCCATCCCCGTGATAGGACTGGAGCAAACTTGTCATGCCTCTTGCAGAACAAGGCTAGAGCAGGGTTTATCCTGCTTGGAGCATCTTTTGCAGGGACACGTGAATCTGTGTTACAATGCGTGGAGATGGTTATTGCAAAGCCACTTTATTTATGGTGGTTTTATTGGCAGGGGAGTGGGAGTGCAATACAATTTTAGCCACTCTGATGTCTCCATCTCCCTTACATCCCACCTCCATTTCTAGAGCAGGTTTTTTTTCTTTAAGTTACATGATTCCTCAAACTGTACAAGGGACTTTCTGTACCTGAGACAGTACAAGATTAGCTGGATGGTCTTGCTGAGAAGGGTTAGGTGTGGGCAGTTCTGGGAGAGCTGATGACTGTACATCTCCATCACCAGTCCTGGTCCTCACCAGCTGCAGGATCTTCTTGCATATGGCAGAAATCAGGTAGGGCCAAGATCTGCATGAAGTTCTCAGCTAGGAGGAACCTGAGCATGAATAACGATGCACTTCACACCATGATCTGCAGGGAGCCCAGCTCTCGGGCACGAGCAGGGTCAGTAAGCAGCCTGGCCAGCAGCACTTCTGTGATCATTTTAGAAAGATCCTGTTGAAGACTGGAGGGAGTCTCCAGAGTCCGAGACCACCACTCGGTTATGCTCCACTTCTCAGAGCTAACACAAATCTCTCCCACCTCCCACTGGCACTATCCACTGGATCACACAACCCTTCCTAAGCAAACCCAGAGAATGCTTTTGTCTCTTCCTGTCCTTTTCAGATATTTTGGGTATTTGTGGCAATCTCTCCTGTTTATATAACAAAGCCACAGCCCAGTGTTTGTGGCACCATATCCATGGTAACCCTAATATAGCATGCACAGACGACTAGATTTCATTAGGTGGCTCAGCTGCAGCAGCACCGGGGAGGGAATTTCTCTGGGATGCTGAGCTGCACACGCAGCCTGGTGGGAAGGGGTCTGGCTGCCCACCCAGCCTCGAGCGCCTGGCAAGGCAGCATTTCCCAAAGAGCAAGTGATGCTCTCCTTTTGCTAACTTTGATCTTTCCCCTGCTCCCCCCCCACCCCTCCCAGCTCACCGTTGCGCAGTGCTGGGCACAGCCCATCCACACTGCAGAAGAGCCGCGGGTGCGTAGCTGGACTCACAGGAGAGGCAAGAGATGGGAGCTGCTCAGGCTCCTCCGTGCGTGCCAGTCCTCACTGGAGCAGGAGCAGTGGGACTGAGCTGTAAAGGGCAGCTGAGGGCCAATTCTGTCTCCAATTTGGGGAGACTCCTGTGGTGGCAGTGGGGAGGTCCAACTGCACAGTTGGGGCTGGGTCCCCTTCGGATTCAATCCTCGTGGGGGATGAGGCAGGGGTCATTGGTGTAAGAGAGAAAATTTGCTCCTGGGGAATGCAAAAAAAGAAACAGGTTAGAAGAAAGCAGGAAGGTGGAACAAGCAGAGGATTAGCAAGGGTGATGTTACAGCTTTTGTTGCTCTCCTGCTGTAAGGCACAAACTCACGTGCAAGGGGCAGGGAATGGGACAGTCTCCTCCGAGCGTCCTGTCTCGACTGGCACCCAGCACGCCTGCGGGTTAAATAGCAGCTGCTACAGTCACACGCTGAGATTCCCATGCAGTTCCACGCAGAACAACGCAGGGCAGAGGTAACCACCCCAAACCATCCGCACAGTGGCCCAGCAAGGCCCAGGTGACACAGAGACATTAAATACTCCCCTGTGCCTCTGCTGGGCAAATGCAAGTTCGGATGTGCAGCCCCAGCACGCTCTCAGTGCATCACAAAACCAACCAGCAGCCTGCAGATCCCTTCTGATCTGTTACGGGAACAGTAACACATCACTGAGTGATCACTGAGGTCAATACAACAATCCACGAGGAACAATTCTCCCGACCCCAGGATGTGTATTGAACAGTTCCTGTGAGCCACAGGGCTGGTCCAGACTCGACAGCTCCGGTATGAAGGGTTGCGAGGTGGATCTTGCCAGAGAAACTGCAGGCAGCATCGATCAGGGCAGGGGTCCCCAGAACTCCGCACGATTGCCCCTCCACGTGAGCATCTCCCCTCTGTGCCAGCCCTCTCTTCCCCTTTCTTGTACCACATTGGGTCCAGCCTGAGTCAGACACTGCCTAACCTCATCAGCGCGGAGGCAAATTCGATCGTGGTGCTGGCTGGCCGTGGACAGGGGCTGCGAACGGCAGAGCCCCCAGGGCACAGGGAGCTGCAGCGGCCGCGTGGGAGCAGACAGCGAGCTTCCCTTCCCTCCCTGCCCTCACCCAAATTGAATTTCCATTTATGTTAGTGAGGCAATGGATTATAGCTCGGGGGGGTGCTGTCTGCTTCTGTCCCTAATGTGGTGTGTCAATTGTATTTAAACCCACTTACCTGCAATTCGGTCTTTGTTCCAGGCAGGCAGCCCTTGCCTCCTGCCGATGGAGGCAGCTGCTTCGAGGACCACCACAAATGTCAGGCACTGCTGCTTTCAGGGCTCTGGAAACCACAGCTTATCTGCCTTTAGGACTGGCTTTGCAGCCGGGGTCATCAGTGGCAATGAAAAGCCACGGTAATTTTAGCACGTCACCAGGAGGGTTTGGACACGCGGCTCTGCAGAGGATGGGGCCAGCAACACCCAGTGAGGGATTAATGCTGCTGCCAGGGTTCATACGGCATCCAGCGCAGCCAAGCTGGGACCTGGGGGATGCATTCAAGCACTGTCCATTAAAAATAGCCCTTCTCCAGGGCTCACAGCTCACTTCAGGTGTTCCCTGCACATTCCTGCACCCTTAGCTCTTTTCTGCCAGGGGAGGGGAGGTTGACAGACTCTTGCCTGGAGCGGGGCAGGGGGCTGTGCGGGGACATCTGAGTCTCATCTCCGGCCCGGGATGCTCCCATGCTAGCACCAGCACAATTGTGCCAGCATTAGCTCTGGCAAGAACTCACAGGTGGGCAGAAAGCTGCTGGCACTGCTCTGCCTTCGAGGAAAGGGGCTGAACCCATGGCTCCCATCCCACATCCCCTGGTGCTCCTCCCGGCAGCCGGCCCACAGGAAGATGCTCTGCGTCAGCCCCGAGCGACCAGAGCTTTGGAGTCAGGAAACTGGCATTTCTACATCTCGTGGAATTCTTCAAATAAACACCCAGAGCGATGAGTGAAAAGCTGGATCCTCACTCCTCGCCTGGGTTTATGAGCAATGACTGGGGAGAAACTGAAGGGGGGAGAGAGAGATATACATATTTTTTCCCTTTTTAAATGAATTCTCACTGCTTATCTGCAAAGTTCAGCTGTTTCCAAGCTGACCTGCCTGTGTTACGCTGTTCCACCACAAATTCCTTCTGTACTCAGGAGCTCCGCTTGCACACATCAGCAACCTGAGGTTTCATCTCTAATAGATAGAGGCAGAACTTGTTAACGAAGGGCCCCCTCCCGCCCCCCCCCATGAGGATCATTTGCCTTCCTGCCATGCCGGCAGCTCAGCTTCTTTCCCCTCACAAACAACAAAAGCTGCGGTGAGAGGGCTGGTGTGGGGCCAGGCTGTGCCCTGGGGTCACTGCCCCCATGGGGGATGGGGTGGGGCTGAGGGATGCACTCATCCGGGAGAGCTGAGCTCTCCGGCTTCCTCTCTGCTTTGGCCTTTTTGCCTGATGAAGCTGAACGAGGGACCCAAACCTCTAACCAGCAGGTCACCCGACAAGGAGAGATGCTCCGGATCAATTGCCACATTCCTGGGTAACGGTTGTGTCTTAGGACAGTAAAACCTCCTCGAATTTAAGGTAGAGATGCACACATTGATGATTCATTAGAACACCCGGGCGCTGAGTTGAATCTATTTCCTCACATTACACCTGGCCAGGAAACGTGGATCTGCCCCCGTGACATTGCTGCAAGGACCACGAGTGAAACCCAAGACCCAGAGGGGACCGGAGGGGACTCCGCTCAGAAGGCGTCTGAGAGCATCGCTGGTCACGTGAGCCAGCATTAATAAAACAAGACCACAAATTCCAAGACTAAAGCGAGGCAGTGTGTGTATATCAAAGAGCTTGAGGCGGTTCATTATAATTCCAATTAACGTAGAAAAGTTAATAACCAAAAGAGAATACATCAGACTTTAAACAAACGAGAAGGGGGAGGAGGAGAGACAAAAGGTATCTTTAAACTGGAGCCAAAGTCCCAGCTGTTGCAAAAACAAAGAAATAACAAATATTTCACATCTCCAAAGGCCCAGGCAGGCAGGACCTTCGGTGGAGCCAAACCAGGGTGGGAGAGGAGCTGGGCTTTGCGTGGGGAACCTTATCTTTGCTTAAATGCCATGCTGGGCTTGGACGGGACAGAGTAAATCACACAAAGGTGAGGGAGAGGAGGGGAGAGGAGAGTCGAGTTCCATTTCTGGCTGTTCAGGGGAAATCAGCATTTTCTCTGGCTTTTAGCTTTCAGGGAAAATATTTCAAACGCTGTCAATATTCCTGAATGCCTGGGAGCTCAGACAAGGCCCGGCTCACGGTCAGGGCTCCGTTGTGCTGACTGCATCGTTAGAAAGCAGAAGAGCAAATCTCAAAGCCTGCAGCATCTCCCATTTGATTTCCTATTCCCAAGATACTCAGTCTTATGGGATAATTATCTAAACAATCAGTGCAGGGCAGATATTCTTTCCTTGTCCCATCCCAGAGTAATCCTGAAAGGAGAAGCACATCCCAGGTGCTGGCCAGCCAGCGCTAAGCTCTGTACCGCACCGAAGAGAAACTCCCAGGAGGAAAACGCAAGCAGACAGGGACGTTCACCCACGCTTGGGTCACCACGTCACCAGCAGCCACGGGACTGAAGACCCAGGGCAACACTGCTGGACCTCTTTTTCCTCTCAGGTGCTCTCAGGGGTGAAATCTTTGCAATGTCAGCACTGCAAAGCCCCCAGGGCTGCCGGGGCGAGGGCACCATTCCCTGGCACTGCTGGATGGAGAAGTGCAGCCTGGAGCTGCTGGGGCAGGAGGCTGAGAAGGGCTGAGTTCAGTTCCTGTGACAGTTACTAACCAAAAAATGTGATCTTTCACCTGTAGAAGTAACTAGAGTCCCTGAGGTGCCCTCCACAGGCTATACATCCCCACGGGGTATTTTGGAAAGGGGATAGGAGGAGTTCGCGCTCCCCAGCAGTAAGACACTTCCCCGCTGCAGCCCCCATCGGCCGCTTCCTCCAGCCGCTGCAGCTGAGTCCATCCAGGCTCCCCGCGTCCTCCGAGGCGCGCCAATGAACGATACGGCACCCTGCTAGTAACGTGCCGTTCATTCTAATTTTCTTCCCTGCTTTCTCTGAGAATTAACAAGCTGGGGTGACTCTGCTCTGGTTTGTACCCTTTCTGTCCGCGGCTGCTGGGAGCCCGTGGGGCTGTCTCCAACACTGGGGTGTGGAGGAAAGACCCTGTGAGATGCCAGGACTCCAGCTCAGCGCTGCCAGGCTGGCTCTACCCTGCTAAAATGAACTCTTGCAGCATTTTCCTGGAGGTGCGATCACGATTGCATATAAAACTATTATTAACAGGTTAAAAAATGGATGGAAACTGAGATGGGAGGAGAACAGCCATCTCCCACACTGTCTCCAGCTGAGGTATCAGGCTGGCTTGCTGGAGCAGAAAGCACCATCCCACCACCCAAAACACAGGAAGGACGGGTCCTCTCCTGGGACCCTCCCTCTGAACCTGCACTGACACCCCTGAGAGCTCCAGCAAGCACCACTACAGTTGGCTTGGAGTGGTTCATTTTAAACCCAGCAGTGACTGAAGGACTGCGGGGCTCCAGGTCGCTTGACTGGGCTCAGCTTTCGGTAGCATCTCATGCAAACGTGCCCCCAGGGAGGCCAGCCTCCAAAAATAAACAAACACAGAAAGGTCCCCCTGGGCTTTGTGCCATCGGCAGGGAGGGGACGTGCAGCTCGATGGGTCCTGCGGTGCAGCCCAGACCTCGGCACAGCCCGAGCAGCATGCTGCAACAGGGCTGGGGGAGCCAAGGGGTGCCCCGGGTGCACTTGGGCTGGCTTATCTGCAAGCCACCAACCTGGGTGGTTACTCAGAGGTGCAAAAAGAAAATGGGGATGCACACAGTGAGACCCTGACCTGCACCCAGCAGAGTGTGGGCAAGAGCGGGACCGGGACTCTGTGTCCATCTGGCAGCTGACTCTGGGCTTTGATCCCCTCCCCCAGTCTGGCCACCTTTTGGGTGGTAAGTGATCCAAGGTTGAGGGACATGGGGATCTGTGGCTGGGATTGCTCCTGGGGCTACCCTGGAGCTTTCACCCCGCAGAACGCAGGCAGGGCTGGCAGCAGAGCTGGGCGAGAGGAACCTCAAGCAGGGCTGCGTGTCCACGCAGGGCTCAGCAAGAGCAGCTTGCAAGTAAACAGCCCTTCCCAGCCACTGAGGAAGATTTAAGAGCGAATAAATAACATCAGCCCAGTCGAATTCAATTGCTATTGATAATGTCCATATGCAATTAGAGCCAATTAAGGGGAGGCAGCAAATGGCAAGTATTTGGCTAGGAGGTGGGGGGGGTCAATACAACAATCCAATTTCCCAACAACTAAATGCAATTAAAGAGTATCACTTACCCAGCTTGCCCAGGAGGGCCAGCGCATAAATGGGCAAAGCCAGGCGCAGGGGTGCCGTCCTCCCCAGCATGCAGACCTCCGGGAGCAAGCGCTGCTCCTGCCCCAGCTTCAAGCTGCGGGAAGTGGCATCCATGTACTTCACCATGATCGCGGTGTTCCTGGTCATCTTGGTGGTGGCCCTGCAAGGCTCAGTGCCCCGTGGGAGTGATTTTCCCTACAAGGTGCCACTTGATCCCCAGGGGCTGCTGGAGCTCTCCTGGAATGTCAGCTATCCCGAGCAAGCCGTGCATTTCCAGCTTCTCATCAGGGACCTGCAGTTTGGGCTCCTCTTCGGGATGTCGGACAGAGGCGAGTTTGAGAACGCGGACCTGGCGGCGCTCTGGAGTGATGGGCACAACTCCTATTTTGGGGTGAGTCGCTTGTGTATTTGCATGGCTGCTTTTGGGGTTGCCTCCCGGTGGGTGAATCTGGCTCGTGGTTTGAAAGAATGGGACTGGTCCAGGGCATGGTGCACACTCAACTGCTCCCACTGCTCAGCTGGAGGTGGTCCGAAAGGGCTTGGGGGTTTCTGTCCCAGAGATCAGGTCTACACTATGGGCCTGGCATAGGATCTTAAAGCCAAAAAGAAAAGAATAAATACAGCAGCACATCAGCAAGGCTGAGTGGAACTAGACCCTGCTGTGCTTAGCTGCAAAGAGCTCTAACAGGTTGTTGTACAGACCGGCTCACGCTCACACGCACATGCAGGATGCATCAACACCTTGATTTGCTTGTGCGCTGCTGTCAGTCACATTAAAAATTAGCCACAGGTCCTGTTAATGACTTTGAGACAGTGAGTAAGTTATCATCCAGGAAGGCTGCTCGTGCCAGCACCAGTAACCCAGCTGCCAGTCGCCTTTGATGCTAGCGCGGAGATCAACAGGACACAGGAGGACACCGGCTGCCGGCCAGCGGTGCGGTGTCACCAGAAATTAAACATGCAAATGTATTTGGGTGGTAGTAAATGGGAGGGCGGGAAAACTCATTTCTGATATTGCTGTTTGATATTGCTACTGCAAATCACTGTCCTTTCTGACACAGTCTGTCTGTCCGGGTTCGTGTTCGGTTTGTCTTTCCCCCGGGGCCGCAGTTACAGCAACTACCCCCGCGCCCTCCAGCAGCCACCTATCCCCCAACCGCCGCGCTGCGCTGATTGCGGTTGCGCTTGGCTGCAGAAAGCAATTCACATTTCCCCCCGTGTGACGCTTCCCAGTAAGTTAAATTTTACCTCTGTGCTTACTTCAAATTAACCATAAAATACCTTCTTCCACCATCAGCCGCAACGTGATGTGCGGCGTAATGAAAGGCTGAAAAGGAGGGCGTATTATCTGTACTGTTTTCCTGCTAATTACCAGCCATTCAGGATGTGTGGTGGCCCGAATGCTACAGTATTTCACAGCATCATGTTAAAAAAACATAAAGGATCATTTCTAAACTGCCTTCATGAGCTCAGTGAAAGACAAACAGCGCTGAATTAAACACCGGGTAGCATTTGGGCTTGCTCCTTCAGTTGGTGCTGAACGGCATCCTGCAAGGAGATTTCTATAAATCTCTCCAGTCCTGGTTTTTTCTCTCCCAGCAGCCTTTCTTCTGGATAAGTATGTCAGCTGTTAAAATGATCCAAATTTGCTTAACCCCCCATGCACTACGAGATTAATTTGCACACCATACTCCTATGAAAACAAATGTCATGCTAGCTTCATGCAGCTGATTTTACTCTCTCCCTCTGAGGACAACATGTTCTCGAAATATCGCTCTCTACTTCTGGCTGAAATGATGCCGAGATGCTTTATTCTTTTCCTTCTGTTTTTTTTCCCCCCAAGATAAGGGAACCGATGCCACTTGTGTGTGTGCAGCGAGGTACTTGTTAGGTGCCTTTTCTCAGTAAACAAAAGATATCAACAGGAGCTGTAAAAGATCAAGACATCAACGCTGTTCAAATCCAAATTATTGCAGGATTTTGTACTCCAAACTTTAAAATCCTTAAGCAGAGGAGTAACCTACTGCTTTGCTTCTCAGCGTGGCTTTGACACCATCATCAACAGCGAGCAGTTTTTTAGGAGGCCTTGTTAGGCTGCCGGAACAATCTGGCCACAACAAATTAAGGATTTTGAAGAGGGGTAATGATTTCTAGAGCTGACATTACAGCCCAGCAAGGGTCTGATCTTAAATTGAGAGCAGCTTGTTTGTGGTGAGGGTCTTGAAGAGCACATCAGTCCCGGAGAATGTCCCCCCAGCCAAATGCACCCAAAACACAGCACAGATGCAACACCTTCATGTGTCCCTGCGGGCTTTCCTCCCCCCCACCTCCCTTCCCCCAGTCATATCTCAACTTGTAAAGGTCTTGCTGCAGACAATTAATGCCGGGTCACGTATTGCACAGGTCTGCCTGTGCCGAGCACCAAGGGTCTCGTGGTAGGGGCCGCACTGGCACGGCTCTGTCTGTGGGCTGCTGGAGGGATGGTTGGGGCAACCAAAGCGCAGGCTCCCTCCGCCTCTGGGATGCGGAGGGTGAACCAACTGGAGGATGAACAAAAGGAGGACCTAACAACGGTTCCACTGCAGGTCAAGGCCATGGGATGCTTGAGCTGAGCGGGGCCAGCCGAGCCTCCTGGCTTAGTGGAATGCTCTTCCTCCAACAGGATGCCTGGAGTGATGCCAAGGGGCAGCTCCACATGGACTCACAGCAGGACTACCAGCTCCTCGGGGCTCGGAAGGCCCCTGAGGGGCTCTACCTCCTCTTCAGAAGAGCCTTCAGCACCTGTGACCCCAAGGACTACCTTATAGAGGTACGGTATTGCCCTCACCCTGCTATAACACCCCTCCTCCCCGCCTCCCAGCCCCATCCCAGCCCCTGGGCACCAAGCTGGGCTCCAACGCTGAACCTGCATGGTTGTACCTCACCGGTGTATTGTTTTGGGGACAGCATCAGGTGTTTGTGCTGTCTAGGGCAGAAAGGAAGTGTGCTACAGATGTCAGCTGTGGGACATGAGTAATGTTTGGCACCATCTATTTACAACCCCTTATAAACCTCTATAATGTGTAGATTTTAGCTCGTTTGCATCATCCACTCCTGTTAAGCATGTGTTAGGTCTATATAAATACTCTCCTGCATCACTCCGGTTTGCAGTCTGGAGCCAACTGCTCGGAGTGTTACGAAGAGGTTGTTGGTGTTGTTCAATGGGAGCCAGAGAGGAGGGGTTTGGAAGGAGATGGAGCAAAGGGACAGCAGATAGAGCCGCTGTGGAGTGCTTGTGCGTCGGTCAGTGACACCTCTCTGGGTCTGCATTCACTGCTCCCTCGTGAGATGGGATTTGGGGGAAACCTTCCCAGTGGGGATGTCAAAGAGCTACGAGGTCTCAGCTATGGACCTTGGGTGTGGGTAGGAGTCGGCATGAGGCTCATTTCAGATGAAAGCGTTTGGTGGGCAGGATATTTTAAAGCCAACGTGGGCACTGAGCATCCTTGAGTCTTTGTTGCTGATTTTCAAAAGCTCGTCTTGTGGTGAGAAACGTCTACTGTCTGCCAAAACACAGAGAGCCCTGGAGGAAAAAATTCTGTGTGTGAACCAGGAAAAGACTTGCAGGTCTTGTTCTCTGATCCTTTAAGAAAAAAATATTCTCTTTTTCCTTTCTCCCTTATCTCCTGTCCAGAGCTCAGTGGGTTCAGCAGCACCTTCCTTGCTTGCAGTAGACTTTCAGCAGAGCTTCCCCCAGTAGAAGATGGGAGAAAGGGAGGATTTCAGGGAGAAGTTTTGTTTCTGCTGTTCCTCCCCATGCTCTTACCCGTGGCCATTGCCAGGACCAGGGTTCAGGGTGGGATGAATCCTGAACCAGCATGGCCGTCCCAGCCCGAAGGCACGAGGGGCTCTGAAGAAGCAGAGGGGAGACATTACCCTTATGGGCAGGCGCGAGGTGTGGGGGCAATAATATTAACTACTTAAGTTTAAAACTGATGTTGTCTAGGGAAAACTTTTCAGACTCTCCCAACTGGCAGGGAACCCTCTGTAATCACATCAGCCAAAGAAATGCTCTGAAATCTAGAGTCTTACTGGGACAGCCCAGTGAAGTGAGCTACTGGTGAAGTCGGGGTGGCTTCCCATCTGGTCATGGGTCAAAAGGCCCATTTCAGGATTCATCTCACCAATACTGGTGCTAATAGTCCGTGCAGTTCACATTCCTGCATGAAAAACTTCCTGATTTATTTGCTCTTGCTTCAGGATGGCACCGTGCACCTTATCTATGGGATCCTGGAGAAACCGGTCCATTCCCTCCAAGCCATCAACATCTCTGCCATCCACAGGGGACTTCAGAGGGTGCAGCTGCTAAAGCCCAACATCACCATTCCTGAACTGCCCAGCGACATGAAGACCATGGAGATAACGGCGCCTGACATTGTCATTCCCAGCCAGGAGACAACCTACTGGTGTTACATGGCAGAGCTCCCAGATGGCTTCCCCAAACATCACATTATCATGGTAAGAGGCAGGAGAAGAGGGTTGCTTTCCCTGGTGCAGATCCACAATCATGTTCACACTCAATCTACAAAGTCCACCCCTTTCCTGCCCTGTCACAGGGAGGCTTTCAGACCCATATGTCTTCCCCAACACAGTACCAAAACTTCTTCCACAGCCATCCCACCAGCCAGTAGCATCCTCATGTCTCCTAGAGAACTCAAAATCAGAAGTTTCTCAGCAGGAGGTGGCAGGTTGGTGACTTTCCACCTGGCACAATGAGCAAGCGCCACGGCAGGCTCAGAGCAGCTGCCTTGCAGAGCTGGCCCCCTGCAGAAGGCAGAGCTGAAGGCATCAAGAACAGACCCGCGGCAGGATTATGACACACAACAAGCCACGAGGAATATATAAACATGGGAAACACAGGAACAGGGCTGGTGAGAACAGGGCAGAGCGAGCCAGGGTATGAATTGGCTTCTAAAAGATCAGGCATATTCAAAAAAAAAAAAGTTTACAGACATAAATGCAACTTGTGTGCGTTGCCCGGATGTGTTGCACATGCTTGGGTCACCTCCCTCGAAGGAGAGGCAGAAACCTGCAGGCACAGCGTAGTACTGGGGAAGGGCAGGCACCACGCCAGTCACCAGTCCGAGCGCCCGTCACGAGCTGCTGGCAGAGCATCGCCCAGGCGGCGCGGAGGTGGCTCGGCAGATGACCTGGCACACCCAGAGTCAAAAGCACACGATGGGGAGAGGGAAAACCTGACACACGAGCCGCAGTGAGTGCTTAGAGATTTACAGGGGAGAGACGACGCTGCAAAGGAAAACTCAGAAGGAGGATTTTCTCTTCAACAGATGGTGTGAAATGAATCATCTGTGTGTAAGTAAAAAGTGCGTAACTCCTGATACCTCCCCGCTGCTGCAGATCATTTCTACAGCTGGTGCTTGGAGCCAGAGCTGTTCTTCAGGCTTGTTTGAAGTCACTCTTTCTACCCTAAAATCCCCTCCTCATGCCCCAAGCAGCTGTTGGCTAGAAGTGAAATGCAGTAGCTACAGGAAGAGCCACCACAACGTGGCCAGGACTCCCTTTAGCAAAAAGCAATGTCCCCAGGGTCACCTCAGCCCTGCAAAACTGGCAAAGGACTCGGCCATCACAAAGCAGACCAAGATCTTCTGCTGATCAGGTGCAGCTGTTGCTGGAAAAGGGATGGGATGTTTCTCTACTAGAGATAGGACAAGGACTAATGGCTTTAAACTGAAAGAGGGTAGATTTAGATTGGATATTAGGAAGAAATTCTTCATTATGAGGCCCTGGCACAGATTGCTCAGAGAAGCTGTGGATGCCCCATCCCTGGAATCATTCAAAGCCAGGTTGCATGGGGCTTTGGGCAACCTGGTCTACTGAAGGGTGTCCCTTCCCATGGCAGGGGGTGGAACGAGATGGGCTTTACATTCCCTTCCAACCCAAACCATTCTATGATTCTATGGGCTCTGGTGGACTCTGGATTGGTCCCAAAGCCAACCAAGAGCTCTTGGACCTTATGTCCAAGCTTCATGTCCAGAAAAACCTTCCCTCCTCATCAGGCAGCAGACCCCGACTCCCATTCAGTAAAGGATAGCAGACATACCTGCCTTGTGCTTCTTGGGGAGCCTCCACAGACAGCAGGTGCCGGGGGTGGGCTCTCAGCATTCGTTCTCAATGTGTCCTCCTTCTTGGATGCTGCTTTGCAGTACGAGCCAGTGATCACAGCAGGCAACGAGGCTCTGGTCCACCACATGGAAGTCTTCCAGTGTGCTGCTGCATTCGACAGCTTCCCCCATTACAATGGGCCCTGTGACTCCAAGATGAAGCCAGACCGGCTCAACTACTGCAGGCATGTGCTTGCAGCATGGGCCATGGGAGCGCAGGTGGGTGCAAGGTGGGACCCAGTGCCCTGGGTGAAAGCTTTGGTCCTAGGTACTTTCCTGGTGCCTCCCAACCCTTCCCGATCCCAACTTAAGATTGTCCCATGTGGGCTGCCCCAACCCCAGTCTCTGCTGGGATTTGTGTCCAGCCCTGTCTGAGCTCCCCGAGATGTGTCTGAAAGATTCCATCCAGCAAGCCCACCTCCTCAGTGCCATAAATCGGTGTGATGCTCTCTGTACCATTGCACATGCACGCCAGCATGTGAGAAGTCTTTTGAAGCAAGACCAGCTCACCAAGCACAACCAAGAGCACAAGTCATGTCCCTCAGCCCACAGCGGGGGTCAGGATTATGCCCAAACATTTCCCTTAGGCTTTTCAGCCTTTGTCCCCAGGAAAGCCACCCCGCCGCTCCCCTAACACGCTCCCTCTGCTTCCAGGCTTTTTACTACCCCGAAGAAGCAGGTCTTGCCTTCGGTGGCCCGGGCTCCTCCAGATATTTGCGCCTTGAGATTCATTACCACAATCCCTTGGTGTTCAAAGGTGAGTGGGTGCGTGGCGATGCCCAGTGCCTCCCCAGCGAGGCAGTGGCAGGAGAGCTGGGCAAACACCAGGCACTGCCAGCCCGCCAGGGAGGGCTTCATACAGAAGAAAACTTGGCCAAAATCAAAGCCCTGTTTGCAGCTTTCTGGAGACCTCATGGTCCAGATCTGTCCTAACAAGAGGAATATATTAAATCCCCACTGTGCTGCTGCCTTTCTGGTCTCAGTGAGGTCACCCACACCGAAGGATGGACCCCATCCTCATGCATACACAGCATCAGGGAGGGAGTCGTGGGGAAGGGGAGCCTGGCTGAGCCTGCAGCACCCCCAGGCAGAAAACTGCCACAGCCCATCACTCCTGCAGGGCAACAGCCCAAGGCAACACCATTATTTAGCTGGGCTGTACAGGGTGTCCCCCAGTTTCTCTGCAAGGTGGTGGTGGCAGGTCTGAGCTCAGAGCCAAGAGCAACAGCGGTGCCGAAGCCACCAGAGAGACAGCACCAGCCTGGCTGGGGATGGGGGAATTTAGATGTTGTTTTACTGGTACTGCTGCTTCAATAACATCGTCAGGAGACACATTTAAGAAAAAAAAAAAAAAAAAGATTCCAAACAACCCAGTTTCTTCATTTACATAAAAAACAAGTAGCTTCTTGACTACCCAAGTGTATTTTTAGGAGACCAGAGCATATGTACTGTAGATCAGTCATAGCACATTCAGCAACTTGAGAAGAAACACGTCTATAAATACGGAGCTCATGTCTTTCATGATTTATCTGCTTTTGAGTGTTAACCAATAGTGTCTCCCCCATTATTCTTATCCCTGGATGGGCTCCAGCCCAGAGACGGAGGGTTCAAAGCCAGGCTGAACCCCTCCTGACCTACTGAACCTGCCCTTTCCCTCTGCTCGCCGAGCTGGGTGGCAAATGAGAGCCAGAGCTCGCTGCTGCCTCAGCCTGCCCTGTGGTCAACATCCGCCAGGGGCACACCGTTAGCGCAGGGTCTTCTCCAGCTCCCACCAGCTCCCTGGGGAGGTTAAATGGAACAATCGCAAATCCAAGGGAGACCAGAAGCTTTCCAAATGCAAGGAGTACTTGCTCCGTAGGCATTTCCCCTCCTGCCAGGCCCCTCAATAACAGCCTTAGTTAATTGGATGGAGCAGTTAAAGATGCAATGAGCCATATTTCTGAGGGATGTCTCCAGAGCATGTCATGATCTATCCTCTGGCTTTGGGGTCTCCAAAGGCATTACTTACCTCTTATGGGAGCAATTCCACCTCAGGTTGGTCACCTCTCCAGGAGACAAGGCGTGTGTTTGGGGCCGCTCAGTAAAGACATGCATGAAAATATCTAGAATTTTAAAAAAATAAGAACTGCACACATGAAGAAAGCTGCGAGCAAGAGGCCAGAGCAATTCTCCCCACACCCACCACAGCACAGAGTCATTTTTCACACCTGACCTTGTCTCAGCAGCCACCACTTCTCCCACAGTGACTTGCAGCCTCGTCCTCTCGCCCACCAGGTCGCCGCGACTCCTCAGGGATCCGCCTCTACTACACGGCCACCCTGCGACGCTACGACGCTGGCATCATGGAGCTGGGCTTGGTCTACACGCCGGTGATGGCCATTCCGCCGGGCGAGGACGCTTTCATCCTCACAGGGTACTGCACTGACAAATGCACCCAGCTGGTGAGTGCCCACCCTCTCTGACCTGGCTTCACCTCGGAGAAGAGAGGTTGTAAATGGCTTTTCCCAGGTCCCAGGCAGCAGCGATACGGCACTGAGCTCCAGGCTCCCAATTCCCAGCTTTAAACTCCCTGAACCCCTTACCATGAGGTTGTGCTGGAAAGAAAATATCTGCTGTGTACAACAAACAGCGAGCAGCTGGTTGGGATGTGCTGAATCCCCCTCGAAGCAACTCTCCTGGGGAGCCATCTGCTCCAGCTCCCCGGGGTACCATCCCCACAAAACTTCCTGCCGAGCTGGCTGTGCCTCGGCGGTGCTTTCCCCCACGGACGTGGGAAGATCAGTCTCTGCTTCCAAGGAGCTCACCAAGAGCTCTCTCAAGTATAGTTTCAGAATGCCCACCTTGCTCTTAGGGAGGTTTTAATGAACGTTTTCATAGGGCCTGCCCAAAAGGAATCATTTGTGCCACCACTAACGAATGCAAGGACCAAGCAGCATCCGGCTCAGCTGCTCCTGCTGGCTTAGGGCACGGCAGCGCATAAATTGGATTTGGCAGCAGATTGAGTGTCTGTCCCTCTGCAGGGAGCTCATTTCTACGCTACCCCAAGGGTACAGCCATCTCCAACCCCCCCATGCGGGAGGCAGCGCAGGGATGGCCGGTCCTGAGCATGCAGCAAGGGGGTGCGTGGGAGGGAGGGGGATGGAGTTGGGCACAGGGGCTTGAGCTGTCCTTCCCCCAGGCTCTGCCTGCTGCTGGCATCCACATCTTCGCCTCCCAGCTCCACACTCACCTGGCAGGAAGAAAAGTGGTGACGGTGCTGTCCCGGGACGGGAAGGAGCAGCAGGTCGTGAACGCCGATGGTCACTACAGCCCTCACTTCCAGGTACGAGGTCTGCAGGGGCAGCGGCGGGTCCCGGCTGAATGTCACCCACGGGGCACAGCACCACGGCGTTGCTCTGATGCGGCCCCTTTCCTTCCCTCCAGGAGATCCGCATGCTGAAGGAGGTGGTTACAGTTTTTCCAGTGAGTGGCTCCACAAACCATGGTGACTTCTGAACATGAGACTTTTCCCCAACTCTGCAGCCCCAAGACCCCTGACTCCTTTACACCACCTCATCCCCTCCACCACCAGCAGCAGTGTCCCACAGGACTCACCGGCAGCCCCTGCCCACGCTCAGGCACTGCTGCCATCTGAGACCTCCGGGGGGGCTGCAGGAGGACATGCTCCCATGGTCCCCAGGTCATATCTGCCACCCCCGCGCAGATGCCTTGGGGATGCCAGGACTCATCTAACACGGCATCAAACCAGTGTGTGGGCAACCAAACCATGCCAGGAGCTAAATTAAGCACCTAATTTAGCTGGGCTTCCTCTAGCGGAGGGAGGCTCCTTGGGGGGTGAGGGCAAACAGTGCGTGTGCTGGAGGTGCTGCCTCCCTCTGTGCTTGGTGGAAGGAGAGGAAGACATTCGGCAGCAAACGTGGCAGGAGGTGTACCTGTAAAACAGGCTGTACAGGTGAGGAAGGACCCAGCTGCAAGGCAGAGGGCACCTACAGGACCTCTTGCATCCCAGAAGGCTGCTCAAAGCCTCAGCACCTACTGAAGCCATATGCAGGGCAGTGCTCTGGGGTGTCCCCATGGCACGGACCGCGGGGAGGAGGGGGGGACAGTTGTGCCATCAAGTTGGATACAGGTCTGGCAATTCAAAATGTTGCCTAAGTGCATTTTTTTTTTTAGGTGCTTCAGCCCCACAGAAATCCTTAAAAAGTGAGGAAAACAGGGAACACCATCCCTGGGATACAGCCCTAGGGAATCTCCCCACGGGATGCAAGTTTAGCAAGTGCTCCCATGGCACTGCGGCTGGTGCTGGAGGGGAAGCAGGCTGCCTGCGGGCTGGCACTGCTCCAGGGAGCAGAGATCTACGTTACAAACACCCCGATCCCCACATTTGCTGGTCGGAGAGGGGAAACTCTGCTCTCACACACTTACCTGTGTCTGTTCAAATTCCCCAGGGCGATGAACTCATCACGACCTGCACATACAACACGGAGGACCGGAGCCGAGCCACCGTGGTGAGTGTGGGGGCGAGTTCACCTGCCCCCGTGGCACTGGCGTGTGTTCACACCCCAGGGTTGGGGGCACCCACAAAGTGGGCATCTGCATGTAGCCAGGCTGAATCACAGCCAGAAACCAGAGGGAGGGTGGTAAAGAAGCGAACCCACAGGGCTCTGCTGCCTTCAGCAGGGATGTTAGGGTGCTGATTGAGAAGTAGCGTGTGTCACTCTAATTCCCATCACAAACTGTTCCACCAGGGATTAATTGTAATTAAAGAGAAGTGGCATTTTTTGACAGTGCATGTTATTTTCTTACATAGGCAGCAAAAAAAGAGCCTGTCAGAGGTACCATCAACAGGGACAAAGCTAAATATAGTAGAAGGATTAGAGGAAATCTGCATTTTAATGTAAACCACACGATCTAGCCTGAAAGTCTGTCCTTGCACAGAGAGCGGGCGGGCAGACGAGCGGAGTGCGGCCAATGCCACACACCCATGAAGGGGTGCAACGTGCGTGTGCGTGTGTGCACGTACAGGTGGGGGCTTGGTGCCTCTGCAGCCCCAGCAGGGCAGAGCAGCCAGACCCAGCAGGTTTGTGTCTGTGCCGCAGGGTGGGTTTGGCATCCTGGAGGAGATGTGTGTGAACTACGTGCACTACTACCCCCAGACGCAGCTGGAGCTGTGCAAAAGCGCCGTGGATCCGGGCTACCTGCATCGATACTTCAACCTCGTGAACAGGTAGAGAGCCCTGCATGGTGATGTTGAGCCGAGAGGGACCATCGCAGAGCCCTTTGCTAGTAACACGGGGAAAAAAAAGTTTAAAAAGTGGTGTTTGAGGCCCTGCTGTGCAGTCGGTGTGCAGGGCACTCAGGCAGCGCGGGTTTCGGGAGCTGGGTTGGTTCCGGCTGTGTGCTGGAGCACAGTCCTGCCCTCCCCTGTCCGCAGAGCTGGCAGCCAAACCCAGGGCTTTAAGGATGGCTGAGCAGTGAGAACCATCGGGAAGGGAGAGCATTCCTGGGGAGGGACTTCCCAGCAAGAGTCAGTGCGTGGCCAAGTCCTTATGTGCAAAATGCTTCTTGTAACCCAAGGCGGATGCCAAGCACCCCTGCACGATGAGAGGGGTGAGATGCTGACCTCGCACAGGGCGTCCTGCTCACGGGCAGTCCGGCTGGGCCCCGAACCTTCCCTCGCAGGTGCCGGCAGTGCTATAGGCTCTCCCTGCTCCCAGCACCGACTTCGGAGCCGTTCCAGACCAAGCTTCAGCAGATAGGAATGAGACACATCCAATGCTGCAAGGAGACAGCACTGCTGTGTTTCAGTGTGGCATTTCTCCTGCCCCAGGTTTAACGACGAGGAGGTCTGCACGTGCCCGCAGGTCTCCGTCCCGCAGCAGTTCTTCTCCGTCCCCTGGAACACATTCAACAGAGACGTGCTGAAATCCCTTTACGGCTTTGCTCCGATCTCAATGCACTGCAACAAGTCCTCAGCTATCCGGTTCCCGGTAGGTACAGCTTCACAACCAAAGCTTCACAGCAAAACTCCCGACTGTAGGGGAAAAGCAGCTCGGCAGAGGCGTGCTGCAGGGTGACCCTGATGAACCAGCTCAGGTCTCCAGTGCTCAGGACACGGCTGCACCCCATGGGCTCAGGGCAGGGAGCTGGAGCTGCCTGGGGAACCCCGGCGTCGGCAGGACACCGAGCTCAGCCTGGACCTGGCGTTTAAAACAACACGGCGTGGGCCTGCTGTGGATGTGCTTGGCCAGTTTCAATTAGGAGATGCATTTGCATAAAGCAATTTTGAGGCTGCTTTCATTGAGCGTTAAAGCAGGGCCAGCTCCAGGACCGAGGAGAAACGCGAGGTGGGTTTTAGGATTTTGTCAAATCATGTCAGGTCCCAGCAGAGCGAGCTCATTACGCACAGCATCTGTGCAGCCTCCAAACGCGGCGACCCAGCAAAACGTGAAGGATAAAGGCCCTTGATATCTTTAAAGAAAAACCAGTCCCAGCAATGATGGTCATGACAATGATGGCGATTAAGATTTAAACCCACTGATAGTCCCTGTCACCATCAGCTCCTGACACCATTTATCAGTGTAATAAACTTAGATGATACGCTATGTCTGGATCCAGCGCTACCCACCGCGGCACCGGAGGATGCTGAGCTGATCGCAGGGAAGATCATCGGCTGTCTGCACCGATAAAACCCCTTGAGCAGAGTCTGCTCTGTTGGGGGCAGAAACCGTCCCAGTTCCCTGGAACTGGAGACCCAGCACCTCCCTATCCCCGCAGCGCAGCTCTGCGTGGCCGAAATGGCACAGAAGTTTTGTGCAACAGCAGAATTAGGAATTAAGCCTCTTAATTATGGCCCGGGCAAACTCCTGATTTCAGAGAGGTCTGAGGAGCAGCTGAGAAGAGACTTGAGCGGAGCAGATCCGGCACTGGCACGAAGTGGGTCACAAGCATCGTAGCGAGGGCGCAGGAGCCGAGGTGCTCTTCCTGTTCTGCTGGTGTTTTCAGAGCGAGCCTGATGTTAAGACATCTCATTTATTCCACACTGTTTCTGCCAAGAGAAAAGCACCGGCTTCTAATTAAGCTCGTGTTTTTGCAGTTCAGCGATCCCAGACTTGACGAGCTTTCTGGAAGGACTGAGTGCTGTTAATTATTGAGCAAAATCTCAAGGTAACACTTGTGAGTGCCTGCGGGGACGCCGGTGTCCCCAAGTCCCCCGCACCTGCAGGGGCTTGCAGTGAACTCTCTATACTATCCATGTTCGGATTTCCACTCAACAGCACTGAAAACAACAACTATTGAGACGTGCCAAATACCTCTGATCTACCCCAAAAGCAGGGTGCTGCTGAGGGGGTACAGGGCTGGGGACACGTGGGCAGGGCAGGCTGCTGCAGCAGATGGGCTCAGGGCTGGGGCCGAGCCCTGGAGCAGGCGCACCCTAAACACGCTCAGCTGCTCTCTTAGGCCATAAAGCTGCAGGAAAATAGTCCTTTCTCCAGCTGGTGCTTCCCTGCAGTGCTGTCCCCTCTCCAGTCGCTCCCCGTGTACTTTGGGAGGGTCCTTCCATCTCCCTCCACGTTTCCCCAGGGTTTTCCTGGTGCTGGTGCAGGCTCTGGCCCGTTTCACTTGACATACTACAAGGAATTTCATTTGCAAACATGAATTCAACTTTCTTCTTCTTGCTGATGACTCACAGCTCTACCTCTCCTCTCCAGACCTCCCTCCTCCGGCTCACGCTGTGGCTCAGCCTCTCACTGATGTTTCCGCATGAGCGCGCAGCCGGCAGCCAAACCGGAGCATCACCCGCCCAGAGCTCAGCTCAGACTGAGCCCCCCCTTCGTCCTCGCAGCAGCCTCTGCCTGCATCTCACCCGACCACTAACCTGGACCAACACAGCACATCCGAGACAGATCCTGCCTGGCAGGCTCAGCCCTCGGCACGGTCTGAACCCTGCAGATGGCTCTTTTGGGGAGCATCTTCAAGACAAGGGGGCTCCGTGCATGCACGGAGCTGGGTGTTTTGTCCTGGCCGTGGTCACCTTGAGCACCGAGGGCTGTGACAGCCCTTCCCTGGCTCTGCCCTGCAGCACCTCATCCAGGTTGCTGCATCCCTCCCGTTTTGCAGCAGCTGCACATGAGCATCCACGCTGGCATGCTGCAAGTGTCGCCTCCAACCAACCTTCCTGCCAATACCTGGTACAGATTGTTTTTCAGGGCCGGGCTCAGAGCCCAGTGGGTTGGTGGGACTCCCTGGCTTGAGTTGCCTCCATCTGATTTGGTGGGTAACACTTTTTGGGGTGGAAACTCCTTAATTGTGGTGGGTTTGTGCAACGTGGTGCACCACAGCCATCTGTGTGGCTAAGGGGAGGCGTAGGTGCTTCTGCAGTACAAATAATTAACGTCTCATAAGAAAACATCCTGGTTCAGGTTAAAAACACTTTAAATACTAAAGATTATTTCATTTTTACAAGTAGGGAGCAACACAGAGTCTCCCAAGTACCCGTAAACCCTGACTTGGTCTCATGGTGCCCAACTCTCTTACAGGGTATGTGGGACAAGCAGCCGCTTCCCACCATCACCGAGAGGCTGCGGGAACCCGTCCCTCGCTGCCCGCCCACGCCGGGGCCTCGGACTGCCACCGCCGTCCCCCTCAACCTGGGTGAGCTCAGGAGGGACTGACCCGATGCCCACTCCTTCCATCCCGACGGGAAGCACCTCCAGGCAGGAGCATCCGCAGGGAACGTTGTCCCGTCGCTCTCCCGGCATCCCCGCCCGCACAGCGATGTCGGCCGGTGCCCTGGCCCCTGTCTCCGGAGGGGGTTAGAGCTCACGAGCTAGAGTTCAGAAAGTACTCTGGAGATGGAAAGCGCTATATTTAGTGCATTATTAGTAATCCTGGCTCTGAGTAATGCTGCTTTCCGCCCCCAGAATAATAACGTGGAGGTTTGCTATAGTGCCGAACCCAGTGCGGCCCTGGGGAGGGGGGGAAGAAGCCAGCTTTCCCGCAGGGAAACTGAGGCACAAAGACCTGTGTGGGAGCAGCATACAAGCCTTTCCAATGCCCACAGGCCCATCTAGCTCGGGACAGCTCCACAGGCGCTCTCCCACGCCGGCACCGTGGCGGGGATGGAAGGAGGGAGGGATGCCATGACGCCCACCCAGCACTCGCCTCCCCGCTGCAGGGGCTGCAGCTCCCCGCCGCGCTCCTCCTCCCGCTCCCCCGCACCAGGGATTATTCGTCTTGACGCCACCAGATGCCAACGGCCGGGAACAAATGATACCTCTGTGATGGGGTTTAGAAAGGGGGAGGGATGAGGAGGGGGGGAGCCAGGGTTGGGGGGAGGGGGGAAGAGAAACCTTTTGGCAGGGAAAAATGTCTCCATTAAATACCTAAAATAAAACAAGAATTAAAAAAGAAAGAAAAAATTGCTTTTTGCTCTTGAAGTCCAAAGGGAAAATACTCGGGAGGAGTAGAGGAAAGGCCGGCGGTGCAGCAGGAGAGCCCATCCATCCCAGCCGGGCGCCTGCCCTGGGGCGGGTGGGATCCAGGGCAGCAGCCGAAACGTGCCCTTCCAACCACCTTGGTTTAAGGAAAGATCTCAGGTCAGAGCACCACAGACCAGAAAGGCCTTTTTGAAGCAAAACATCGTTTTTGCAGGCACACAGTGGATCCCTGGCTCGGGGGGGGAGGCAGCGTGCTTGGTCCCTCATTTGTCTCCAGGACACGTGGGACAGGACCGCAGCCACCCCTTCCTCTGCCCTCCACCTGGGCAGGGTTAGGGAGTGCAATCAGCTCTTATTCAGAGAGAAATTCACCCCAAACTTCTTTTTCAGTGTTTCCAGTAAAACCAAAGCATTTGAAAGTTCAAACTCTTGCCCGTGGTGCTTGTTGCACAAGGCTAAGGAATTGGAATCAGCTCTAAAAAGGGTATAAACCAAGCGAACCTAGTGAAGGGTAATAAAGCGAAAAGCATGCCGCGTGATTATTTCTTCAGGCAGGTGAAAGCTTCAGCAGAGATCAGGCCCTTGCTGTGCCAGCAAAGACGGAGCCCAGGAAGGAAACCAGAGCAAGGGACGAATACGGGGACAGGCTGGGAGCAGCCACCCCTTCCCCTTAGCCGTGGGGGGTTCATGGGCCCTGTGCACGTGATGAAAAACCTTCCCTGACACTTCCAAGACCGGCTCTGTGCTGCTGGAGGCTGCGGGGCTGGCAGCACGCTACTCAGCCTCTGCCTGCATCCCCCTCTCTCTTGGAAGCTAAAGGAGCCACCTCCAAGGTCACCTGCGGGAAGATGCCGGTGGAGCAGACGGGACCACGGAGCCACCGCTGGCCAAGGGCAGCCCTGGTGTCGGTGCCCTGGTCAGTGAGCTCACACCGCAGCGCTGAGCTGGTCCTGTCCGTACTGGGAGCAGCCAAGGACACACAGACACAAGCCAGTGCCAGCAAAGCAGCTGTGGGCCAAAACACATTCATCACACTCTTTTCCTCCTCCCATGAATTCAGAGCCTACACACACACACACATGCAGCAAGGACCCAGATCCCAGCAGCACTTGCCTTCAGGAGTTTCTTTTGTTCTCTGGGGCACAACATGAGAATCTCTCCCCAGTTAAGCATCAAGGAGCTGCGTGGCCCCACCAGGTTTTCCTCATTTCAAACCCAGGCGCTGGCACCGGCTGGCAGCACTCCCTGGGCACCAAGGTGCTCCCATTGCCACAGCCAAAACCTGGGACTTACCTTTACTCTCACGAGGACAAGGTCATCGTTCAGCTCTGGGGAGGATTGACTCCATCCCTGCCTTCCACACAGCCATCACCCAAGCTGAGACGGCACTCGAGCACCATGAACAAAACCGAAGCAGGCACTGAACATTTCACACCTCAGGGTTGACTTTTTCAAAGGGCCTTAGGTGCCTATTTCCACTGAAACCAACAGAAGTCGGTGTTTAAAGTCCCTTCGGACTTTGGAGCCACAGGGAAGCATTTCACTGACGTAGGACCTGAAGCTTTGGCTGTGACCGGAGCGAGATGGGACAGAGGGACAAACCTGTGCTTGCAGAGATGGGAAGAACAAGCCTGGAAACCCCCTGGGTAAAGCCAACGATTTCACAGTGCAGAACCACCCCGCAGCGGGCAGAGCATCCACGGTGTGAACCTGGGCAACGGCCCTGGGTCCCCTGCCCCTCCCCTCCACAAGCGCTCCCACCCCAGCACCCAGGGCACAGCCGGGACGAGGTGACACCCACCAGAACAGGGACGGACACAGCACGGGACCAGAGAGACAGCAGGTTTGGAGGTTACAGCTGTATTAACAGCAGACTTAGTTTAAAAAAAAAATCATTTCCAGGCAGCGTGAAACTACATTTTTAGGGAAAGGGTTTCCAGCAAAGTCAAAAAGTGAAACCATTTCAGTTGCAGTCGAGCAAAACACTCTTTTTGGGCCAGTTAACCCATGGAAAAGAATTATTGCTGTACTGGTACTGCTCCGTTTAGAAAACACAGGAACAAAATCTTTGGATTTTTTGGAATTTCTTCCTCCTCTTCCCCTCTAATTTGACCCAAATTTGCTCGATGAGCTCACTGCAGACATTTGCCCAGTTCTCCCAGTAGAACCCGGAGCCAGCTGGGGCACTTGAGGGCCAGGAATTCAGCCAGCAGTTCCTAATAGCATCTTCCCTCTCCCCATCCCGGTGTCCGCAGGACCCGCTGGCCGGCCCCGCGCTGCCGCACTCTCAGTAAAAGCCCTTCACCCGCTTGTTGTCCGGGTCGAACGGGGACTTGGTGTGTGCTCGGGCAGGGTAGGTCACTCCCATCCGCTCCAGCTGGTAGCTGCCGCTCTTCACGAAATCCAGCGAGACCTGCAAGGCAGACCCATGGCAAAACCCCCGTTAGATGCTGTGCGCTGCGAGGCACTGGTGGGGCACCGGCTCCCTGCCAGCATCCCAGCTCCATCCCTGGGCAAGCTCCCACACCACCCGCAGATGGGCTTTCCTCAGAAAACCCGGCTCTGCCACCCTGGGAGGATGCACAGAGAAGAGGAAAATGGATTTTTAAAAGCACTCCGCTGAAAATAAAAAAATAAAAAGAATGAAGTATTTAGGTTTTTTGGAGGTTGGGTGGTCAGTGCCAGGCAGTGACGGCAGCTGAGACACCCCAGTGCAGGGGAGGGCTGGGGGCTCTCGATGCTGGTGCGTTTTCATCACCTGGAAATGGTCAGTGATTCAGCAACAAACAGAATTTTTGTTTCTCTCCTCTCTGCCCCACCCCTGTACCTCTTTCTGCTCCTCTGAGTCTCCAGCCCCCATCCTGCAGAGACATCCCCATCCTGGACCTCCCTTCCCAGAGCCAGAGACCATCACAGCCGGTGGCAGAGGGACCACATCCATGGGAAGGAAACTAAAGGGCCCCATGCCATGGCCCCGAGCTGCTGTGCTGGGCACCCCACTGCCAGGGAGCTGCAAAGAGGGGCGCTCTGTGTGCCCTCCTCCCAGGGCGTGGGGTTGGCGTGGGGTCTGGGGTCAGCACCAAGCCCCTCATGGGGACGGTATGGGGCAGGGTGCCGGGGAAGTGCCCCCAAGCCACCCCCTCTCCCTACACACCAAAGCTTCCCCCTCCTTCTGCAATTACCACCCAAACCAAGTGGGAGTTATCCCATGGAGCAGGGAGATGAAGGCTGCACGCTGACGCCTGCTTAACGAGCGCTGCTTCCCGGCGGCAGCCAGCCGGAGCTGCCACCCAAAGGACCTGGTAAGGGCTGGGGACCCGGCAAGGGCTGGGGACCCCACGGTGCGACCACCCGTACGCAGCGCCTCTTTCCACAAGCTGCCGCTTCAGCCCCTGCCGCCAGCCCCGCTGGGTGCTGCCGCGGCGGAGCTTTCCCTGCAGCGGGTGTGCGAGCGGGGAGAGCGGCACGGTGGATGCACCCGCCGGGGATGCACTCAGCGCCGCTCTGCCGCATCGGTGCCTCGCCGGAGGCAGGAGGGGACCGTCCCCCCACCATCTCCATTCTGCTGCCTCTGTCACGCTGCCTGGGGCAGGCGGGGGCGGCAGGAAGAGCGGGACGTAACAGGGAGGAGAGGGGGGGAATGGGGGAAAGGAAAGGAAGGTCTAGGGGGGAACGTTCACTGTGAAGAGAAAAGGTGGTCTCCGGGGGCTGAGGCGGCAGCTGGAACACAAAACCACTGGACTTGGGAGTCTTACACTGATGCGCAATTAACAATCAAGGCGAGCAAGAGGATGGAAGCACGAGTCCATGCATTGCTCTTGGTTTGCAGCAGGGAGGGTCCCTGGGGATGTCATCCACAGCCTCTGTCCCCACTTGGGTTCCCTGGCCTCTGCCTACAGCACGCTGCTTAATGAGGGCATCCGATTTACTATCCAGGAGTCTCCCAGGGTTAATTAAGAGCCTGCTCTGCTCCTATTGGCTATTGCACCCTGTAACATAAGTTAATTCACTGTTGCAATTAAATACTCAGTTGCAATTAACATCTGAGGCAGGGCTTGAGCCAGAGAGCGTTGCTGGGACCAGGCAGAGTGGCAGACGGCGAGACCGACCTTGCTGCCGAGCCGTGGCATCCCTCACCCTCCAGCCTCCCGCAGGGGAAACACAGGGGGCGGCTGCCCCATCTCGCTCCCCAAATGGCAGCAGGTTTGCAACAGGTTTGTGCACATGGCTTCAAAACCAAGGCAGCGCTACGCTCCCCGCCCCCCCAGCAAGCCCCCTGCTGTGGGGAAGGAGGTGCAGCCGTCGGCAGGGGGTCTGTACTCACCGGGCCCCCTGCGGGGTCACGGATGTAGCCGTAGGCGATGGTTTTGTCGATGGCAAACCCGAAGTCTGCCCGGCGGATGTGGCCGACCACCTTGCCGTCCCTCCAGACCGCCTCCAGGCCGAACATCGGCACCTTCCTGCAGGGCGAAGGCAGAGCTGCTGTCAGCAAAGCTCCACGCCGGGACCCCACGAGGGACAGGGGCTTGGGGGGACCAGACCCCAGCTGTGCCCCAGGCCAGCCCGTGTGCCAGGGCTCCTCTCGCCCACAGGTTCATTAACCCCCCCGGGCTGATCCCAGGCGCTGGCAAAGCCCCTCCAGCCCAATTTGCAAAACCTCCCGCTGTTCTGGGTGAAACAAGATAAACCCACTCCTTGTCACACCATTTCCAGTTCCCATTAAACATCCAGCAGGGAATTCGCTGTGGGATTTAAATTAGAGAGGGAATTAGAGCATGGAAAACAGATGAGCCGGCTTGCAACTGAGCTCCATGCGCGTGCCCGGGCACAGGGGTGGGTGGGGATGGCGGAAGGGGCTCATCCCAGGGTGGCCGCTGGCATTGGGTGCTGCCTGGCGTTGGGCAGAGCCCAGCAGTGGTACTCACTCCTCAGTGGTGAAGCAGACGAGGCGGTGGAAGATGCCCTTGGCTTTCTGAGCCTCCACAGCCTCCCGGCCCAGGAAGGGGATACTGGACTTGAGCTTGCAGGTGAAGGCTAAGCCTGCTTCTAGAGGGGTATCGTCAGGGCGCAGGTCTGCGTGCCAGTGCCTGTACCCTGCAGAGAGCAAGCACGGGTCACCCAGCATCTCCCTCCCGTGGCAGCAAGCCCAGGGTGAGCAACATCACCCCTGCCGCCCTCTTGCTTCACTTGGCCCTGGACAAAGCACCCTCGAGAGGAGCCCGTACTGGGGAAGTCTCAGCAAGCCGTGCTGGGGCTGGCAGCACCTCTGCCAGGAGCTGCCAGACCTCCAGTCACACTAACCCACCCTGAAAAAACTCATTTGCCCCAGTCCCCCAGATGGAGGCAAAGCAACGAGTGCTGCCGTAAGGAAAGCAAGAAACCTTTCTCGATGCTGAGGCTGTCGATGGCTCTGTAGCCGGCGTTGGTAATGCCGTGCCGGGCACCCGCCTGCATCACCGCCCGGTAAACCTTCACGCAGTCCGCCTTGGGCACATGCAGCTCCCAG
This sequence comes from Psophia crepitans, assembly GCA_013399095.1. NCBI lineage: Eukaryota > Metazoa > Chordata > Aves > Gruiformes > Psophiidae > Psophia > Psophia crepitans. The sequence goes on from VWZZ01004507.1 coordinate 1,321,178, forward strand.
CCCATCTCACCGACGAACGACAACCTCATGGCACGGACCTGCAACATGTGAGAGGCCAAACAGCCCTGGGGATGGAGCTGGGCTGTGCCGCGCAGGAGAGGCCACGGAGCCGCCTGCCACCATCGCGGGGGGAAAGTCGGCTCAGCCAGGAACCTTGCGTGAATGCCCTGCTTTGGTGGAAGGCGTTTCTTTGCACAGAGTGCACGAAGTCAGAGTCACACTGAATTTCTCATCTCTGGACAGCCTAAACTTGGCACCTGAAACCCCGCTATCATCAGGATGGCCAGCGGGCAGAGGGGGCTGCGTTCAGCATCCTCCAGCCACCGATCTCAGGGCTGTTGCACCAGCCGGGCTGGGGTTAGATGTGATGCTCCAGCTCCAGCCAGGCTTTTGTCTCCCTCTGCTGATCCATCAATGCCAGAAGAAAGCCCACAGGCACCCCCAGCCCTGCATCTCCCCAGATCAGCCTGTCAGATGGGGAAGTTGGTCCCCAGCAGGACTGTCCTGCTTTGGGGCACTTCATGGCTGCTGTTCCCTGGGGATGTCTCTCTCGGAATGCTGCTCCCATGGCAGAGGCACCCAAAGACTCTACAATCCCGGGCAGAGACTGAGCCCGACGTCCCAGCCTGCACCCCACTCACCCCAGGAGGATGCTCCAGTTTGCCCCAGTGAAGGTTGTGCCCCAAAGCTTTACTCTCTGGTGCCAAACTAGCTCAACACTGAATGTACAAAGCCCCAAAGAGGAACGAGCGGATCAGCACAGGGACTCGGTGCTTCTCAGGGGAAGCCTCATCCCTGGAGATCTCCCTGCCTGCCTGCACTCCTGGGGGCACAGACCTCCTGGCTGTGCTGGGACTGCCCTGCCCATGTCCCCCCTGCTTCTTGCCCAGGCAGGCTTGCCTGCATCCTCCCGTTGTTCCCACTGAGCCAGTCTGCATTCCCAAAGCTTTCCAGGCCGCTTGCAGCCACCCCAGCTTGGGCACCTTCCCCAGAGACACCCCTTGAGTCTGAGCTGCCTTTCCCTCTGCTTCATCCCGCCGGATTTCTCCGCTTCCTCCCCCACCAAAAACCTCTCTGTTTCATCCCTTCAGATGCACATCAGCTGCAAATGCATACCTCACTTTGGGAGAGAGATTTTTCACTCCACACAAAGGTGTCATCTAATTAGAGAACAGCCAGAGATCAAGCCGCTGCAGCCAGCTACCATCCTCGTCGCAGTAGGGGATGCTCTGGGTCTTGACAGGCAACTTCCCGGCTCATTAACCCTGCCTCAGCAGTCAGCACTGCAGCTAAAGTACACCTTAGTTTCAGGAGCAAGTTACTCCTGGGAGAAACTTCCCCTCAAACCACCGCTACTCCGGGGCAGCGAACACCCCGTCCAGAGCGGTGAGGCAGAGCAGTGCACCATAGGAAACAGGTACCCTCAGGAAAAACGGGGTGCCAGTCATGAGCTTTGTGCAGGCAGGGGTTGGGGGTTGCACCCACACGTGCGTACCCCAGGCTGGGGTGGGCACCCCACCGTGGAGGCCCAGGGGGATGTCAAGGGCTGGACTCAGCTGCTCCAGCCAGCTTTCTGCTAAACTCCCCTAGGAACAGGTTTTTCTGTTAGATTTCAACTGGAGCTATGAAATAGCATCAATTCCTTGGTCTTTCAGCAGCAATTCAAAAGCATTTCAAGTATTCTAGAAAATGAAAACCTGAACTTTACCTTGTATCCAGCAGTGAAATTCAAAGGGGGACCTTTCTCTGCTGTTCAATACCACGAGAGATGCTATATATAACCTCACAAACCAACGGGTAATTTCCAGAGTCATTAACTCTGCTGGAACTCTCCTTTCACTCCAGCTGATTCTGTTCAACTACTGAGTTAATGCACGAAAATCTCAGCGATAACTTTTTAAAGATGTTAGGTTCAGTTTAATCCCCCTGGAAGGTGATAACATCAGTGAAGGCTTCAGCCTGCTGTCCTGAGAAACCCTCCTACTCTAATTTCGGCGTGGGATGGAGCCCCCCGTGCTCATCATGCAGCGAGGGTCTGAAGAAGACCTCCCAAAGGGTGGCCCCAGCAGCAGCAGGCAGGGAGTCCCCCCCCGCAGCCCAGAGCCCTCGCACACCCAGCCTTTTTTCCTACAGTCGGGGCATTCACACCCAAAAATAGCCACAGAATTTCTACCACCTATTTCTTCCTGACAGACCGGATTATTTTTTTATAAACTCGAAGTGAAATGTAAATAAACTAATCATGCTCTTCAAGACGGGAACATTTATACACCTTTCCCAGGGGATAAGTAGATTATTATGAGATGTTATCAGCTCGCCACAGGCGTGACAAGGGGGGGCGTGGGGAGTGCTGTAACTCACTGGTGGAGACTCAAGTGCAGCGTGTTGGACAACCTGCAACAGCAGATCAGCCTTTGGGTCCCCCGTGCCACTGCCCCCCACCCCCTCCCCAGGGACACTGGACGCACTGTGGGTTTTCAGCACCGATGTTGATGGTTTGGAGGATTAATCCAAGTTGGGCAAAATCTGTGGCTTAGTTAAACCGCCCTAAACCCTGGCTAGGCTCTTGCTCACAAATCAAGTAGCCTTAATTTGATTTAGCAGCAATCCCTTCAGCAGCCAGCTGCATTCGAATTAAAGCCACTTTAATTCCAAATGAAAAGTGTCCGCGTGCGGCTTAACCCAATTTCACTAATATCCAGCCTGCCTCCAACTCCCTGTTTTCCTGCTGCCTTTTGTAAGATTTACTGCTGCACCTTCACCCCCTCCATCTCCCATCAGACAGCGGCGCGAGAGCCAGAGCAAACGCTGGCTCCTGCGGGCAGGAGAGGGGTGCCCTGGGCCTGCTGCCTGCCCAGATTTCCCACTGAAAGGATGGGGTACCACCTCCACCCCTCCCCAGAGGGGTGTTTTAGCAACAGAAGGAATATTTCATGCGGGGTAAATGTCGATAAGAAACTGAGGCAGAGCTTCTTGGGCAGAACTTGCAGAAGATTTTCCCCAATACCAAAATTTGCCAGCAGCAGGTTTTCCCACAACGTTTCTGTTTTGATGAAATGACACTTTGTGGGCACCAACTCTGCGCTTTAGGGTGTTTCAAGCAGGTTAAATCGGCAGCATCACACATGACAAAACTCCTCAAAGCACTGTCACCACCCCCTTTCCCCAGGGGTAACTTCAGACCCTGTTGATCTCCTCTGGACAAAGCGGCGGCGGGGGGCAGAAATTTAAGGTGCTTTCCTCGCTGCCCTGTACCAAGTGAGACAGAGGAGTCCAACCAAGCAGTCAGCACTGAGAAACCTCACAGCAAACCCGAGGGACTGATCTGCCTCTGTGCAACACAGCAAAGGACACCAAACCACTTTAGGCTGAGCCTTCCTCCCTCGACACCTCCGAGTGATGCCACACAATGTGTTAAACCCAACACTGCGGGTCCCAGCAGGGGCACCGGGCTGCCAGCCTGGGCAAGGTGCATCTCCCAGGGCTTGCTGAGGACTGTCACACTTGGGACAGCACGCACGTACCTGCCCTGACACTTTGCAGGCAGCACTGCAGGGCTGGCAGCGCAGGCAGAACAACCTCTCCTTCATCTGCAAAACACCCAGCACCCTCCACCCATGACTCCGCACCAGGCACCCAAGCTGGGCAGCAGTGCTGGTTTCCACCTTCACCCCAAAGGGCTTCTTGTCCCCGTGCTCCCACACCAAGGGGCTTAGCGCGAGGCGTTAGTGCGGAGCATTACCGTTTCTGCGCTTTTCTTGCATAACCACTGATGTGAGTCCTGAAGTCTGGGCAAATGCCGGATGAGCTGCACTTGTACAGGAAGCTTAAGGTTGTCAGACTTCTGTGATCAAACACACCGACTCCGCAGGCTGCCGAGCCCGTACTGCCAGTACTTGACACGCTTTACCTTAAATCGTCTCTATTTTTTTTATGAGTAGGGGAAAAGGAGGGGATCTAGAGCGTCAAATAAATCTCTTTATCACCAGCGTTAGCCCCTAATCTGTGGGAGGCGTCTCTTGTTCCTCAGACATTGCTGCAAAGCCACAAGTGGTCATGTCCCTTGCCCAAGCTCGGTCCATGCTAGAACACTACTGGGCAGGTTGGGAGAGCAGGTTGGCACCCAGCAAGCAAACGGGGAGAAAAACACCCCAGCTTTTGGCCTTTTCCAACAAAAAAACCCCACCCAACAAAACCCCTCAGCCGCCCATTGCAGCAGAGGATGCTCGGCTGCACAGGCTGGCAGACAGGCTCCCCAGTGAACAGCCATCCCTGAGGAGGTGGAGGGCCAGCCCCATCCTACCGTGCATCCTGCGGCCGTGACAAGTTTGTGGGTGGAGAAGGGGAAAGCTTCGTTGCTGAGGTCAGTGTCGAGCACTTCTTGGAGGACGACGCGGCTGTGGGGAAACAGCAAAGAAGCCATGGTGGAAGGACGTAGCTTACCAGCCTGCTCAGGCTACGGCTAAAACTTGCTTTCTCGTCTTGCCGGCGAGACAGACGTCTCCTTCTGAATGGGAGCTGATGCAAGTGACATGCCATGCTCTAAGAGCCTCAAAAGAAATACCAGTTCCCCAGCAAATGGAGCATCGCTCCAGCCAGGCCATTGCCTGGTACTGCGGGGCTCACACAGGACCGGGCATCCCTCCATCCATCCCTCCTGTCATCCACCCCTGTATCCCTCCAGCCATCTGTCCACAGGCCAGGCATCAGGGTGCAAGGAGGGGGCTGCAACGCTCTCCCTGCACTCACCTCAGGGGCCCCTGGATGCTCATCATGCCCAGCTCCTCCGAGCAGTCGAGGAGTTTGCACTGGAGCTTCATGTCCTGCAGCACGGCGGTGATGTGCGACCAGTTGTGCTGAGCCACGGCCCCGCCGATAGCCAGGTAGTAGCCATCCCCTGGAAGACACCCCCCCAGCAGCATTTCAGGCTCGAGAGCATTTGGCTGAGGGTGATGCCCAGCTCAGCTCAGGACTGGTTTTGAGCCTGTGAGCCTCTCCAGCTTGCACAGCCCAGGAGGGACCACCAAGACAGGGGAGGGTTAAACAGTGCTGAGGCAAGGGAGGGCTTTGGGGTCTGCTGACATCCATGCTGCCTTTTACGTGGCTCATTAAAACCTGAAAGAAGAAAAGGTAAAAAAAGCTGTCTGAGCCCTGGAGGTGCCCGTGTGTGGATAAGCATCACGGACAAAGAGTTTTTTCTCTTTCTCTTGAGACCAACAGCAAAAGCATCTGCTCTTTTGTTCCAGTGCAGAATGGATGCCAAAGTTGTGGAGGGAGCTGGGAACTATAGATGGGAGCAGGGAAGGCTGCAGTGACCAGGCCATGACCAGTGCAGGGACTGCACCATATATGAGGAATTTCATTTTGTCAGTAATCCTGGGTGGAAAGAGCCCCAAGGATGTGGTTTGGGAGCTGATTAATACAGAATCAATCTTCCTTCTGTCTTTCCTGCCACTACAAAATTGCTCTCTGATAGTCTGTCATAACGATAATAAGTGCAGCCACCTACTGTAATTGGAAAAATAGACTTTGCTGCGATTAAACTCCTCCATCGCCCGACAAGCCCTGCAGCTCTGCCATCCACTTCCCATCACCCTTCTGCTCCTGGCAAGCACCCCAGACGAGAGCGCTGCAGGATTCACCCACAGGGAGGGAAGAGCTCACCGGTACCCGACCACACCAGCGCAAGGAGAAGATCCCCCCTGCAACACCCACTGCCCCGGGCCGGCGCCAGGGCTGCCCCGCTGCGGGGCCGGTCCCTTCCAAGCAGCCGCTCTGAGGCGGATGCTGCGTGGGGATGGGGGCTCCGCTGGAACTGGGCATCCCAGCGCAAACCTCCCTTCTGGTGGTAACCCCACTGCTGCTGGGCACGGAGCTTGGTGGTGCTGCTGAAGACCAGCTCCAGTGTCCTGTTCTGCTGCTGCTGTCTAATGCCATTTCTGCCCTCTGGGCTGGCTGCTCTGCTTCCATTCAATTCCTCTTTACTGCAGCTGATAAGGACTTGGGGAAAGGTCAGAGCTGCCAGCCGGGGCTGGATAAACCCAATAAGGTCGATGAGCAGCACAGGCCCCCGGGGACAAGGGGGATGATCGAGTTACAGGGACCGAGGGGTGGAGGTGAAAAAAGGCAGGTGGCTGCCATTCGGTAAACGCAATCACCCCCGCGCCGGCAGCCGCAAGCGTGGCAGGGACGGAGAAGATGCTGGCAGAACTCCGGGTGAACCTGCTTCCATGGCTTCTCAGGACTGGAAAGGTCTTTGCGCGCACTGATGCAGCCGGAGAGGGTGGGAGCTGAACGGCGGGAGGGCGAACCCAGCCAGCGACCCGCCCCGGCCCCGCAGCAGCTGCAGGAACACGCCTGCCTCCAGCATCCCTGCGCTCAGGGCTTTTACCTTCGAAGGTGGGCGCCAGGGGGGAGGCCGGGTCCCCGGGGTTGATCCGGCTGACAGTTAGGTCACTCTCCACGCCGCCCCGCTTGTTCAACATGCAGGTGTACACGGTTGAGCCTGGGGAAGGAGACGGGCACAGCGGCGCATCAGCCAGTCCCAGCACAGAGCCCCGGCAGAGAGGAGGGTACCAGAAAAATTACTCCTCATCCCTCCATCAGCTGCCACTGCCTGGGTACGTCTCCTGGGTGTCTCAGCACCAGGAGGAAGACAGGAGCTGGGCTTTTTCCCCTTAAGATCTGTGTGAGGAGCTGAAACTGCATCTTGGAAATGCCATAAGCTGCCTCCCAGCCCCAGAGAAGGGGGCAGCTTCTCCCCGTGGCTGGCCAGGGGTTGCGCTTGATTTACTCCGGTACTCATCACATCTCCAGCTGTGACACACCAGCCAGACCCCCCCCCCCTCGCCTCCCAGCTCCCCCTGGTTGGTTTGGGTGATTTCCCAGGGCAGCGCTCGGCAGAGGCAGCACGCAGCCGAAATCGGGGGCTGTGCCGGTACCTGGGGCTTTGCTCACATCGGCAGTGAAGAGCCAGTTCGCCGCTTTGGTTGCTTCAGGACCAACCAGGTAGAATTTCCCAAAATAAGACATGTCGAAGAGCGCCAGGGCATTTCTGCATGTTAAGCATTCATTCCTGATCTACAATTAAAGCAAACACTCCGCTGAAGCTGAGCCATATTCTCATTCCACAAAGGGAAACGCACATTAAAACCGTTTATGTCATGGGAAACAATACCAGGACACTTCCCTGGGGCCTTTAAAGGCTGCAAGGCTTCAAAACGCTCCAGGAAAATCAGGTATTAAATGGAGCGAGTCTGACAGATCTTCCTGTCCCCATCCCGTTCTTTATGGCACGAACACAGTGACGATTATCAATAATAATAGTCAAATTTTATGAAATAGGGTATTTCTCCCAAGCTGGCCTCAACTCTTTCATTTGGGAAAGCAGCACTAAAATCCCCGAGGCCTCTCTGCCGAGCTACACACTTCTCAATCTTTTTGGAACATTTTTCCCAGTTTTGGGCAAATCTCACTGCTTCCCCTCCCTCTGAGCCTCGCCAACTCCACCCAAAGCAACTCTGCTGTTCTAACTGTCCCCCCCCTGTCCCCCGACTCCAGATGTGCCCAGCAGTTTCAGCCAGGGGAGGCTGCCCCCCCACTCACGATATCATGGTGGGGTGGGAAGTCAAAGGTGTACTCGTCCCCCAGCAGCTGGTTGTAGGTGTAGTCCCTGTGGCGCTCCCGGCCATACGCACCGTAGTAGTCGTAATCCAGGACCTGGGGGTGAAGCAGGAGGATGGAGGCAGTGAGGAAGACAAACGTGAGGCTGAAGCCAAGGGGCTTCTCCCAGCCACATTCACCTCATGCCAGGAGAGGAGTGAGTCTGTGCAGGATCTGGCTGCGATGACGGGTCCCCAGCCCGGCATCCCTGTCTGCGGTGATGGGTCCCCAGCCCAGCATCCCTGCCCACTGCTGTCTTCAATATATAGAAGTTGCCCTGAGAAGCTGTGGCTGCTCCTGGATCCCTGGCAGTGCCCAAGACCAGGCTGGATGGGGCTTTGGGCAGCCTGGGCTGGTGGGGGGTGGAAACTAGATGATCCCTTCCAACCCAAACCATTCTATGATTCTAAGTGGGACGAGTGTCTGTCATCTGGGAGCGTTGTGGGCAGATGCTGCCTGTTGCAGAGGGACAGGCAGACAGCCATACACAACACGCACGCATGGATCTCACTCTTACCGCCGTTACAGTGAATTATAGCCCAACAGCCTTTATGGACACGCAACGTCTTGTGGTCCATCGCACGCCCTGCACTCACAGGATGAGTCCTAAACACCAGGCATGGCCAGTACCCTCTGGGCTGAACACCCCCAAAACACATGCCGTGCTTACCGGGGCTGCTCCCCGGGGGCTGAACCAGCCCGGCCTCTCCCAGCCGTGCCGCTCCTGGAAAACACAGCCCTGTCGCAGCAGCTCCTACGCAAACAAAGCCAGGAAAATGGGAACAAATTGTTAAAAAAAAAAAAAAAAAAAGAGGCTTTTCACTCCTTTTTGAGCAGCGCCCACGCTGAGCACACGTTCAACACCCGGCTTGTGACCCCTTGGCTTTGGCTATCAGCAGCCAACATCAGCTCTGTGGTGTCTTTTAAAACAGTGCCTGGGAATTGGCTGACATTCCTCTCCCCCCAAGACAGGTATTTGTCTCGTCGGCAGCCGAGTGCCCGGAGTCCGGCAGCCCGTGAAGCCACCCCACCAAAGCTTGCGCTATGGTGCGGGAATTACTGACCGAGAGATACTAAATCCAGAGAGCAAGATTCCCCCTCCCCCCTGATGTTTACAAGAGTAATTATATAATAACATTTAAGATTTATATGGCAACCTTCTCAATTCCTCCTCTGTGCTCTCAGGAAAATCTCTCTGCACGCAATTAATTAGGGATCCATTAAGATATTTTTGTTTGGTGCCTCTGTTCGGAAAAGAATAGATTTTGTTGAACGTTTGAGAAATGATTCAGTGCCTATTTATAAAACACAGCACATGTTCTGGAGCTGCATGTATAAATACCAGGCTGTCAGTCAAATGGGCATCGCTTATCAGACACGCTATTAAAAAATAAATTGCATCCTCGGTGACAGAAAACAACCGAGCTGTCAACCAAACACCGGGGGACGGTGGGGAGGGATGTCTGTTTTACTGCTTGAGCCTCTGCTCTCCATCAGAAGAGGAATGATGGGATATGAATTAGCGACAAGCAGAAATGGGATTGAGACCTGTGGCTGCTCTGTGCTGGGGCTGGGACTGGGGCTGGCAGTGATGGGGTGGCAGGAGGCACCGGCCCCGGGTCACCCTGAGCATCTCGGGAGAGCTGGGTGATTTTGGGGGCTCGGAGCTGCAGCAGCTGCAATGCTGCTGTGCTACAAACCGCTGGAAAGTGGGGTTTTTTTTCCTCAAGTGCTGCATCTTGAAAGTGTTCACCTACAGAGGTCTGTGCAAGGAAGCAGCTGGTGAAGGCAGGAGCAGGGAAAAGTCCTGGCTGGTGGCTCCAAGGAGAAAAGCCAGTAGGGGCTTAAGGGGTGCCGGCAAAAACCACCCCCATGGAGGCACAGTTGCTCCCTAGTCTTCCCGCACCCTTCCCGGGCTTGCTCCATGTTGCGAGACACCTTTTTGGGGAGGAAAAGCTGCTGCTGAGCTGTGAAGGAGGCACGGGAGGACATCACCATGGGCATCTGGCACCTCACAGCCATCACAACTGCCCCTGAGCTGGGCTGGCAGCAAATTAAATAAACCTCTGAGCTCTCCCCTGCACTTTTCCCTTGCCCAGCAACCATCACCGGGCTCTTAAGCCATATCTGCTACGCCAAATCTTAGGGGAATGCTCGCCATCTCCACCATTAAACTGTCTGTGGCCCCAGCACCCTCACAGTGTGCACCCGGTGAGCTTTGAGATTTAGCAGGGATCTTCCCAGGATGGATGGATGGGAGCGCAGACACAGCACACTGCTTTGGGGAGTGATACAGCTGCAGCCACTCCTTGCCACCTCTTTTTTGCTGCGAGGATGCTGCGAGGGTCTCCCATTGCTCCTCACACGGCAGCCCGGGTCAGGGTGCCTGTCCTCACCTCATGCAGGGGGTCCTTCCTCACGTTGCGCCCCGCCAGTGGCTCGTCATGGGGGAAGACGACGGAGTAGTTCTTGGCGTAGGACTCATGGCTCCGTTCCCGGATCCAGTGGTTGTTGTCGGTGAGGGAGTGGTGAAACCTCCTGGAAGGCAGGGAGAGGACAGCGTCTGGATGAGCCCACCAGTTCATGGGATGCTTCCTCCTCCCAGTGTGGCCCTATTGGCCAGACCCAAATGTGGATGCAGCTGTTGTGGTGTAAAAATGCTGTTCCTGCACCCTTTTTATGGGTAGGAGAGCAAAGGAACCAAGCGGGGCTTGGTGCTGGCCGTGCCGCAGTGCCGCCCACCGGAGCCGGACGCTTACCACAGCCCTCACCGAGCTCCCCAGCCCTGCTCCAGGCACATCTACCCCAGAGCAACTGGGAGCAGAACCTAGTCCTGCTGGGAGGGAGAAAAATTAAAAAAAATACGAGAGTTGAGGTTAATTCTGCTCTGCTCCAGCATGGGGCCAGCCTCTGAGCATGCCTCGCGCGCAGCCCAAGTTTAAACACAGCCCCTGATGAGAGAAAGAGCCCTGGACATTCCTTAAATTTTTCATCCAATTCTCCCTAGGCTGAAATATAAATAAAACCTGAAGCATTTTAAATCTGTTTGACATATTTTCATCTTTCAAACAAAAAAAAAGCTCCTTGAAGGAATGTACCAGCTCAGCACACACTCAGGTCGTTATTACCAGAGACCTATAACTCACAGAGAGCCGCCCCAGGTGCCCATGGCACCTTTCCCATCCTCTGGCTTCGCAGGCAGGGGAGCACAGCTCTCTGAATTCCTGCTGCCTCCCCTCCAGCCCAAAGCCCCCAGGTCTGGAAAAAGGGATGCAGGCAGGCAGGCAGCGGGCAAAAGGCAAGACAAAATGTCATTTACAACGTCTTCTAAGCAATACTTTCAGTTTCTCTCCCTGCTGCCTGGGTGCTGAGGAGAGGCAGGGTGCTGAGGCAGGGTGCTGAGCCCTGCGGCGGTGCAAGCAATGCTCCCCAAAAGCAGTTGTGGGCTCAGTGCGAGGGCAGCTGCCTCTTCTGCCAGCACGGAACAGGCAGGAGGTGACACAGGGCACGTCACCGGCGCCCACGGCCGCCCCGTCAGCCCCAGCCCCTTCACCGACATGCTGAATTTTTGACAGCGGCAAGAGGAGCAACAGCGGCCAGATGAAATATTTACAAGCGAGCGTTTTGAGAGGATAAATATTTAAATGTGTGGAAAAGGGAGTTATTTAAAGAGGAGCTTAGTAATCACCACCAAAAGAGAAAAAACCAACCAGCAGGTCTGACACCAGCCCGGTGACGGAGCAGAAGGGGTGCAGGGGATGCTGAGTAACGCAGGTGCCAGGGCTGGAAAGCCCCCGGCCGCTGCCTGAGCAGCGCTGGGTCCCCATGGCGCGGGTCAACCCACGGCGGCTGCGGCCGTGCCAGCCTGCCCGTCTGACGGTGCAGCGGTGCCTGCCCTGCCCGGGGAGTCCTCCTTCCCAGGCTGGGCCCATCGCTGGCCCCGCCGCAGGGCTGGTGGAGGAAGGCTGCTGGAGGCATCTCCCGCTGACCTCTGCAGGCACCGGCACCGATTCCTCTCTCCTCCCAGCCCGAGTCAATGGGGTGTTTGCCAGCTTTGCCGCTAAAGCAACATGATTTTAAAAGCTTTGTCCCTGACAAGGTGGTTGCTGTCATGAGCAGCCCTATAAGAAAGCCCAAACCCAATCAAATATAATCAAGCAAGTCAAAAGCAATTACAGAGCCAACATCTACACAGCCAAAACTCCTGGCCCATGTTGTGCTGCAGATGGGGGGGTGTGAAGCTAATCTTTCTTCTGTTGAAATCATCACCCCCGATTATTAACTTAGAGGATTAGGCACGGCACTAATTGAACAACAACAAAACCCAAACGTAATTACCCTGTCCTTTCCCATCACCGCAATCTCCTCATGTCTGATGGAAGCTGTTTGCGTAGAAGCGGAATGAAGCAAATGAGATAAAACCCACGTGTAAATTCATTAAAGCCATCGAGAGTAATTGATTCCAGCTCCTCAGAGGGACACGGGCTGTGGCGCACACACTCCCGATGCCAGCATCCAGCCCTGCCTTGGAATCCATCCCCAAGGACCACCCAAGGATGAGGGGTATCAGCAAAGGAGCCCGCAGCCCGTGGGGACCCGGGCAGCTGGGGTGACTTGCCTGATGTCGTAGCCGTACATGTCCTTCTCTGGCCGCCCGTGGATGATCCAGTGAGCCAGCTCCCTCCCGCAGCCACCTCCCAGCATCATCCCTGGGGGAAGAAGCGAGGACCCAGATGAGGCCAAGCGTGGCTGTGGGTGCTGGGCTCTGCCTGGGGTACAATGACCGCATTGGGATGCCTGAGGTGCGATCCCTTGGGGTCTCTCTTACCGGCGCTGTTGAAGCCACAGCCAAGGAAGAAGCCTCGGACCTCTGGAGCTTCTCCCATGAGGGGTTTGTGGTCAGCTGTGAACGACTCTGCAAGACACAGAGGGAGATGTGCCAGCGAGGCCAGGACAGGCATTCTGGGGACATTTCACACACTTTAGAAGCAGGGTTCCTACAGCTTCCCGTGCTGGCCTTTGCCTGCTCCTGCTCCCAGAGAGCTTGATGGGGCCAGAGCTGGACCGACACCAAACACTTCCCAGCCGCTCAGCTCAAGCATCCTCCACCTGCACCTCTCCAACAGCGCCCAGGCAGCAGAAGCCATTACTGGGATGCTCAGCATCATGCAAGTGTCTTGTGCAGGCTCGTGAAGCAAACATACATACCTGTACAAGCATATATTTGTATCAGAAGCTTGCACGAGTACACACGTACGAGCACGCACACACACGCACATCGCACTGCCGGCGGCAGAGGCAGGCGCTGGTGGCACAAGGCAGCTCCTCTGCAGCCCTGCGCATTGCACAGTCAGTCCCTGCGCCCATCGAGACCCTGGGCTTGGGGTGACTGTGCCCTCCGCACCCCGGGGAGCTCGGTGTTAGGGTTTGGCCTGAAAATCCGTGAAGTGGAATGAATCCCCACCCAGCAGGTGCACAAGGAATGGCGGTGGCCGAGGCAGACTCATCCTTTCTCCCGATCCCCCAGCCAAGGGGGCTGCACCGACCTCTTTGTTGCCTCTTCAACATCTGGGCCATGTTTCATTATGATGATTATATTTCACCTTCATCGATTTCTGCTGGGAAATTTCATGAATTTAAGCTACTCCCTTCAGCTGAGGGATTGCTGCCGATGTCGCCCAAGGCTCCTGTGCTAACGACATCTCACGCTGCCAGCTGCTGCTCCCCAAAGGGAGCAAATCCCTGCTATGGAGGGCAAGGCAAAGCACCCTGACAGAGGAGTGCAGTTCTCCCCCCCGTTTCATGGTGGTTCATCCATTCGTGTGCAAGGAGAGAGGAAAGACAGATTTCAGTCTGGTCCTTCCCCTGTCCAACAACACCCAGCTTGTTTCCCATGACCTCTGTGCTCAGGAGAAGACAAGAACAGAGCCAGAAGAACATTTCGACCTTCACCAAAGCAGCTTCTCACACGGCAATATCCCCATACCGATACACCGGGCTACAAATTCGCTGAGTTAATGGAGCAGCACCCAAAGTACGTCCCCTTCACCGGCGGTGCACGCCAGCCCTGCTGACTGCGCTGGGACAGATGCTGAGGGCTCATACGGGACCTTCGCCCACTCGGCTGCGGGGTTGGATCAGCAGCCGGAGCAGAAACAGCTTAAACCACCCCAATTCAGTCTGTTTTGGTCCCCTGCGCCCGAAGCACAGCACAGTAGCTGTTCTGGTGGTGAAATATTTACCGCGCGGCAGAAAGGACAAGTGTTGGCTGTTTGCTTCAGCCCAGCTGCCGCAAGCAAACCAGCTGCTGGACTAAATCAAGAAGTAGAGAAGGAGGAGCGCTGACCCTTCGGAAATTACATTACTGTACTACAAACACCAGACATTTATCTATAAGAAGCCAGCTCCCCACCAGAGGCCACCAGCTCTGCCTACACCACAGCTCAATCAAACCCTCGGTGCCCAGGGCCAAAGCCTCCACCTTGCACACGCCATGTTTTATCTGCTGCGGGGCAGGAGATGTGCCCTACTTTCCCCCTGTACAGCAGCACTGCTCCCTCCCCGAGGGGGCCGAGGGTTTTCCTTTAAGTGTTTCAGCAAAAAGAGAGTTTTTAACACTTTTTTTTTTTTTAGCATGTGGTGGATTTCAAGGCCAAACCGAGCGTGCAGGGCTGGGGGTTCGATGGCTGGCATCACCATCCACCCCATGCTGGGGCCTTTAGCTGCACACCAGTCAGCCTGGGATGTAAACCTGGGTAAATCTAATGTCACCAGCGCAGAAGCAAGGAGTAAAAATACTAAAATAACAGTTGGTAGAACAATGGCCACTGCTTGAAAAAAGAGAATCTGCCCCTTAATTTCCCAGTCCAGTGGCTACGACATTGGCCATAAGTCTGCGCTAGCCACCCCCCCAGTTTGGACCAAGGCAACAAGCTCTGCGGATATTTCTCCACCTAGGCTAAGCCTGGGATGCCACCCCTCGGAAGATGAGCCCATTGCAGCCAGACAGATCACAGGCGCTTTCTCAGCCTTCAGAGAATTTTTCTTCTCCCCAGGTTATGAAGTTTCCCCTTGCCTCCAGCAAGACCCTTGAGGAACACAGCCACCACGGTGCCATCGCTGCTACGTTACCTGGCCCGCAGACGGTGGATTTAATGCCCGTTTTCTCCAGCACCGGTACTCTGTTGATGGCACCTTCGATGTGTTGCATGAAAACATCCCAGTCCAGATCAAAGAGGCCAAAAGCAAATTTTTCAGATACCTGAAGGTGGGAAACAGGAATTGGGATATAAAATAGAGTACAGCTGAGGGTGTGAGAACTTCTCAGCTCTGGCAGCCTCAGAGACCATGGAAAATCAAGGCTGCTTTGCAGACCTTGGTTTCTTGGGGTTTTCATGAACAGCCCAGCCATACCAAAGGTCTGGGGCAGAGCCCGAATTAAGACACCTGCACTTGGATAAAGGGATGATGCAGCAGGGCAGGGACCGCACAGTGGCCTCTAAATCCCCCCAGCCCAGCCTTGCCATCTCGTTCCTGTTGCCTCTGCACCTTATACCTACACCACAGCCAGACCCAAAGGGCAGATGCTGTCCTGAGCTTGCCCCACCGGTTGCACGGAGGTTGGTACCCACAGGATCTGGGGGCTGAGGTGCTCACGTCTGCGCCCACCCCTCCAAGGTGGGTTCCCTGGAAACCCGCCTCGTTCCCCTGGAAAACCTCCCAGCACTGCTCACCTCCTCCCAGAAGATGGGGTTTGACTCATATCCACCCACGGAAAGGGCATCGCCTTGGAGACGGAGATACACCGAGGCGTCGTGATCGCGAACGTTGGGCATGTTCTGAAAATTGGGGAGGAAGGAGGGGAGGCGTGAGAGGAGGCTGAGAGCTGCGGGGAGACCCCGACACCACCCTGGCTGCACCCTGGTGAGGCTGAGCCAGATGAGTTGGGGGTCTGGGGTGGCCCACCGAGGATGGGAGCTATGGTGGCTCTATAGATGCTCCCACAAGCCCAAAATTTGTGTGTCCGTGTTGCCCCAAGAGGAAGGCACCCAGGTCAGCTCCAGCAAACGTGGCCAAACCACGGGCAGAGCGGCTCAGACAGGCAGCGATGCTGCAGGCAGGGTGCCCGCTCACCATGCCTGAGCCCAGGCACAAGCCAAGTCTTGCACAAATCCTGCCTAACTAGCAGCTGAGGACCTCTGGCACTGTGAGCAGGAGCTGTGCTGTGGCTGCACAAGCACCAGGGCAGCAGCACCTCGGCTCTCCAGCTTCTCCCTGCAGCACAGGCAGCTCTAGGGATGCTCAGGGAGCAGGAGCAGCCCCTGCGGTTGAGCCCAGCTTGGAAAGCATCCCTCCTCTGCCACCCACCTCCGCAGGAGGATGCAACAGCACAACTTGCGGGCAGCAGCACGCGAAGAATGAGGGATTTGTTCTCGTGAATAATGGATAGAGAAACATTCAGATAGCACGGAAGTATTGGTGTAGGGTGTACTGCAACTCATGTTGACAAATGGAATGACGTGGATTGAACAGGAAGCACCAGGGTCTGCAAGCTGCAGCCTCTGCTTTGAAAAGCCTCTTTCTCACCGTGTTTGTAAGGCACAGTGGAGTTACGGGGATATAAATGCAATCGGTGACACCAGCACTTCTTAAAATGAGCCACCTCGGACTGAAAAGTCAGACAGGGGTTTGTTCAGAAAGTGTTTGGCATCTTCGTGAAAGCTGCTATCAGACACCAAGCACACCAGAGACCTTACAATAATTCTACTGAGACAGAGAAAAAAAAGAAGAAAATGATCCTGCTATTCATAACATTGTTAAATATTAAATACGACTCTATTGAAGGTAGCCTGATAGTGCTGCTGGGAGGAGAAGCTGCTGGGTGTGCAGCTCCCAGGTGCCTGCAGAGCCTGGCCCAGCAGCGCAGGCTCACGCTGAAGGCAGGAATGGGGTCCCACTTGGTCCCACAAGTCCAGGGGTGCCAGGGGGATCCATCCCATCACACCCTGCCACGTGCAGGGGGGCAGGAACCTACGCTGCCCTCCAGCGCAGAGGAGCCGATCCGCGCGGGACTGACCTGAATGCCCTCGATGCGCTCGGTCACCACGTAGGCGTGATGCATCCCCACCAGCGGCACGTGCACACCGGCCAGCCGGCCCAGGGCGCGAGCCCACACGCCTGTGGAGAGAGCGGCCCGGCGCTGAGCACCTCTCTGTCCCCCGCACCCCGCTGGAGAGCTGCGGCTGTCTGGGGGTGACGGCCAGGTAGGAGGACAAGGACTGATGCAGACCCTCTGGCTCACGGGATGCAAAGCCACCCCCTGCCCTGCAGCCGCAGCCCTGGCCCCTCACCTTCCTCACCGTGCTTCGCGCCCCGTACCTGCGCAGTTCACCACACAGGGAGTCTGGATGGTCCCATGGGCTGTCTCTACTGCATACACCCTCTTCACCCCAAAATCATCAGCTCTGACCTGGATGCCGGTGACCGGGCAGTTCTCGATGATCTGGTGGCAGAGGAAGGACAGCAAAGTCACGGCAAGGTTGCAAGGACGGTGGGACAACCCGGCTTACCTGACATCTAGTCCCCAAATCTGGGAAAGGTGAATCTAGGCAGCGTGCTGACGTGGACCATCCCCCTTTCCCAACAGCTCTGACTGTTTCCACTGGTCATAACGTGCCACTCCTTAACTACAGGCTCAAACCGCTGCTCTGTGCACCCACGGCTGCAGAAGGTGTTTATTCTTTACATGCACATGAGCGAAGCAATGCCCAGGCTCATGGCCCCTGCCTCAAGGAATGAATCTGCCTTGGGCACTGCCCTGTCTTGCTCCTAAAGGTCTTTTTCGCATCCTGTATTTTCCCTGGATCTCATGGTTCCTGCCAGCTTTGTTGCTGTGACCCAAAGAGCCGTCAGAGCCGAACAGGACAACGCCTTGCTTTGGCAAAGACCTGACGCTGCAGAAGGAGCTCTGCTCTGGTGGGAAAGGAGGTGCTGGGGAAGACAGAGGATGGTACCTCCTCCCAGGGTCAACAGGCACTAATTAGTAATTACTGATTAGGAACTACCGTAGCGCCTCTGGCAGTTGCTGCTCTGGCAAGAGTTGAGCAGGTACCAGCTGGATCCATGGTGCCGTCCTTGGGGACGTACAGCGTGCCGTACAGGTCATCAATGTTCATCAGCGGGTACAGGTCCTTGGTCTGCGATGGGGTCAGGACGTAGGACTCCACGCCGTACACCTTCCCCAGCTGCCAACCGGACAAGAAAACCAGGAGCTCGAGCAGGCAACAAAAGCTTTGCTCGTCACTTGCTGCTGGAGGAGAGGAGACCCCAGGGCCTCTTTATCTCCCAGCTGAGGCAACTCCTGCCCCAAGGCAAGCCCTAAATCCAGCACGGGGTGGGATGCTCTGCACAGATTTCAGGGAATGTGGTCCCATATTCCCATGCAAAGTGCCTGTGCAGCTGGAAAACCGATGCTACCGCTCCTGTACAACTGAAAAACTGACACTACGACTACCCGAAAGGGCAAAAATCCACGGCTGGATTTAATTTTGCCTCCTTTGGCAGCATTTTGCCTGATTTCGGCAGCCTTGCGGAAGCTATGAGCCTGCCCTGGAAGCATAACACAGGCCACTCGTGGTTCTCCGGGTGGGAAGGCAGGGAAGGACAGCCCGTTCGGAGACCTCGGCGCTCCGCAGCCCTGGGACCCCCAGCCCTGCTCCCGGCGGCAGGAGGCACACACCACCTCCTGCACCCACCCAGCCGGGACACCCACGCACTCGCCGAGGGGGCTTCTCCCTACCGACATGAGCCTCTTGTACTCATCGAGGCGCTGCTTGTTGGAGGCGATGAAGAGCCCTCCGTTCTCCACCCAGCCCGCGTGCAGCCCCGTCTCCGCCGGCAGCTCCCGGCTGACCACGTCCCGCGTGTGCGCCAGCAGCTCCACTTCCACATCGCTGGGACGCAGCTGCCACAGCAGACCTGGGGGGACACACAGAGCGCCCACGGGTGGGACACCCCCCCACTGCAGGATACAGGGGGGACCCCCCACTCCCATGTGTGGTGTGGTCATCCCGCCCGGGCTCTTGCTCCATCTCGTGGCGATGTGGGAGCGCCACAAAACCATCGATTTTTGTTTTCCTTGGGCATTAGACGAACGGGGGGAAAAGGGTTCTGGAGCAGAGAGCCGAGAAACCCGAGAAAAGCATTTTGAATTAACTTCTTCTGGCTCCCCTCTTCCTGCCAAAGAAAATCAGCTTAAAGAAGAACAAAAAAATGTGTGGAAATAAACTATTCTGTTCTCCGGTGGTCATATAAAACTCAAACAAAAAAAAAAGAAAAAGAAAATTTGGGGGGTGTTTTCTCAACAAAAAGTGATGCCAAAAAGAAAAACAGAAACCCTGAAATCCTCCATGTTTAAAGCCAAAACTCCCGGACACATCTGGAGCCAAATGGATCCGCTCCCCGGATAACGCCACATCCCAAACCGTGGGCATCCCTGCGCCCGCACCCCAGAGAGCCCCCGCACGGTGCCCGCCGCCTCACCGGCCGTGTGCCACGTGGTGCCCGAGGTCAGGCGGTCCCGCTCCAGCAGCACGACGCTGGTGACACCCTGCTTGGCCAGGTGGTAGGTGGTCTGACAGCCCAGGCTGCCCCCCCCGATCACCACCACCTCAGCTGAGGGTGGCGGGGGCCGGCTGGGCTCCCCGGTCCCGGAGCCTTCCTCCTTTAGCGTCTTCTGGTACGGGACGCTCTTCTTTGCCGTGGGGCCCGTCACACTGCTGAAGGGCCGGGGGTTTCTCCAGGGGGCTAGCAGGCAGCGGGGGGCAGCTGCCCGCAAGGCACAGCTCATGTAGGACATCTCCACCTGCAAAACCCAAAACCACCTCGCTGGCACAGGTCGGGGACCCTCGGCCAGCCCGGCTGCTCGCCACCGTTTCAGTGGTAGCAGCATCTCTGGGTGCTGTGCAAGGGGCTGAGCAGCTCGTGGTGGCTGGAGAGCACCCCGGGGCACACCCCTGGGCGTGCTGCTGGGACCCCCTTCCCGTGGGGGAACAGGATCCCAGTTGCAGGCGTGTGTGGCTCCCAAACACCCTTCAGAGGGGCCCCGCTTAAAAAAAGAGCTTAGAAATGCACAGGGCACTGCAACGCCCGCGCCTGCTCACGCCTGCAGAAACCTCTTTTTCCCCTTGTGTTCAGGAGCTGCTTGGCCACAACGAAGGCACGTGGTTTGCCCCTTATCAAGAGGGTGGTGCAACGGCTGCTGGTGGGGGACAGGGACAGATCCTGCCTGCAGACAGCCCAGCCCCTGCACATAAGTCTCCTGGCTGGGGACATGGCTTGTGGTTTGCTCTGGGCACGTGGCTTTGGGTGCACGCGCAGGGGTACAGAAGGGTCTTGTCGGCCAGCACCAGCCCCCTCCCACACGAGCCACAGGCTACGGTTGGGGACTGCCCCGGAGCTCACCCCACTGAGACCCCCCCGCTGGTTGCCACGCAGCCCCCAGAACTGCTCCCCCGCAGCCCAGCAAAGCTGCAAACTCCCGCTCGGCAAATCTCGTGACACCCGCGGGAGCTTCTCGGACAGCCCGCACCAAGTTCCCACCGCCACGACTTGCCAGGCTCCACTCACCGGCCAGGCTCACTTCTGGTTGCCTTTCCCTACCACAATGGCCGTGGGCCCCCTGCCTTCCTCCGATGCTCTCCTCCTCCTCCTCCTCCTCTTCCGTGCACGGCTGTCCCTTCGGCCCCCGCTGCAAAAAAAAACATTAACCAGCGCCGGAGGTGAGCGGAGCCAGCCCAAGCAGCTGGGGACGAGCTCTTACCCCTTCTCGTGGCTCTCCTGCTTCTTGACGACGAAGAAAAGTCAGACCGAGTGGAGAAATTCAAAACGGGGAGGAAAATGCTGCTTTTCTCCCCGACTCGGTGCCCGGCGGAGAACAAACAGCCCAGCTGGGGCCAGTGGGGGCTCGCAGCCTCCCGGGCTCGCTCGGCGCTGGCTGGAGCCGTCAGCTGGATGCCAGAAAGCAAACACGGCGAGGAAAGGCACCATCTGACCCTCCTGCCGGAGCTCCCAGCAATTACGTTTTTAAGAGCAGAATTAAAATAAATTTACGCATTTCCTAAGCCAGACCCAAGAGCTCAAAGCGAAGGTGGGAACAGCAAAAAAAATTTAATTTAGAGGAGGTAGAAAAATAAATGTTTGATTTAGATCTCCCAACTCCTCCTGCTTCTCCTGCCCAGGACTCACCCCTGAAATTAGGGCCTGTTTGGGCAGGACGTGCAGGTGACGTAAGTTCTTTGAAGGTGGCTCTGAAGGGCTGGATTCAGATACCTCGGAAAAGCAGGGGTCAGGGTGGAGCTGGGGTCCAAGCAGCATCATCGTCCCATCGCCCGCCGATGGCTACACGGAGCCCCGAGCAGCCCAGGGATGGTGTTTTTGGGGGCTTTTAGCGTTCAAGAGCACCACATCCCTGGGAAGGGTCCCCACGCTGCTCCCCACCACCCTGTGCCTCCGCTCTGGCAAGCTGCACACACCACGGTGCCCAGTCTGCACCCACATTCCCCCAGTTTGGGAAGGGTTTGAACAGAGGTGGAGGGGTTCCTGCATTAGCCCCGTCTCAGGCAGCGCTTCTCTCCTTCTCCCAAAGATAAAATCGGTTTCTAAGTTTTAAAGAGAGAGCCTCAATTCCTCCAGACTTCTCCGTGGACTAATTGCTCAAAATAACCGCAAACAAGTCTAAACTCCTGTTTGCAGTGGGGTGTTTCTGTTTGACAGGCCAGGACCATTTCATCAGCATGTACTAATTATAAATACGACCTTTGGGTTAGACCAGACCTAAAACAAGACAAGCCCAAGTACACGTTCAGCTGCTTGAGCTGTTCACCAAGCTCAGGACGGACAGCAGAGAAAGCAGCAGAGACTTCAGTCCCTCCGAGCCCGGGGCCCTGGTGCAGCTCCAGAGGAGGAGTGAGGATGGTTGTCATCACTGATGCTCAGTCCGACGGAGAGGGAGCCTAAGCCACTTCAAACTTTTCCCTGTCATTCTTAGGTTAATTACAAAATAAAGGAGCGCAGCGCTTTGCATGCGCCAGCTGGAGCTTTCTAGGTCACAGGGAACATGATGGCTAAATGCAGGAATGAACCAGCCAGGCGTGCTGCAGGGCTGCAGCTGATCACTGCGTGCACCAGGCTGCATGCGTGTGCCGCGGGCAGGCGTGCGGAGCTGCGTTCTGCTCTGCGCTGCAGGCTGAATGCGGTCTTGAGAACCCACAACCGGCGCATGACCCCAAACAAAACGCGGGCTCGATGCTGCACAGCCCTGCTGGGCAGAGCTTTTCTGAGCTCTGATCTCGGCCACCCCCTGCCTCAGTTTCCCTACTGCACAGCGGTTTGGACCCTTGTTTGGTGCTGCACCGAGCTGGGCGGCGTGAGTGCTGATGCACCGGCCCGTGGCACGGACCGGCCAAGGTGGCAGAGGGAGGTGGCCACACGCTGGCCAGCCACAGGCCACCGGGGCCGCGGGGCGTGCCCAAGGCCCAGCCACAGGGACACCGCGGGGCGGCTGTCACACTGCGGCGCCGAGCGGGAACTGCTGTTTGCAGAGGGCAGCCAGCAAATCCAACCACCCCCGGCACCGTGTTTGCTCAGAGCAGAAGCAGCGCCCTGGAGAGCCCAGCTAACGTGGGAGATTATGTCAGCAGCTGCTTCTGCTGGGGGAAAAAAAACAATATAAAGAAAACCTGTGTCTGGTGTGTCCCCCTTCCTGGGGCAGGCTGGGGTCTGCACAGGGCTGGAGCCAGCTGTGTTGGCCACGGCTGAAAATTTACTGTCCTGTTAATGCCCCTGGGAAGGCAGCTCCTGGTCTGGTTACGGCGCCTGGCCATGGTGAATCAACGCCCCGTTTACCCCCAAGGCGTGCAAGCCCCAGGGGGGAGGTTTAGAGGGGGAGCTGAGCAAAGCTGGCTGACAAGGCACCCACCCAGCCAAGGCTGCACCACCGCCGGCTCCAACCATCCTCTGAGGGTTGGATGTCACCAGCTGCCACCGAGGAGCCAGCCCTGGGGGCGGCCGGGATGTCTGCAGAGACAGGACCTTGCATGGAAGAAGATTTTTGCATTTACCTGCCCTTGCAGCCATCAGCTGGTTCCAGGACTATGTGCAGCGTTTGCCCAGCCCCACCACGGGCACCCAACGGCGATGCCCGACCTGCTCAGGGCTGAGCCGATGCTCATCGCTCGCAGGAGAGTACCCGGACACCGAAACCCAGCGCTCCACACACGGCGCACGTCAGAGAGCTTCCGTCATCGACTGTGGCAGCGGTTCAGTAGTTCCAGACTGAAATACCGCGCTAGGGAAAGGGTTTATCCCGGGCAGGGGTTGTCACCGCAGCCAAGGTTAAACACCCGGCTGAGCAGCATCGTTCCAAATCAGCACCCAAAAGTTGGTGCCCAGCTCGTGTCCTGCTTCTGTGAGGGAAACACCCCTGCTCATTGCTACGGCCCCCTTCAGCTGGCCCTGTGGAAGCTGAGAAGGAGAAAGCACCGGGGACTCCAAAAGCAGAAAATAATTAATGCTGTTACTAATTAAATGACATGGCAGCTCACAGTGGCATCTCCTGTCCCCGCTCTGGGCTGGAACCTCCAGCAATGCCTTGGGTATTTTATAAGCAACTCTGCAATTTCTTCTACTGCTCTGGAAGACACTGCTGCGTGCAGGGTGGGGGGATTCTGGAATACGATACTTGGGAGTGACTAAAAGCCATGGAAAATCACGCTCCTTCTCCCCCCGCCTCGCAGCAGTGCGGCTCTGGCAGGGAGAGGAGCCCCAGGAGAGCCACCCGGCAGGAGCGTGGGACAACTGCACCAGAGCAGCTGCTCCAGAAACGAGAAGGATCTCGACAGGCGAGCGGTGGGCTTCAGCAGCGCCCCACCACACAGAGCCACGTCTGGCGCTGCGGGAAGGATTTACGCTGGGTTTTGGAAGGGGTATGAACACTTACAGTTCAGGGCAGCAATCAGAAAGGATCCATCCTCGAGAGCACGTCTGCCCTGGATGGACCAAGCCACCCCTCCAGCCCCAGCACGGCTGGGGGGGGCTTTAGTGACAAGAAGCCCCACACAAGGCTGAGCTGCAGTAAAAACCATGGCTGGATTAAAAAAAAAAAAAAACTATCAGCAAAATTACACTTTATTTTTTCGTTGTGGAATTTGATGTATTGTAACTTAAAAAGGTCTGGAAAAACCACATGCAAAAGGGTTTCTAAGTAGCAGCTAAAGTTTCTATTGCAGCATTACAAGCTATTGCAAATGATTTCCAAATTCCCAGCTATCGACTATTCCATAAACAGTTTTATCTTTAAACCCCCTCCACCCTACCCCAGTTAGTGCAGTGCAAAGGAAAAACCCAAGGAATTTACATATTATTTTCCAACGTATCCCATTGCAATTTTGAATGATCTGCGATGAACTAAAATATATATACAATTTTCTCGCCATCGTAAAAAAACATTTCCCTTTCTTATTCACAGATATATATTGTGGCAAATGGCTGAATTATTACTTACAAACAAAACAATCTTTTTAAACAAGTTTCTTACAACAGTAAACACAAGAGGGAGAGCTCTCTGGAGGGAAGGGGGATTTGGCAGGGCCGGGAGGGGAGCGCAGGCAGCGGCGGAGGTCGGGGATCCCTTTGGGGTGTAAGGGAGAGACGGTGCCGCGGTCCCCGTGACAGGGTACGTGCTCTTCCAGGGGGATGCCCTCGCCGCCTGACAAAATCGGCCACGTTAAACAGGAGGGTCGTGTAAGGCTTTAGGGTCTGAGGCATAACGAGCCATGGTGAGCTTGTGTTGTGTGTGTGTGTATACGTGTGCCTCTCGTTCCCCTTAAATACGCCCCGAGCTCCAGCGCAGTGACAGCAGTCGGCCCTTTGCTTTGCACAGGAGGAGCTGGGCACTGCCAGCGCCCCGCTGGTGGCACCCACAAGTCTCCCCTTGCAAGTGGGACCCTATGAGAGTACCCCAAGCCAAGCACCGAGGGGCTGGCCAGGAGAGGTTAGCACCAAACAGTACCTTGGGAAAGCCCTGAGCCCCCTCCGCACGCCCATCACCTCACAGAGCAAGACCCCCCGTGGGCATCCACCCCTGCCAGACCCCGGCTGCACCCACCCCACGCCCCCCGCGGCACCAATAGCGGGGGCACTCGCCAGGCTCCAGGAGCAATGGGCAGCAAAGTTGGGTGGCTTTGGGCTTGTCACTGAGCAAAACCACGTAATTTTCAAGTTAACCTTTCCCTTTCGAACCCCAAACTCTGCCATTTAACACCCCACGCAGGGCACCGCAGCTCCACTTGCAGCCCAGGCTCCAGGAGCAGCCACGGCACCCCCGTGCCAGGGACCATCAGCACCGCTCACCCACCCAACGCTGCTGTCTGCCAGACCTGAGCCCCCACCGGCAACACGGTGCCCCACGGCAGGACCTCCGCAAGTCCCAGGGGAACAGTGTCAGGGCACGGAAGCACCAGCTGAGAATGCGACTTATTCAGAGCGGCTGGAGAGCATCTCCTGGGGCTCAGAAACTGGATAGAGGGAAGCTGTTCCCCGTCACACACCCGCACGCATTATTTGTTCGTATTTGCACTTTGGAAGGAAATTCTGGAGCTGGAGAGCAAAGCCAGGGCTTGGGAGAAGACGTTGGCCTGGATCTGCCCCCAGCAGCTCTGCCTACCAACCACAGGGGCTGCGTTTGGAAAGAACAGACTCAGACGGACGGTGCTCAGGACAAAGCGGCAATGCCAAGACAGACGGACCTTTACTTGACAGCAGCAGCAGCGACAGCCTGCGGGAGGAAGAGAGGGGACCATGCTCCCAGCCCTCGAAAGTGCACACAGCTGGGGAAAGAAAGAGATGCTTTCACAACTTACTCAGGAGTTGATACCGTAGCCCTTACTCAGGGGGGTTCACCCCTCTGAGCTCAGTGAGGTGGGACATTTCACGGCTGCCAGAAAAATCAGCCTGGCTTGGGGGGGTCCTGCCTGCAGCAGGACCAAGCTGGGAGCGAGGGCAGGACAGACCCACGGACATGCGCCCATCCACTCCTCTGCATGCACCTTTAGTGGCCTCCAAAACCCTGCATGGCATAGCGCAGCTCCAGTCCTGCACTGCACCAAGACCTCCTGCTCACCAGTGGGACCAGTTGGCACCCCGGGCCGCCCCCTCCACCTGCAGCAAGGCTGGTGGGACCAAAGGTGGTTGTAAAGAAAATGGTCTTGGGAGGCCACAGCGGCTCTTTTCCCGTCTCATCTGACCTGGAGGTCCACTTCCAGCCTATGTCTGATGGTCAAAATGCACTCCTGGTTTCACAGCTGACATCCTTCAGAGATGAGCAACAGCCCCTTCTTCCTCCTCCTGGGCTGGGTGTCCTCGCTCTGCCCCCTCCTCCCAGCTGCAGCATGGTGCTGCTGGGTTCTGCTGCACAGCTGCCAGGGAGACTGCTGAAATCCTGACCTGGGGAGCCCACCCGAGTGGCGTGGCAGGGGTCCACATCATCTTCTTGGGGCTGGGTTGCTCCCTCCCCCTAAAAACTCCCAAATTCTCACCTTGGCATGCCCGGGCACAAACCTTCAGCCTCACCCTCCCACCACCATCACCACGGTGGCTTTTCAAACACCTTTAGCAAGAGAGGTTGGGAGGACCCGCCATCCTCTGGTGGGCACCGCTCAGAGTCTCTCAGCTCTGTCCATGCAGGGGAGTGCGGCTTTCCCGGGACTCTTCTGCAGCTGCTACATGAACGTTATCTGACAGACCATCAATCTTCTATACACGTAACAGGAGCGAGGCCGGCGGCGGCCCCGTCGCACGCGCGCACACACACACTGTACAGAGGAACGGATTGCTAAGGAGTCTGCGAGAGCAGTCCTGGGAGGCGTCCGGCCGCGTCTCACGGGGAGCCGCGGGCGTCGGGACAAGTGTGCACGGTCTGCAGCGGCTCGCTCTGGGCGCTTGGTGACTTTCCATCAGACATCCTCGCAGTCATTGCACCCCCTCCTCTTCCACGTATGTCGAGGGAAACCAGCCAACCTGTTGGGGAAGCGAAGAGGTCAGCCGGAGACTGGGGGACCTCCTGTCCCATCACCGGGACCTACCTCCCTGCCACCACGCGCTGCTCCCCGTGAGCCATTTGTACGGCGCTGGGTTCACCCACATCCCGATCCACGGTGGTGACGGGGAGGCAGTGCAGCTGTTACCCATTTAGGATGGAGCTAGCAACTATCCACTGCCTTGAACACACGGGTTTGTCCACAATATGTAAGGGACCAGGGCATGAAGAATCTGTCCACAGTGCTAGAAATTCTGTGGGACAGCAGGTCAAGCCATCAGCCTGCTGGTTTTTTCCCTAGGATGTCGAGCCTTTCATCTGCAGAACCACTCCTGCACAGCCGGGTTTAAGGAAGGGCAGATCCGAACATCACCCAAGCTGCCATGCACCCGTCCGCCCACTGCACGCTCCCTCCCAGGCATCACGTGCCACTGTCACACAGCACCAACTGGCACCACAGTGGTGGTTCTCTGAGATGACAGCCCATCCATGAGCCAGAAAAGGGCAAGAGGGAGTGGGACACTGTCCTGACACGGGCTGCGCTCCGGCTGGGCAGGCTGAGAGCGGGGAGGAGCTGCAGAAACGGGATGGGACATTATCCAGTTGCACTTACTCTTCCGTTGGTTTCCCCCTTCCACCATCCCTGGTCCCCACCAATCCTGCTGTAGATCTTCACCACATCGCCCTCTCGCAGCGAGAGCTCCCGCATGTCCCGCGCTGCGAAGTTGTATCGTGCCACCGCCGTCCCTATGACCCGTGGGGTGAATACTGCAGGGGGACAAAGCAGAGGGAGTTGGGAGCTGCCCCTGCTGTGCGGGACCGGCCGAAGCCTGGGGAAAGCTTGGTGAGTTTCAACCTGGGTTCTCCACCGCGGTGCTGGCTCCCATTGCAACACCATGACCTGGAGCAGCTCGCATGGTGGGGCTGGCCTCATCCAAATCGCTCAGCCCCACACAGACTGGGGTGGCTGGAGTTAAACTGGATTTCTGTTGGGCTTTAGACAGCTCTATGCGCTTGGGAAGCCCCTCTCTGCTGACCAGGAGAGTCCAGGAGGGGCTGTGGCCCCTTGGTGGGGATCACTGGGGTGAGGGGCACTTTTGTGAGCAGGAAAGGAGGTGGTGAAAGATTTCATAGGAATACAGGATCATTAACAAAAAAAAAACCATAGAAAAATCCTGCTCCACCATTAATGTCAGGTCCAGCTGCCACACAGCTCCCAGCACCTGATGGGGCCACCTTGTGAGAAGGAGATTTGGAGCTTGTATTTAAACCGCTTCAAAAAACTGAGTTATTGGGATTGGATTCTCCTAGCGACGCTGAGCAAAACCTGTATGTTTTGCCACGAGGAGGAAACAAGCCGCAAACTCGCTATCCTCCCTGCCCCTGCCCCTGCCAGGGGCCTTGGAAACTTGGTCCCGTAACAGACCAAAAGGCGCAAAAGCACCCTGCAAATCCTAGTGCTGACCCACAGCTTGTGATAAGCAGCACGGCCCTGTGGGCCATCCCTGGACCCGACCTCCGCCAGCACCGGCATGGCCCCAGCGCTGTGGATCTCCGTCGCTTCAGGCAGGGGACGCTCGGGGGAGGCGCAGGGAAAGCCGCGGAGCGCTTTGCACAGAGGAGCAGCGGTGGGAAGGGAGGAGAGGCAGGGGCAGCACTTGGCTTCCCTGCGCTGGTGTCTGGGCAGGGGGGAAGGAGGGCTGGAGAGCAATGGTGGGAGGGATGGGATGGGCAGAGGAAGGGAAAAAAAATAAAAATAAAAAAAGCACCTTCTCTGAAGTTTGCCAAAAAAAAAAAAAGAAGAAGGAAAAAAAAGAGGGGAAAGAGGAAAATTAAGAAACACCACCCTGACGGGACCTTGTGTTTCAGAGAAACGGCCCTTTTTGTCCCAGGAATTTCAAGGATTAATTTGAATTTTGAAAGTTTGCAAACCAAGGTTGAACTAAGTTTTACTTGAGGAAAAGCTTTGCCCAGGTTTTCAGCTCTCGGGATGGAAGGAGATGGAAATGGCGATGGAGACGGTCCAGACACACAACGTGCAATCACTGGAGGGCTCGTCCGTCCTCGCCAGGCAGCCAGGCTGGGGGACGGAGCGAGAATCACGGCAGCTTTGAACTCTGTCAGCAGGAGCTTGCTCAGAGCCCATTGCTGCACAAACTAATTCCTGCAATACTTCATACACAGTTAAAAGATCCTGAATTCCCAGAATTATGTTCTAATCCCCTGAAAAGTTAAATGTTGTCTCAAACACAGCAGCAAGGAAAGCCCGCGTGGCTTTGCTGATGATTTTCCCTGTGCCACCTAAAGAAAATACTGAAAGGTAAAAGCTTAAACGGGAAGAAGTGAACTGGCATGACTTCGCTCTGATCCCTGCCAAACAGGGAGGGAGACACCAGTCTGCAACGCGTTTAATCAATGGGGTTCAAAGGCCAGAGCACCACTGCACTCTCTGCAGGGAGCCTGAGCCACAAAACACATCTGACATCGCAGGTTCCCCCCCGTCACCTCCCCAGCAAGAGGATCCTGAGCAGCCACAGATACCAGAGCTCAAAAACTGCCGGACACTGAGATGTTCTCCTTGAACAGCAAGGAGAAACGGTCTGGAAGATGGTGTGATGCCAATGCTCGTTCGGTGAAACACACGGGATAAGCAGGTCAAGCTTGAAGTACATCATGAGATCCCAATGCGCTAGATTCACTTTTTTTGGTTAATTTTAGCCCCCTCTCTCAAATAGCGACAACTCCGTCTTCTCCTGCCTTGATTTTGGGGAGAGTGGGGAGTGTGTTTTGCTTCCAGCCAAGCCATGGTTAATTCACTTATTTCCAGGCTGTGCCCCAGGGCAGCACTGGGGACCCCCTGAACTGCCTGCGGGTGATGGAGGGACAGCGGGGACCCGCAGGTCCCGCTGG
Organism: Psophia crepitans; assembly: GCA_013399095.1. Classification (NCBI taxonomy): domain Eukaryota; kingdom Metazoa; phylum Chordata; class Aves; order Gruiformes; family Psophiidae; genus Psophia; species Psophia crepitans. The sequence continues at coordinate 1,350,843 of VWZZ01004507.1, forward strand.
CGATGGCTTTCAAGCTGGGGATGCTGCAGCCTGGGGAAGGCGGCAGGGCTCTCCGGCGGGGAGAGGCACTGGTACCTGACCAGAAGGGACTGGAGGAGCTCTGAGAAGAAAAGTTGAGGCCCTGAGGACTGAGAAAAGAAAAGTTGTAGGAAGCGCAGGAGGCTGCAAAGAGGTTAGAGAGAAACAGAAAGAGGCAGAACACGCATTAAAAAGGAAATGAAAAAAAAAATAAATTATTATCATGCACAATGCTTTAAAAGCCAGCGGAGAAATACAGGGCAATGCATGCAGAAGGTCCTGCACAGGGGCTCGGAGCTGGGACAGCCGGCAGCAGGTCCGGCCGCAGCCCCACGGCCAGTGCGGGGGCTACAAGGTCATCCTCAGGTTGCATTGTGCCGAAAAAGATATTTAATCAACTTTTCAAAACTATCTTCCTTCAGTATTGTTTTTTAAAATATACCATGGAAAAAGTTTTTTAAAAATACATTTTTCCCCTCAAAGTAGTTATTTCTGCACTCAGGCTTTTAAGAAGAAATGGAGCATTTTGCACTAATGCACATTTTTCTCTCCATTTGTTTTGGTTTCTTATTTTTACTTTAGGCACAGACCTACCATTTCTCCCATCATCTCCATTAAAGGAGCCCCACTGGGACTCAAACTGTCACAAGTGACACTGGGACTGGATCCATTAAAACACATGCACAGAACTCACGGGGGCAGGTAAGACACGATCTGTCCCTCTAACAGAGCACCACAACTCCACTCGCTGCCCGCAGGCGGACGGGCTGCCCCTGCAGCCGCAGCTCCTCTCCCTGGGAGGCTGCACCCACTCCATGAGCTCAGCAAGCAGCTCCAGGCAGCCCCAGCTCGGCTGGAGCCCCCCGAAGCCAAGCCCTGACACCTCCTGTGAGACCCATCCTCAAAATGCCACCAGCTGAGCAGGAGATTAATCTGCAAAGTTAGGGGGCTCAAGCCCTACAGCAAAGCTATAAATCCCTTTGCCCCAGACGGTGCCCCTAGGCCTTGCTGTAAGCGCAAGATTCTCCACGGGGGGGTTTAACGGCGTCTGCTCGCACGGCTGAGCTGGGTTTTACCTGGAGAGCGGGTGAAGGTCCTGGAGGTAGAGCGCTCCCGAGATTTATAGGGGTATTTCAGCGTTGTGTCCAGCTGCTTGAAGCTCTCCTTCAGCGAGTGGCTCTGGTAGTATTCGACCAGCTCCTGGGAAGGATGGAGAGAATCCCAGATTGGTTTGGGTTGGAAGGGACCTCAAAGATCATCTGGTTCCCACCCCCTACCATGGGCAGGGACACCCCCCACCCGCCCAGGCTGCCCAAAGCCCCATCCAACCTGGCCTTGGGCACTGCCAGGGAGCCAGGGGCAGCCACAGCTTCTCGGGGCGCCCTGTGCCAGGGCCTCAGCACCCTCCCAGGGAAGGATTTCCTCCTATGTCTAATCTAAATCTATCCACTTTTAGTTTAAAACCATTGCCCCTTGTCCTGTCATTATCTACCCAAGCAGAGTCCCTCTCCATCCTTTTTATGAGACCCCTTTAAGTACTGAAAAGCTGCAATTAGGTCACCCTGGAGCCTTCCCTTCTCCAGGCTGAACACCCCCAGCGCTCTGAGACTTTCTTCACAGCAGAGGGGCTCCAGCCCTCGGATCATCTTTGTGGCCTCTTCTGGACTCGCTCCAACAGGTCCACATCTTTCTTGTACTGTGGGCCCCAGAGCTGGACGCAGCACTGCAGGGGGGGTCTCAGGAGGGCAGGGAGGAGGGGGACAATCCCCTCCCTCACCCTGCTGGTCACGGCTCTTCTGATGCAGCCCAGGATGCAGTTGGCCTTCTGGCCTGCCAGCACACGCTGCCGGCTCACATTGAGTCTTTCGTCCAGCAGAACCCCCAAGCCTCTCTCTGCAGGGCTGCTCTCAGAGGCACCCGGCTGTCTCCGCTGTCCTTGTGTGACTTGCAGGGACGGCGCCCACACTCAAAGGGGCTACAGAAACCTACCAGCAAGCTTTCAAACTTCTTGGCTTCTGTGATGTGAATCCAGTTGTCCTTCTCCACCACCTTGATGTGCTTCACCTCCTCGTTGAACCTGCAAACGGTAGCAAAGACACTCAAGAAAATGCAGCCGTGTGCTCCAGTCCTGTCTCGCCCTCTGTGTGTGAGTAACACGAAGCTCCTAAACGGAGTATTACTCACTTAATACTGATGGCAAAGCGCTCGGCCTCGGCTGGCCGCTCCCGGATCAGGTAGGTGCCGCTGACGTGTGACTTGAGCAGGTTGTCTGTCTGCTGCCGCTCCATGTTCCCTGCGAACCTGAGCCCAGAAGGTAATTAATTAAATTAGTTAACTAAAAACCAATGCATGTCTTTACAAAAAGCATGCTCTAGACAAAAAGATACATCTTTTTTTTTAAAGGCATGGAGGTTGGGCAAGGAGAGAAACAGGTCTCATCCAAAACTTCACGAGCAGAAAGGAAAGTGCCCAGAGATATACGACAAGCTGCTCAGCCACCGAACGGAGAGAATGAACGATGCAGAGTGCAGCCTCTTCCCTTTGAAGCCTCTTATGTTTCCAGTGCCCCTGGAAAATCCCACTAATTGGGAATTAGCCCCCAGGTGAATGAGGACTCAGCAAGAGCTGGAGAGTGGGGATAATTGAGACTAGTGAATTTGAAAACCTGGCTGGAGCTGGAAGGAAGGAGCGGGAGGCAAGCCAAGCAGAACCCCTCCTCCCAAGGCAGGAATTACTTCCTTCCTCCCAAAATGCTTTTCTGGGAACAGAAAACCCTCAAAATGGGAAGAGAAACCAGCATCTCTCCTTTTGCCTCTGGCCCTCTCCATCACTGAAGAAGTCCCCTCTGAGGCTGCAAGGGCTGTACCAGGATTCCACACCCGAATGCCCCCGCAGCAGCTGCCCTGCATTCATAGATGGTTCTTAGAGTGGATTCCTGACAAAATAGCAATGAAAAGGCAAAGCCATACACATTTATGGCCAGAGGAAGGCCGTGGCCAGCACACTGCCCAGCAGCTCGTGACAGCCCCCAGCACTCACTCCCCGTGTAGTCTATCTCCCGCGAGGGCGGCCGGCTGTTGGGAGGCTGCAAAGAAAATATTGCTTATTACTGCGGAGCCGGCGTCTCATCAGGCTATAGATCACGTGCGAGATGCTCCTCTCCACGGGAGGGTTTTGTCTGCCAAGCTGTCTCTGAATTATCGGCTTTGGCGGCGGAGGGCAGTGTTGTAGCTGAGCGCTTCTCCCTCAGTCCCCCGGCTGGGATCAGCACGCCGCACTTTTTCATTTACCTGAGCGCTTTTTTGATTGGGAAGCAGCTGACAGCATTACAAAACGCAGCGACAAAACCCAGCACCCCAGACGTGCAGTTTTCCTGTACTGTGATTATCTCAAGCGCTCTGCTCCCAGTCAGCCCCGCAGAGGAGGGAAGGGGTCTGGGACCTGGTCACACCAACCCCAACCTTGCAAACAGGGTGAAGACCAATCTGACCGGACATTTGCAACCATGGGGTGATGGATCCACTTCCTCGCTGATGTGGCCACAGTAAAAGGCCACGTTCAAGGGGCAGGGACTTACTGGAAAGACCAAAGCCTCAAGCAGAAGGCTGAGAAGAGCAACAGGCACTGCTGAGGCAGCACCTCTCGTGACAGCCCCCAGCACTCACTCCTGCAGCACCCACGGGCGGTCCCAGCTCCATCTCCTCCTTGGCACTTACCCTGGCATCAACGGGGCAGGGCTTTACCGATGCACTGGGAAAATAACCCGACTTCTTCGTCTGCAGCAGCCGTCCCTGCAAAAGCCAAGCCGGGTGTCAGCCTGGGACGTGCACGGGGGAGCAGCGTTTTTGCTGTGCAGGGATGGGACAATCCCCACCGAAGTTTCCAGGCTCCAAAACACCCCGCAGACCCCCCAGCTCCGGAGCCCCAACGCATCCCTGAGCTCCGGAAAAGCCCACAAATAAAAGGGATGACGCAGAAGTCACTGGTTTAAAACTTCCCGGGAATTTCCCGAGGGGAATCTGTCTCACCTCCCACCACGAGGAGTCGGGGTCCCCCCTCAGCAGCTCGATCACATCCCCAATCTGAAATGTCAGCACCGGCTTCCCCGGGGGCGCTGGATTTCCGTGGTAATTCTGAACCGCCACCATTTTAGGACCTGGAACAGATGCAAACCAGTTTCAGCACCTTGTCCCAGTTAAGAAAAGGCAAAACAAACCTAACAGCACCAGGAGGCAGGATTTGGGGGCAGAAAGCATGAAAGCAGAAAAGAACAGTGCCCACAGAGAACAGTCTTGGCTTCTGCAGTTACATGGACGGCTGAGTTCACCGAGCAAAAACAAACCCACAGAGGATCGAGCTGAGCCAAAACTCCAGCTCCCAGCCCTGCAACTGGACTTGAACCTCGCCGCTGCAGACCGGCGGTGCCCAGCCAGCACCAAACCCTGCCGGGTTCAGCAGTGACACCCGCGACTGCAAAAGGGACCAGTGAACAACCAGCTTGCACTGAATTTCAGCCAGACCTGGCACCCAAACACCCCTGAAGCTCACGGCTGAAGTCCAGCTGTCTCACAAATAACTGCACATTAAATGAGCTTCCCCAACTGCATTAAAACTACAGTGTTTGTCCTCAAAACGCTTCCCCACCTCTGCCTCTCCCTGCCCGGCGAGAGCATTCTGTGCTTTCTTTTTTTAACCACCAATTTGATTCAGGTTTCTTTTTTGGCCAGGCTTGGCTTTCCTTTTAACTGGAAAAAGCACAAAAACAAACTGTTCCTTCTCCTTTGAGCCAGAGCAGGGGCAGGGCAGGCCCAGCACTCTGGCCGCGCTAGTTTTAAGCAAAGGAAAACAAAAAGGTGTTGTGGTAACCCCCTTTCTAACGGCCCCGCCGGAGGGCAGCGCCTGGAGCTGCGCACCGGACACACGCCAGCAGGAAGATGGTCTCCATCACCAACAAACCTCCCTGCCAGGACACGTTTGGTCTGCTTTGAAGGACGATGTGGCACAAGGAAATTTGCCAGGCTCTGCTGGGTTACCGGTGTGACGTGCCGAAGTTTTACCTGCATGGCAAAGCAGGGCAGGGGCACGAGTGCACCGAAAGAAACAACGCGGTGCTGGTGGCTGCAGCGGGTGGGGGCTGAGCCCAGGGACGAGCCGGGTCTTTCCACAGGAGACCTGACCTGCTGCTCTGGGGAGCAGGGACAGGAGAGATCTCGGCACCCCATCGCTTGCCGTGAGTGTGGCACAGGACACTTCTGCAGCTCCTAATGCCCCTTTCTGGTTTCAGAAGGAGCTTCTCCCTCCCACATGCTCACTGTTAGGGACCCCCGCAGCCACCATGGAGACACTGTCTCTACTTGCCCTCCTGCAATACAGTAAGGCCCTTACCAGGTCCGGCACTCAGCGAATCCTGCAAAAAGAGAGGAAAAAGTCTCTGTGAGGACATGGTGGGCTTGGGTCCCTCCACAAATGCCTGCCTGAAACCACCGGGACAAGAAACACTCTCCTGAAACCTCCCTGGCACCAGCACCCGGCGCTCGCCCCAGCTGGGTGCTGGCACCTCCCAGGGGCCGTGGTGTCACCCAGACCAGGCCAGTTTTAGGCTGGAGGAGAGGTCATCCATTCCCACCCCCCCAAGGCTACTGATAATGCCCCCCGCCCCACCAAAGGCTGGTGCTCACTCCTCCCACGAGCTGCCCGCACCCGGACCAGGCAAGGATACAGGCTCTGCCCAAAGCAGAGAGGGACGCTGGCAAAGGACCACCAAACAACGTACCTGGTCTGCTGAAGAACCTGCAAAAGAAATGTTGAAATAAGTGGTTAATTTAACAGGCAGCAAACCCATTTTCTGCTTTTCTTGATGACACAAATATCAATAAACTGGCATCAGTGCTTGAACTGGATGGAGGAAGGACAAAGCAGAGGCTCGGGTCACTGGAGTCACGGCTCTGCAGCAGCAAGACCCGGGCAGGGACTGGGGCTGGACAGGGACATTTTCTCACTTGCACAAAGTTCTGTGATTTTCTTCCTCCCTTCGCTCCCCACCTAAACCCTCCCTGAAGGCACCCCGTGACAGTTCCCCGCACCGAGCAGCACCAGGGCTGTGCTGACCCGGGTGAGCGGAGGCGAGTCACAGTTTTGCCCAATTTAAATGCAGCACACGCGTTTTTGCAGCGCTGTGGGGCATCTGGGATCCGGAGATGAGGTCTCTCCTCCTCAGAAACGTGATCCCTGGCATGGACCCTCCTGCTTTCACTGACCAACATCTTCTGATGAAGAACACATCAACTCCCTTAAATGCCCTTGAGGCACGAGGGCTGGGTGCACCCCACCTAGTGCACAGAGCTGCTGCGGGCCTCTGACAAACACGGGGTTCAGCTCTTTGTTTTGGGGGCGTTTTGGTTGGTTGGTTTGTTTTTTAAACCACCAGCCACAGTGAATTACAGCCCTGGGAGGTGCGTGGGAGCACACTCGGATTTTTCAGTGTATTAACAAACATTAGTGCTTTACAGAGCAAATCTTTCGGACCATTCGCAGGCACTCACCTCCTTGGCACAAGCTGCTAATGATGAAATAACTCACCGATCTTGCAGGGAGGAATGATCTCCAAGCACTCCTTATGAGCACCCGCTCCACATTTGGGGCAAAGATAGCCCTGGTAGAAGGTTCCTCTGTGCAAAAAACAAAAAAGGCAGAAAGCCCTAATTCAGCCTCAGCTTTGAGATTTTCTTTCTGTGTCTTAATGCAGATGCAGAAAAGCTGGAAGGATGTTGCTCACCTCAGGAACATCCTGCAGGCTTTGCAGTTGGTTGTCTTTTCAAATGTGTACATCTGAAAGTTATGGTGATTTGCATTGGCTTTCTCTGGCTTTATGTTGGACCTAAGGGAAAGGACCGGGAGATTACCAACCTGTCCCTACGAGCCACGCTGCACTCGGGACCTGTCACGGCAGCTGCTGCTTGCATTTCAGTCAAAGTTTGGAAACCGCACGGACAGATAAGAAATCAAGTGTGAAAGCAGACTTGGGGTTTGACTGTGCGGAGAGGATTTTGCCCATCAACCTTCCCCCGGGACAATATTCACGGATTTGGCCCATGTCAATCAATAGCCCAGACCAGCCAGTGAGGGTCCAACTCCTGCTCTGCTCAGGACCAGTTCCCTGGAGCATCAGCCCTTCTCCTGCAACACCTTCCCCCAGCTCGGTGCTTCACACGTGGCCTGACAGCCTGGCCAGGTGTCATTTCGGAGGTGCACCACGCGTGCTCTGCTGCAGACACTCGGGACAGGCGATTTCATGCTGGACCCGAGCTCCCTTTGCACAGGGACCCACCCAGCAAGCCCACAAGAGCTTCCCCATCACAGGCTTTGCGATCAGAGCTGGTCTCCAGTGACCTGCTGGTTCAAGACACTGTCCCCCTGTGCTCTGCCGGGGCCAGAGCGGCCGCTGGTGCTCACATTGCCATTTCAAACTGCTCCATCCACTTCCTCTTCATTTCCTCCGTCTTGCAGAAGAACTGGAAGCCCTGCTTCCCCTGAAGGTGAATTAGGTAGAAGCCGTATGACCACTGCAAGAGAAAACGAGCGCGCTGATGGGACCGCCGTGCTCCCAACACCCGAGCAGCAAAACGCGCTGCGCATTTATCCAGGCATCTTAATAACTGCTCTCAGTGCCTGCCCCGTCCCTGCTTCTGACGGCTGAACCTTTGCAAAGGTAACAGCAGGGAAGGAGGAAGAAGAGCTCCGTGTTTCTATAACACATCACAACTACGGACGCCTGAATCGGCTTGGCGCTGCGCAGCAGGGCCAAATAGGATTTTATGGTGGCAGATGAGAGAACCCAGATTTTTCTGCTTCAGTGGATCCTCCCCAGCCATTATATCTCTCCCTGACAGCCACTGACAGCCCAGGAGGAACATCTGACCTGCCCACTGCACATATGCTCTGCCTGTCTCATTACGACATCGCACAGAAAAAACACGGGAGAAAATTGCGTGCTTTGCTTACCATTTTTCCATGAGACTAGAAAGCATAGGAGAGCAAAGTGGAAATACATTTTATTAAAACACAAAGCTAGCAGCATTTCTTCAGCATCCAGGCAGTAAAATTGGCTACTCTTACCCAAATGCCACTTATCCCATCTGCACAGTACCTCTCCCCATGGATGTAAGTGGATTAAGCTAATGGGTCCCTGCCTAACGGATAGCTGGGAGGAGTTTTTCCTTCCTGACTGCGGACTAAGCCCCAAACCACTGACAAAATGATGGTCCTTCAGTGGCAACCACGCTCCAAGTGCGGATTTTGGCAGGTTGGTTGGCAGTGCTCATGCTGCCTTTCCAGGCTCCTCCACCCCGCGACGCGTGGGAGTGAGAACATCCGGATGGACCTTCCCTCCCTGCCCTCCTCTCCACCCCAACTGCCGTTTGCTCCTTGCCCGTCCCTCACTGCCGGTGGGCCAGAAAACAGGGAGCAGCTTCCTCTCTCCCAACTCCAACCATCCCAGCTTCTTCAGGGCTGTTTTGCAAGGACAGAGGCCAAGGATCAAGCCCAGCCCCACATTAAGAAACGTTTCCCAACCCTTTGTAAGGCTGCCCTGAAAGCTGAGCATTTATTTTCCTGCTTTTTGCAAGCTCTGTTTCTATTTTAAAAGGCTAATGGGAACATACTACTGCAGGACTGGCCCAAATAGCTCCCAAAATGCTCTCCAGCAGAGCTAATCCCCGGTCCACCTACCTTCTTAATATCCTTGTTATTCATAGGGTCGTCAGTCATCTTGTGAAAGAGCAGCTCAATAATTTCTTTCAGCTCGTAACTGTATCCTTTCCTTTTGCAGACGATCACCACTTTATCAAATAAAAATAAATACCTGCCCAAAGCAAGCAAACAAACATGCAGCCCAGTCAAACATCTCATTAAGGTCGCCATTCAAGAGGAAAGCCTTGGGAAAGCTCCGCAGAGCCCCACAGCCAGCGCAATGTTCTAACTGTGCCATCACTTCACATCGATGGCGATTTCCGTCAGCGCAGCCCCAGACAATCCCTGGATAAATGAGTGGAAGGGGAATCGCCCGACGAAGGCACATTTAGTTTGGGAGATCTTCTGAGCGCCGTTGCTCACTCACCTGTCCTGCTTAGTGTGGTTGACAATGGAGCGAACCTTCAGCTCACCATCGATCTTCGGCCTCCCGAACTCCTCCAGCTTCACTTGCTGCAGAAAGCAAAGCAGGGCTGAGATCCGCAGCCAGGGCTGGGGCGATGCTCGAAGATCGAAACCCAAACCTGCATGGTGTGCCGGGGGCATCCCCCCCAGCCCTGCCTCGAGCTGCAGAAGCTCCTGGGAACAGCATCGCCCTTGCCAAGGGGAGCCCACGGGACCACAGGGGATCCCTGGAGCACCAGCATCCCAGGGCAAGGCTCAGGAGTCAAAGCATTTTTGCAAGGTTTGGGATCCAGAAAGCCACAGAATAAGCTATTTTCCAGGGATTTCTACAAAACCAGAAACAGGGCTCTTGTAGTTTAAATTCCCATCCTGAACAAAGACCAGAGATTTGGGGAGGCCAGAACCCAACTTGAGGGTTTGGCCAGTTTGTCTTTCAGCCCTGGAGCGTGTCCAGAGAAGGGCAACGAAACTGGTGAAGGGGCTGGAGCACAGGTCTGATGAGGAGCGGCTGAAGGAACTGGGCTTGTTTAGTCTGGAGAAGAGGAGGCTCAGGGCAGACCTTATTGCCCTCTACAACTACCTGAAAGGGAGTTGTGGTGAGCTGGGGGTCGGCCTCTTCTCGCAGATAACTAGTGACAGGACAAGGGGGAACGTCTGCAAGTTGCGCCAGGGAAGGTTCAGGTTGGAGATGAGGAGAAAATTCTTCTCGGAAAGGGTGGTCGGGCATTGGAACGGGTTGTCCAGGGAGGTGGTGGAGTCACCATCCCTGAGGGTGTTTAAGGAAAGGTTGGATGTGGTACTTAGGGACGTGGTTTAGTGGGTAATAGGTGGTGGGGGGATGGTTGGACTAGATGATCCTTGAGGTCACTTCCAACCTTAATGATTCTATTCTATTCTATTCAAAAGCCCTTGCAAACGTCACTCGGTGCCGCACAGCTGCCGAGCCACAGGGACTGGTCCCCTTGCACAGTTCTTAGTGGGAAAAAAAAAATTGTGAAGCATCAGTGCTGGTCAGGAAAATAAACAGCCTGCAATTATTTCATTGCCGTGCCATGCGGGCTCTGTACACACAACCACCGCTTCACAACTTCCCGCCTGGTGCGACGAAAGGAAACACGGAGCAGAACGTGCGTGGGATTGATCTGCAGACAGGAGTGACTGCTTTGCTAACATCTCATCTCCCACATGTCAAACTTGCTCTCTGGCTGCTGCAGGGAGGAGAAGCGGCTGCTTAATGCCCCCATTTGCATGCCGGTTTTTACGGAGCATGATGTCTGATTGTTAGCACAAATCAGGATTATCACAACTGCTTCAATCAAAACCTGTGAACCGCGACAACCCACAGCCCGCTGGAGAGTTTTTGTGTTTCTTTTGAAAATTAAGGATTTTGTCTCAGTCTGTTAAACACCCATCAATTAAAAGTTCATTGTTTTCAAATGAAGTCAAAGCTTAAAACCCCCAAACCCAGCACCCCGCTGGGCGGGCAGCCCCCCCCCAGCACCTCCCTCCATCAGCAATTTCGAAGCATCTCAGGTGTCAGCCCCCAAATTGCATTACCCCAGCGTAAAGCGTGACAGCAGAGCAGCTGCGCCTGCAGCCGCCCACCCCTCCCCTCCCGCCCACCCCCCGGGCAAATCTGGGGAAAAAGCTCATTAGCTTGAAGCTCTGCCACCGAATATTAAATTAATGGACTTGTTCGGGGCTAAAGCGAGTGATGAGTTGCGCAGGGTCAGCTGATGCGCAGTAATGGGACCAAGTGTTTGATACCTCTGGAGTTTGGAGGATGAGCTTCTCCTTAAAATATCTGGTTGAGGTTTTGGGATTAGGTGCATATTACACGTGCCCTTCTCCTCCAAATGGGCCTTGGCACACTTTCAGTTAACCTCTGTCCTCTTAACAGCAAAAGAAAACCCACTTTAAATAGCAGACAGATAGCTGATCTGGGGAATTTTTGGGTCCTCCCTACACTAATAATACGAGAAAAAGTTGGAGAAACATTTTCAGTGTGACACCACCAAGAGAAGTCACTCTCCATCACAGCCAAATCTGTTTTGCAGTGTAGCAACCACTTCTGGGCCGTCAGCAAAAACACTGTCAGTGATCGAACACACAGGGATCTTTCTTGGGTGGCACATCACTTTCAGTAGTATTTGCACAGAAAAAGCAAATATGTTAATAGTAATCGAATTCAAGTAGGGAGTGAGAGGGTTTTCCAACTTACCAGATTTTCTATAGAGCTCTGGAATTCACTTATTTTCTTTAAAGTCTCTTTGTCCCTCTTTACTTCATTTATGTACATGGCCAAGTCCTCAAAAGAGAAGCGAATATTGCATTTTATTTTCCAGATGAAACTAGTACCTTCCCGAAGCAGAAGACACACCGAAGCCACGCTGCCCTCCGCCCTGGGGAGTCGGACCAGGACTCCAGCAGCAGCCCGGGTGAGCGCAGGGTTTCTGTGCTGGCACTGCTGACCCAGGCAGACGCTGCAATTTTTGCCATTTCCCAGAAGAGGGCAATGCATGAATCCAGCGCAGCACAGCAAACCCGACCCGGGGCTTGTACCTGGTGAGAGCCCAGGCCAGCAGCCAGGCACCCCCTGCCCTGGCAGCATTCTTCCCTCCCAGCTTTCATCACCATGATTCCTTCATCCCCCCTGGAAACAAAGGCTCTGAGCCAGTCTCCGCTGTTGGAACACCCACATCTGTAAAATGACTGCCTTGGACACCCGGCTGCACGTTGGCTGTGAACAGCTTTTGACCTGGCTCTGCCCCTGTTGCTTCCAGCTGACCTCCCTGGCTGCTCTGGATCCCACCTGGTCCTTCCCAGGGACACCCCCTGAGAGCACCCCCATCTCCGGCACCTCCAGGCCTCCAACGTCTCCCACCACACAAAGGCTATGTTGTAAAATACAGAGATGGAGCTTGTTCTGCCCTGAAAAATACCTTGCCTACACAAATTTTGACCCATCAAAGAGAAAGAACCCGATTCCTTCCACTAAAACAACTTCTTACACCCTTTGGAGTGTATTTTCTGCGCCTGTTTGCTTCTTATCTGCTCCCTGCCCCCTTGTTCTCAACAACAGCTCTTGTCAACTTGGATTAAATCTGAACATGGGATTTTTTAAGACATCCCCTCTGGGTCAGACCTTCCTCAGCTTCCCAACGTAAGAAGGGTTAATCACAGATGATAATCACAAATCTACGTGACAATACTTGTAACATCACAAAACACCCCACCGGGGCGGTGGCCGGGATGGTTATGAAGAATGACACAACCAGAAGCCTTATGAAGTGGCATCCTCCATCAGGCCTGAGCGCTGAGCTCAGCTCCCTGCTGCCGAACAGGCCTATGGAAAGGGGAAACACAATCCCAGCATCGACCGCGACTTGAAAGAGCAACAGCAACGTCCAAACCTGGGCTGTGGGATTTAACTGGGAACCTGCCTCGCTCCCACCATCGCCCGGGGGCTCGGTTGTACACTCAGGGGGAAGGTCAGTACCTGCACCAAATACCCCCACACGCAATTCTTTGGTGCAAATCCTGCCTGTCTTGTGCAAACAACTACCTGAGCAAAACAAAAGGGAGGCGAAACCCCCCGGGAAATGTAGCTCTGGCTGTAGATATTCACCCCCCTCCCCAAGCTCTCGCCCCAGACGGCTGCAATGCCTGCCGCCTACCAGCACGGCAGACAGAAAGACTGGATTCAGGATGAAAAACATTACTTGTAAGTTAAGCCTTGGTTTACAGATCAATTAAAACCAAACCGCACGGCTTCCTATGCCGCGGCCGAGCCCAGCAGGGTCTGAGCTGCACCGGTGCTCTCCGGGTGATGAAAGAGAAACCTCGCTGATGGCTACCGGCAGCTTCCTGCCAAAAACGCCGAGTCTGCAGTGTAGCCAGAACGTATATACATTTATTTAATAGCAGTGGTATCGGTGGGCACTGTATAATGAGGCCGTAAGCAGGGTTTAACAACTGTCACCAGGTTTAGCGTCCGTTTGAGGCCACGGCCGCGTGTGCAGCGGCGGGCTGCGAATGCAACGTCCTTCAAACAACCGTAACTCTAAAGCGACCTACATATCGGCTCTGGATTCCCGGGCTCGCAGGGATAACGGCTGAAGAGGTCACCCAACTTATGTAAGTGTTGGGAAATGCAGCGTCGTTACAAAAGCTGCGGCTCGGAGGTAGGAAACAAAGTGACCTGAGAACACAGGAGGGAGCCCGGGGTGAATCCTGCAGTGCTCTCCAGAGAGAAAACCTGGAATTAATGATCACCCTCAGATTGTGTTGACGATGGTCCCGCAGCGTGTTGGGGGGGGGGACGTATCCAAGTCAGAAAACATTTGGGTGATTTTATTTTTCATTGCTGATGATTTTCCTGAGATCTTGGGGGTTTCAACCGAATGCTCAAAAAAAACTTTAAACAAAGGAACATTTTTACGCCAGAAGTCTTTGTTTGTGGGAAGAGCATTTTCCCTTTAATAAAAATAAATAATTGGATGAAAGGATTCCCAACCAGCGCCTGGATAACAGCGCACAGGCACTGCTCCGCACGGGCTCCCATTTCTGCAGCACTCCCCGACTTGCTGATACAGCTGGAGTTCCTCCAGATCCCTCCCAGCAAAAACAAGAGCAGAGTCTGGCACGGCCTCCTTACACACAATAGTAATTAGTGAAAAGTCGTAACTTGTCAACAAATACCAGCTTGCCCAGCTGCTTAAGGAGGAAGATAACAGCGATGACTACGGATCTGCTGCAAAGTGATCGCATCGAATGGCAATCAATATACACATGCATGTCCAAAAGGAGGAGGTGCTGCCTTCCTTCGGGTTCTTGGATGGTTTTTTCCACCTAAGCTTTTGTTTTACAGAAGCAGAGGGATCCTGCGCTCTGCTACACCCCGAGCCCAGCGCAGCCCCAGCCCCGCTCTTGCCCACCGGTACCTGCATCGCCTCCAGAGCCTCCTTCAGCTGCTGCTTCTCCGGTCGGTCGGACGAATGGCTGAGAAGCTCCTGAAAAGAAAAACAAAAAAGAAAAATAAAGAGGTTGGACGTGCTGGGAAAGCTGCCCACGCCCTGCCTGCACCGGGCAGGCTACAACCCACGGGCAACGGCTGCCTGCTGCCAGGGTGGTGGCAGCGACACCGCGGCAGGCGACCGCGGCCGTAGGACGGGGAACACGCCAAGCGGCTGGTGCTCGAGAGATCCGTTACATGGAGTTGACGGGAGGAATTTCACACATAATCAGATTATATGCAAGCTTATTTTATATTCATTAACTGCCTCTCGTGGCTAACAAGTGCAGAATTACCCTAGGTCACCATACTTTAAGAGACGGCACAAATATTATGTCACGTTAAGTAGCTCTAGTAATTATATCATTTCAAAGGGGGGAAAAAAACCCTCACTGTGCATTTGGCAATGATTCACTCTCCACTGTAAAGGCTGAAAGATGCTACACAGTGAGGATGGCAGCCGGAGAGAAGTGCCAACGCTGAAACACTTACTTTTAAGAGGAGATGATATTTCAGAACTCTCTGCATTGGAACCACCAGCAGATCTTGCAATTTAAATTTCCCATCCTGAACCTTCAGCGTGCACTCCTATCAAAGAAATCAATAAATCAGCAGTGAAGCAGCTGAGAGAAAACAACAGCTTCCCCACAGAAAAAGCCTCCGGTGTCCACTGGCTGTTACGTTTTGCTCCTGTAAACTCTGTTTGGATGAGAAATGGCTCATGGTCCCTGCACGCACCCACTGGAGCCAGGGCCCCCACCACAGAGGTTACTGAGGAATAGAACACAGGGTCTGGACCCTGAAATACAGACATTCTCATGCAACTGAGCTCCTCTGGCTTAATGAGATATTGCTCATTAGGAAAGCACACGAGCTCTCAGACCTCGGGAAGCGTCAAACGAAACGCATTAGCTTAACTCACCTCCGCGACGGTTTGAACTAACGCGTTTTATTTGCGAGGGGCTGGAAGGAAGCATGCAGACAGCCGCTGCGGCTTCGCTGATAAGCATTAAGTCATTAAGATGAGCTCATGTGATCGCAGGAAGTTTCGTGACTGTTACCTTGGCCCAGACCCATTTAGATACGTGACTCCGCTGTGCCGGCTGAGACCCCCTGCGCGCCCTCCCACCCCAGGAAGATGAGTCGAGCTGCCACGAGGGAGGGAGAAAAGGGAAAAGCACGGGAGCAACTGGCCTGTCAGCAGAGGATGGAATTCAGACCATGATAGCTTGATAAAAAAATCAAGGGAATGTGTTTTAAAAAAATTACTGAATGCAGTTTTATTCCTGAATTGGGTTGCTAGCTTTGCATGGAAAATCAAAGAGCGTTTGCAGAAAACAAAGCAACGTGTACAGACAGCCCAGCAAACTCAGATTAGCATCAAGACCAAAGCAGGAATTAAAGCTGGGTAAAAACAGCAGCTCAAACAATGCGTCCCTTCCGGGGCTCCTTTGATTTGCTTAATATCTGGATTAGCCCCTATTTACACGAAGACTTTATCCTGGGGCAGGAGGACAGAGGAGTAAGCCAGGCATTTGCCTGGGGACTTGGGTTCACCTCTGACTGTCCCTGATGCTGTGCGTGACCTTGGAAAGCCACCGGGCTCCTGGCTCAAGGATGCTCAGTGCCTTTGGGTCTCCCTGCATGACTCGAAGAGGAGTTTGTCCACAGCGAGTCTCACTCAGTGTCACCCAGCTTGTCTTAACTTGGATAAACTCAAGGGAGGAAGGACAGGGAGCATGTTTGCGGGGTGGGGGGAGATGAAGATAACCCCCAGCTTTGCTCCCTCTCTGGGCAGCACCGACTCACCTCCACACTCCTCCCCTCTCCTGCTAACTGAACGATTTCCAAAACACCCTCAGCTCCAGCAAATCCTTCCAAAACCCAGGACAAAGGGGGTGGGCAGCCGTCGGCCCCCATGGCCCCAGCCCGCTCACCTCCACCTTCTGCCTGACATCCTCCCTGTTGGCGAGGAGGTGGTTGAGCGTGTTCTGGGCGTACTCCATGTGGCTGCAGTACTTGCCGTAAATCAGCAGCCTGTAGAGGGGGAAATCGCAAATTTAATCGGAAACACTTGCTGGCAGTTATAACCTGTTATAAAAGATATATATACACTTACATACAGCAAAAGGACAAGGCAAACAACTATTCCCCCATATAACTGCTTGGCAAAGTATTAACACTCTTTTACTGCGTGGCTTTTTAACATTCAAATCTTTTGAAGTTTCCAGAGCTGGAGCCTGTGGGGGGTGATTCAGCTCACGATGAGTAGAAGGGTCTGTGTGGCCAGAGGAACCTGGTTTTGGAGGCAGGATGGCTCACCCCTCTATTCCCAAGCACAATATATTTAAGCACCGCTCCCCAAGAGCTGGGCTTTGGGAGTACACGACACCAAAGGGAATCCCAGCTCCACACTGAAAAAACTTTCCTAGAGCAAGTTACAAAGCCGTTCTACAAGAGGTACCCGCATCCCACCTACGACAGCCCAAATAGGAAAAGAAACAGCGAAGGGCTGGGACCCCATCCCTGCCCAAGCTGCCGGTCGGCACTCGCCTCTCCCAGGGAGTGGCTCCGACTCCAGCAAGGGTCTGTGGATTAACTAAAGCATGAGGAGAGGGCAAGCGCTGAACCCCTGCAATCCAACCCCGTGGCTTTTCCCTGTAATCCCCTCAACATCTCAATAGGTGCCATGCAGTCCCAATGGCCATGCGCTGGTTTTCCGGCTGTGCCACGTTAGCCCCAGGGCTCATAAAGGCAGAGCGGGGATGTGTTTCAAGGCCAAACGACAACAAAAACCCACTTACTGAGAGCATTTCCGAATGCAGCCCGCTCAAGCCCATGCATGCATCTCCTAGAAAGTCTTTGTTTCCTAAATCACAGCAGCTCACAGCCCAAAAACTAACTGCCACCACCGTGGCTGATGTAAGCCCCGCTCTCTGTAGGTTTCTGAATATTTCACCAACTAACCAAGAAAACAAAATGATTCTTGGGAAGTGCCCAGAATGGACATGGGTGAGAATAATTTGCACCTGATCAGAGAATGAGAGGCCTCAAATCCCTTTAAACCCCAAGGACACAAGCTCACTGCTCCTTGCAGGATGGGCCACAGGGACCTAAAGATCAAGAGAAGGGGTAATTTGGGGAATGAAGGTTGTCAGAGCCTTTGGAAACACAGTGAAGCTCTGTGAAGATACCCTGGGCTATAAATTTAAACATCTGACACAAACAGAGCAGTTTTTCTGTGGATTCCCCCTTTTTCCTCCACTTCACTCATTAATCCTGCACGACAGGTTTGGGTTTTCCCCCCCTTCCTTGCCGTTAACTGTACTGCTGCTGATAAGACACATATTCCATCACATGCTGCAGCTCATCCATTATTTTGGGGCTTCGTCTCTTGATGGGGACAATGTGGGAGCACCTGACCTGGTGTCGCTTCATAAACGTGGGACGCTCGGACCCCGGCGGGGAACTGAATAGAGAGATTTATGGGAGCCGCAGTCCCCGGCGAAGCAGCAGCCAACACAGATTATTCTTCTGCCTCTTCCCCTTGACAACTTCTGAACGTGCACAATAATATCTACCTTGCCAGCACCTGGAGAGTTTCAAAGAGGCTTCAGGAGTGTAAATTCAAACTCCAGCTTTCAGAGAAAAGAGATTTACAAACTGCTTCCTTGAAAAAAACCCCCAAGCCCTGCAAAGCAGAGGAGCAATACATCATTTTGCTGGGACATCTCTGAGGATGCGCAGGGAAGCGAGAGCTATTTGTCACGGACCCATTCGAAGGAGAAAGGTCTTACATACAGGGACCAGACAGGGACTCAGGAGGTCCATGTTCCCCTCTTGGTGGGGCAATACTGTCACCCCAAGTGAGCTCAATTTCTCCTCCTGCATCCCCATTTCCTTGCTGTAAAATGTGGTATCATCACCTTTCCTGACATAGGAAAGGACTCTGCCTAGGATCAGGTCGCTCCAGACTCTCCATTCCCAAGAGCCTGGTTTTGGGGTCTTCTCCAAGCCAAAATTTCCCAGGCGCAGCCGTTTCCCATGGTGCTGAGCACCCCAAGACACCCACGGGCTGAACACACCTTCAGAGCTGCCGCTGCCACCTCACAGCCATCAGTCTGGCTCCTTCGTCCTTTCTTGGGAAGGCTTTTAGGTCCTTTAAAAAGCTGCTTGCAAACTCCCGTAGGAACTGGGACGGTTTGTTCACCCACCTGCATGAAACCCACCAGCTACAGGCGCTCTGCTGAGCTCCCACCAGCCAATTAACAGAAGCACACACGTATTCAAAGGCGGCCGGCCAAAAATGAGCTTCATACTCCTGCACAGCCACACCGATCTCCCTGGGGAGCGATGCCACCTCCACGACTCCTCCCACGTTCCTTCCCTGCTCCCTGTCTGCCCAGCTCTGCCCCGAGCGCAGGCAGTGGTGGATCCAGGAGGGATTGCTTCCCGGGGACGGCACCGGCATGCACGGAGCCGAACAAGGAATTAGGAGATCAAAATCACCTAGAGTGCGTTTTATGAGTATTTTTAAATTATTTGCATTCTTCTTTGGAAACTTTTTTTCCTATTTAATCCAGAAAACATTCCCTTTCCAAAAAGAGGCGCCATGAATGATGGAATATGTGACCTTACGGTGTATTATTAATGCAGCTGGTATTTCTGGAGTTATTGACTCCTGAATGGCATTTCTGTGTCTAGACACTGGTTTAATCACAGTGAAATAACACCCTGGCACAATTCCACAATGAATCAGGCCTTTGATTAGTATTAAGGATATTAAAGGCTTTTATTAACCTTATCTTTGTGTTCTGGGGTACTCCTGCTTGCAGCTGCCAAAACACAGAATCTATTCTGTTTGCGAAAGCAACTTTTACATATATTCATCATGCAATAGGTGCAGGACAAGAGCCGTGCCAAATAGGCTATTTTTTTTTCAGTGAACAATCACTTTGATCTAACCAGAACGAACTCTCCCCTGCAAAGGAGTCACCCTACCACATCACAGGCCCTCAAATCCCCGCCGCTGCTCGCAGGAGAAGACTGCACTAAACCCTTGAAGGCGAGTGAGGTTTTGCTCCATTCTGGCTCACCAAAATGGTGGCCAGAATAGAGCTGGCTGCAAAAAAGCTGGTCCCATACGGGAGGCAGTCAGCCCAGCAACTCAGGCGCAGACACAGGCGTGCAGGAACAAGCGTCGGCGGGAGCCACACCGATCTAGGCAGGCTGGTCAGAGAGAGATGGCTGGGCTTCCTTTACCTCTCTTTGAATTCCAGAAACACTTTTGCTAAGCTGCTTCCTCCAGACATCATAGAGACGTCGATGGCTCTCAGGAAATTGAAGTGCACTTTAATTAGGTCCTAAAACGAAGAAACAATCAATACTTTAAACACATCCAAAGCGAGTGGGCAAACAGAGCCTAAAGAAATGCACATTCACTACTTAATCAGGCAGTCGTTTTCTCAGCTTTTTTTTTTTTTTTTTTAATCTTTTTAGCTGTTTTAAAAATAAGTCATTCTAGTGAGATGCAGCCCTAAATGGCCAGGAGTACAAGGGTGTAATTCTGTTAGGAGGTTACACAGTGATAAATGCACCAGCATTTCCATGTGTATTCAAGTCCCTTTTGCAGGCCTGGAGGGAGCGGAGGAGATGGACAGACTCCAACCCAGACTCCGTGCAAGCCAACGTAGAAATCCTTCATCACGGCGTGCCCAAACCATCAGTACAGCTAAAATACACAGCCCCAGCCCGGGAACATCCTCTGTATAAAATTATTTTCTCACCTAGAGTTCACATAATCCCCAACTCTAAAACTGAGTGCTAATGAATACCTCCTAAACCCGTTCAAGCTCTGCAGCGCGTGAAGGATTGAGCCTCTACAGGTGAATGCACAAATCTAACGTGAAATCTGAAAGCCTTCTCTTTAGCAGGAAGGTGCTTGAGTTGCCGTGAAAAGAACGAAGATTTAAGCCACAATGTCTACGCCGTTACCTCCAAATTGATAAAAATAGCTTCCATGTCTTGGGGAGTCAGTACCAGCCTCAGTGGGTTCATATAGTTCTGCAAGAGGTAAATGGAAAAGGGATTGAAATACTGTGGAGGAGTGAACAGGGGGTTTATAGTGCAAGGGAGGTATTTCTCCCTGCTTCACCAGTCGCATTGACCCGGGCAGGGAGAAGCCAAGTTTTAACGAATTTAAGCATTTGCAAAGGCAGATGAACGCCAACCCCCTTGTCAAGGCCAGGCTGCACCCAAGCAGGAGCCAGGAACCCCCATGGGTGCATCTTCCCCCGAGCTTCCCTGGGTGCCCGTGGCACTTCCAGGCGTGGGAAGGTGGAAGATCCCCACCCGTGGGTGGGCGCAGATCCCTCTCCTGCTAAACCGACAGGGAGAGGCATTTAAATGCACACAGCTTCTTCGCCCCGCTGCAGTCGGGAAGAGCTCTGAAGTATTTTTTCAGCTCTTTGATTATCTCACTAGAATTTTGCCCTTGAAACAAGCGCCGATGATGTGATTACACTGGAAATGCCTTTCTGAACAAATACACATTAATAGAAATGTCTACATGACTTGTAACTACAACCCCTCCCCCCCGCAGCACACCAGAGACAGGACCCTCTACCCATAACGCTGTCAGAACCCACTAAGCCTTCGCAAGCCTTGTTGATGGGTAGCAAAGCCATACTTGAATTCTTCCTTCCGACCGAACCAGGAGGGCTGCGGCTGTTTCCAAGGAAGGAGGGCTATCTGCTTAAACCACGTGGACGGTAGGACATTCCCATGGAAAACATCCCACCGTCCCAGTTTCACTCCCAGCTTCTTCGTGGGAACTTTCAGCAGACAGAGGCAAACAGTCGCAGAAGGGGAGGAAACCAAGGCGTTGGGGCGATTAGAAACAGCAGCTTGATTTTTACTATTGCCTTTCATTCCCGCCGCTCTCCTCAGAGCAGAAACCACCTCCAGGCTCCAGTCGCATCCACGACTCCGCTGCCTGGTTGAGGTGTTGGGTTTTTATTTTTATTTAAAAGAAAGGCGCAACAATAATTTATCAAAACCAATTAAAACCCATGAATTCAAGCCGCAAAATTTTAAGTTTTAATCCAATTAGTTTCACTGACAAGACAGCACAGCTTCAGCTCTTCTGAAAAACACCCAGAATAAAGAAATTATTCCGTAGCAATCAAAGCGATATCTGCAAACACGGCTCTCATCGGCAAGACCGGCCTGGCTGAGCGAGGAGCGCGGGTCCCCTGGTGTGGGGGGGGACACAGCAGGATGGTTTTCAGCCTATTTCCAACACGCAGCGATCAGAGAAAAATATGCTGTTTGGCTCCTACAGTTACAGGCTGCACATTTGTGCCTGTCAGTGTGGCTTTTCTGGATCGCCCTTCTCTCTGATTTTACATGCGAACGCATCGATCCTGCCTCATCACATCTGCCAGCTCTCGCAGGGAGAACTCGTAGAGCAAGATTAAAGCAAGATCAAGCGATGATGTGGAAGGCGGTGGTATAGAAAAGATGGCTCAGTTCTTACCTTTTCTATATCTTCAAGTGTTTTGTAGTATTTGGCCTCAGTTTCTTGGATTTCTAGCAAACAGCAATTTCTTTTGTCATCTTCTGTCATTCCCATTTTCTAGAAGGAGGAAAAGGAACGCGTGGTCAGATGTGCTCAAGAGGGGTTCAGCAACCTGCTCATGTGGAGCAGAGCTCCTGCTCAGCCTTCGGTGACAGCAAACTCAGAACGAGCACAGCTACGAGGAGTACTGTTACTGGTTTATGGTAAAGGAAACTATTTTTACCCAAAAAAATTAGGAAGGAACCCTGGCTGTACTACTCAGGGTGTTTCAACACGTTTCAACGTTATATTTTTTGCATTTATTATAGCTACATCACCAAAGACTATCAGCTACAGAATAAATAAGAGATAAATGCTGGTTTTCCCCATTATTAATTTTTTTTGCCTAAGATGAAACTCACAACAGAGCCTAAGCGGGTCACAAATAATACGTTAGACTTATACAAATCCCCTGCTAGGGTTGCCAATTCTCACGATTTTAGGTCAAATCTGATAACACATGTGCTTCTTAAAGCCCCAGCTCCTGGAGTCACTTCTCTTGCTTTTAGATCTGTAAAGTGGAGCAGAAAACACGCCTCAGGAGGTGCTGCACTTCTCGGTGCAGTCTCTGAACTTGTGAGGCAATTCAGTGACGGGGTTTTAATGATCATGCAAAGGACCGACACCCTCTGTACACCCCGTTTAGCCCACAGCTCAGACCTATCAGCTGGATGGAAAGTAATGTTTTAATCATTGCGTCTTACCTGCATGTATCTAATCTGAAGCGTGCAGAAATACAAGAAACCAATTAGCATTAAACACTTGCTATTGCAAAAAATCTTTAAAAAAAAAAAAATAAAGCCGTTATTTAGGCAGCTATGTGGATGCATATATTAAAAATAGACTTCTTTGCTCAGGGAAGAGGAGGAAAGGGAGTCAGAGCCGTTGCTCCCATCACTGCTCAGCGGCATCTGAGAAAACATGAAACTTTGTGGAGGGAACAGTGAAAAACTGCAAACTCCGTTGACTCTAATACTGCGGGGCACCCCTGTGGTGGGAGCTTCCCCCCTTTTTTTGCCTTTTATGCAAGAAATTCCTATAAAAACCTTCCCAGGGGCCAGTTCTTGGGCCAACTGGCTTCTGCAACTGACAGCAACATGGTAAAAACACTGGTGGCCAATAAGCCGTGCTGACTTCAGCATCACCACCGGCGTCTGCGAACAGCTCCAAGCACTTTGGTAGGATCGGCGGGAATATTTAGTGCCCAACTCCTTGATCAAGGGGGGATTTGGTGTGCAGGGAGCCCCTCAGGCTGCAGACAAGGCATGAAAGGATGAAATGCCTCAACCACCATCATCATGTTCTTGGTACCACTTGCAGCCAGGCTTGGAATGGGTGAGAAAGCACTATGTGGGCATCGCTGCCACACAGCGTGACTTATCTGCTGGGCTCTGTGGGAAAGACCAGCCTCCTAACACCTCACCTCGAGCGCTGGGTGCAGTTTTGGGTGCCACAGCACAAAAAGGACATAAAACTATTGGGGAGTGTCCAGAGGAGGCCAGCAAAGGTGGGGAAGGGTGCTGAAGGCCCTGGGCTTGTTCAGCCTGGAGAAGAGGAGGCTGAGGGCAGAGCTCATGGCGGCCTCCAGCTTCCTCCCAAGGGGGAGCCAAGGGGCAGGCGCTGATCTCCTCCCTCTGGGGCCCAGTGACAGAACCCCAGGGAACGGCCTGGAGCTGCCCCAGGGGAGGGTTAGGGTGGAGATCAGGAGAAGGTTCTTCCCCCAGAGGGTGGTGGGGCCCTGGAACAGGCTCCCCAGGGCAGTGGTCACCGCCCCGAGCTGGGCTGAGTTCAAGCAGCGTCTGGCCAACGCTCTCAGCCATCTGCTGTGATGGGGCTGGGCCTGTGTGGGGCCAGGGGTTGGACTCGATGGTTCTTAGGGGGCCCTTCCAGCTCGGAAGATTCTGTGATTTTATGATCTGGCACAGCCACGGGCCCCATTCCAGGGATTTAATTAAAGAACAAACTTGTCCATTGATCCTTGTTACGGGGAGGTATGTACCATTGGCAGCACTGTTTGCAGCCAGGAGAGAGTAGAATCTGCACAAAGCCCAGGGGTGACGGATATCGGAGGGTGGGAGAAAATCTGGAAGGTCACACTCTGATGGAAAGGTCCCTTCCAGCTCCACATCAGCAGAAGCCAGGGCAGCCCATCTCCTCAGCACTGGGGGACACAGGTAGCAAGTGTGGCTCTGTGCACCTCTGGGGACATGCAAGGGCCACCAGCACCTTCCTGGCTCATCCACCAGAGCCCTCAGAATTAATGTAAGCTCCTCCATAAGGCCTTGCATGCTGCACACCCGGGTTTCCCCATCATTAAAAGGCTTTGAGAGATGATGAACGGGGTTGGCTGCTGGTCCCTAAAGCCACACGAGTCCCCGCTGTCCCAGAAAGCTCCACCATAAACATCTACCTGCTCTGAGACACCCAGGCAGGAGCGGCAACAGGCACAAACGAGCGCCGGATCCTGCACGCACAGATCTGCCAGCCCTCACCCCGATCTAAAAATATCCGCGGCTGACACGGCACATCTGGCTGACGGAGCAGGCAGAGACACCGCGTTCCCCCCTCCCCAGAAAGGGTTGAAGTGACACACGCTGCCTTGGCTCAGTAGCAATTACTATTTTTAGCTTATCTTTTAGGGCTTATTAGCTCTCCCTTTCCCTTCCTCCTCCCCAAACTCCTTCAGATGACAGGGTGGGCTGGGAAACTCCTCGGAGAACCCCCTTCTGGGCAAGCGCCATCCCAGCTTGGCTTATTTTTACCTCTCAGGAGGCAGCTCAGTTTCAAGGAAGGATGCAAAGCGATTCGCTTCCCCGCAGCATCGCCTGTCATTGGCGGATACTTATTTATTTAATTGAATCCTCTCCCTTCCCCTCCCATCAAGGTGTAGCTTTAAAATGCACATAAATTGTTACCATGGGCTGCTGAACTTCCACTCTGATGATATCTTCATAGATATCATCGCCTTCATCCTCACAGGGGACGCAGTCATAAATATCCTCCCCCAGATCATGTTCGCTGAAACGAGAAGGAGAGCGATTTAGTGATAACAGAGAGGGCGCGTTCCCTGTCACTCGATCAGGCAAATGAACTGCTTGCACCAAGGAGGGAGGATAATCATGATAATAAGAAAACTCTCCTGGCCCACGGCACTGACATCCTTGGTCCACACCCCCCGTTTGCATTAGGAGTCTGTTTTTCCCGGATCAGCACCCGCTGTGCATCCTCCTGCTTGCTGGAGGCGGGAAAAGGAGAAACCCTGCTTGACACGAGCGGGGATCGCAGCCAAAAAGCCGCTCCAAGCCCCGTGCCAGGGGTGTCTCTGATGCCCAGCCTGCCAGGCTGCCAGCTCTGCCCCTGCAGAGCTTTTGCTCAGTGCTAATCGGCCTGGCCGAGACAGACCTGACAGCCAAGTGCCCCAGTGATACCATCTGAGCCATCGCATCTGACCAGGTCCAGCTCCACCTGTCCCCAAAGATGCCCACAGCATCTCCTTCATCTCCTGCCTCTCCTCTTCAGGACAAGTCTGGAGAAGGGGAGGCTCAGGGCAGACCTTATTGCCCTCTGCAACTACCCGAAAGGAAGTTGTGGTGAGCTGGGGATCGGCCTCTTCTCACAGATAACTAGTGACAGGACAAGGGGAAATGGCTGCAAGTTGCGCCAGGGAAGGTTCAGGTTGGAGATGAGGAGAAAATTCTTCTCGGAAAGGGTGGTCGGGCATTGGAACGGGTTGTCCAGGGAGGTGGTGGAGTCACCGTCCCTGCAGGTGTTTAAGGAAAGGTTAGATGTGGTACTTAGGGACAGGGTTTAGTAGGTAATAGGTGGTGGGGGGACAGTTGGACTAGATGATCCTTGAGGTCTCTTCCAACCTTAACAATTCTAGGATTCTATGACAAGGAGCAGCTCTTGTGTTAGTGACTTTAACTATACTACGCTTAGAGAACAAATTTTAAGGGGTTGGATTTTGGTGTATTTAAGGCACTGCGCTCACTCTTGGTCTGCTTTTGCTTTTTCTCACAAAAAGGCTCCCTTCATGCCAAAGAAACCATCTCCCTTCCCCCCACTACGGCTACAAACTGCCGTAGGAGCCCACACTCATTCAAAGCAGTAAGCAGATAGAATC
Organism: Psophia crepitans; assembly: GCA_013399095.1. Taxonomy (NCBI): domain Eukaryota; kingdom Metazoa; phylum Chordata; class Aves; order Gruiformes; family Psophiidae; genus Psophia; species Psophia crepitans. The sequence goes on from VWZZ01004507.1 coordinate 1,376,769, forward strand.
ATAGAATGGTTCGGGTTGGAAGAGACCTCAAAGCCCATCTGATTCCAACCCTCGCCATGGGCAGGGACACCCCCCACCAGCCCAGGCTGCCCAAAGCCCCATCCACCCTGGCCTTGGGCACTGCCAGGGATCCAGGGGCAGCCACAGCTTCTCAGGGCACCCTGTGCCAGGGCCTCAGCACCCTCCCAGGGAAGGATTGCTGTCTCACATCTCATCTCAATCTCCCCTCTTTCAGTTTAAACCCATCCCCCTTGTCCTGTCATTATCTACCCGAGTGAAGAGTCCCTCTCCATCCTTTTTATGAGACTCCTTTAAGTACAGTAAGGTACTTAAAGACCCCTTTAATGTAAGACAGTGAGGTCACCCTGGAGCCTTCTCTTCTCCAGGCTGAACATCCCCAGCTCTCTCAGCCTTTCTTCATAGGAGATATACTAAATAATCACCCGATGGCTCTGTGCAGTAGGCAGAAGCACCCCAGCCCTGCTGACAGGGCTGCGCAGGGACCCACAGCGATGCCTGGACGAGCAAAGGGCAGAGCTCAGCCCAGCCCAGGCAGCCACCTCCAGCCATGGTCCCGCTCTCCCTCTGCCCACAAACACCACGTCCAGATTTAAAAGCTCTGGATCCGGTTTCTCTGGGTGATGCCTTGACGGCCACAAAGCACAATCCCTGCCCTGAAGGGAACTGGGTGATGTTTAATCCAACATTTCCCAGAGGAGGGGGAGACTCTCCTGATCACCCTAAGGCAGTCTCACCAGACGCTCAGCCCCAATGCTGAGCAGAGCCCACTAATAATATTTACACCAGAGAGAAATTAAGCAGCAAAAAAGTCGCATTTTCAGAACTGGCCACATCATTCAGGAGATGCTCTTGCAAACACAGTTCTTACAGGCACCACCAAGACGCAGTGCCCAATCCGTATTTAAAGGTGATGGCGTTAGGTACCTGAGGCTTTACAACCTCTCCCAGGGGCTCCGAAGTCTTAGAACACTTTCGAAAATCCAACCCGTAATAAATACCAATTAACAATAATAATTTTAGCGCTTAGATCTACAGGTGCTGATTGCTAACAGCTCCCACTGAAGTCAGGCCCCTGGGATCAGGACAGCCTGAAATGCTGGAATATCAAACAGTGTTCGCATATTTTACGAGCTGTCTCTTTCAACATGGGTATTAATTACGTACAAATACATTTAGGTGTAAAACTGTGCTCAAACTGTAACACTTGACATCTCTACATTACACAGCATGAAACAGCAGAGTACATCTGTTTGCAAAACTGGGCTTTAATTCTTTCCTAAATGCAGTTCTTTCTATTTTTAAAACCAGATTTATTTAATAAAAGTTGGGGAATTTTAAATAAATACATTGGCATGATGTATCCATCCCATTCTTCCAGAGTGATGCATTGCAGCTGCTGTAATAATGCCCACTAATAGCTGGTGATCCATCTTCTCCTTCCCAAGCGTCGCCGTCACCGTTATTATCTGTACCAATATTTATATTCTCAGCTCCGCTCCTTATCCAGAACGAGTAACTCCCGGTTCCTGATTAATCTTCCCTTCCCGCCCGCACCTCTCGGATTGCTGGCTGTCTCTCCATACATCATTTCCCTGCCTTGAGGGTCATTAGGAAACGTACGGTTGGGTTAATGTCGCAAGCACGAGCCTGGCTGGGTACAATACGACCATGGCGAGTGCCACGGTGATGCTGCTGCTGGAGCAGAGCCCACTCTGTGTGATGGCTGCTCATCACCAGCAACGAGAGTGCTCAGCAACTGTTCTGGGCTACGTGAGGAAGGAGAAGACAGTGTCTTAAGGTGCCCTTGCAAAGCCCTGCATCCCAAGCATCATCTGGATCTGCTCTCCTGCACACAAGCACAACCAGGTGCCACGTCCAAGTCTCAGACCCCAGCACTGCCTGCCCCCAGCCTGGACAAGCCCTCCCTTTCTCCCCCACCAAGGAGCCACAAGCTCTGGACCGAGGCCAGGCACATACCAGGACATCACTGTGAGAAACCCAGCCAACAGCACGGGATGCTACAGGGGTTTTACTACATCACAGGCTGCCTGGACTGAGCCTGGAGAAGCAGGGGTGCCCCATGGGGCTGGCTCAGCCCGGCCCTACCTGGAGCACCTCTGGGTCTCCAGGAATGTAGCAGGAATGCCCTCCAAGGACAAACACAGCAAATTTGTCCATAGAGATTCCAAGAGCCATCTGACATGAACACTGCACCATCACGGCCAGCCACATCCTGACAGCACCTCGCCACTCTCCTTGATCTAACCAAGGGGCTGAGCCCCCACTGCTCCACTTGTTACTGCTCATCCACACCAGTACAAGCCCTTCCCACCTCCAATTTCTGACCTGAGGCAAAAAAAAAGGGGCAGCTCCCTTGTCCTGGAGGCATCTAGAAAGTTACCTCCATTTCAGAGAGTAGGGGAGAGGCACTTGAGATGCTCACACCTGACAGCCATGGTGGCACTGAAACAATGATACCTTTGTCCAACAGACCCTTATTTATTAAAACACATTCCTAGTACATCTCTGAGACCATCAGGGGCTGCCAGTTTTACGGAGAGCAGTAAAACGTGCAGGTTAGCCTCCCCTGGAGCAGCCCGCGAGCGGCTGAGCTTTGCCGGTGTGAGTGCGGCTGTGGACGCCGCTGCTTTGCACGTACTGATTGTCATCAGTCTCCACATTCTGCCTGTCAGAGTTGAAAACACACACCCACCCCGTCATTAAAAAAAGAGACCAGTTATCAGGATGGTTTTAGTGGCAACCTAAGAACACCCTAAATTTTAAACGCCAGAAAAGGAGGGAGAGCAGGGCAGGTACTTTCCATGTTTAGCACGGTCCCCCGCTGTGGGAGGCAATAAATTCAGCATCCCAAGCGTGTCACGCATAGACTGAACAACCGGAGCAAGGAAGGCCAGATCCCCACCTTGCTCGTCACAAAGAAAAGCAATTTACTCCTTCAATAAAAGCAGCAGAGTCCGAGAGCTACCCGTGGGTATCAGAGCCTACGATCTACCGCCTGGATTAGGAGATTCACTGACAGCTCTAGGTTTGGAAAAGGGCTTTTAACCACCCCTCAGAGTTAACGCCAGCATTTGCAATTACTGTTATTAGGATTGGACGTAACCAGCTTTGGGCTGGCAGCATCTTGCCTAGCCAGGAAAGCTTATTCAAAGCAAAAAGAATAAAGCTTTTTATATCTAAGGCAATTTCAGGGCAAAACAGTGCTTTTGGCTGAGCTCTTCCTCCCTGGCGATGGCCACTCTGTGCAAACGCGCTCCCAAGCAGGCAGCAGCTCCCTTAACAGAAGGACCAAAGCCAGGCTGCTGCCTTGGAGTAAGGGACAAACAGGGACACGGAAGGAGCGAGCTGGGGAAGGGCAGGGTCCCTCAGGGGCCCCTGGCACCTCCAGCGTGCAGCAGTCGCCTAGAGTGCAGCCAAATTTTAAACAAGTCTCCCCAGAGATATGATGCCAAAGTTGAGTTAGTTTTAGGAAGAACCTCACTGGTTTGAGGGAAGGCACTGGTCCCGTGGTTCCCACCACTGGGAAGCAGCACTCCAGAATTCAGCACCAGGCCAAAACAGGGAGCACAGTCTGCAGTTGGGCTTGGGGAGATGAGAAGCTCCAGACTGGGCTGCCTGCACCATGGGATGGGTGCAGACAGCCTGTGATCCCCCGATAAATAGTCTGCTGCAGGTCCACTATACTAAAGGAATGCCGCACATCACGTTTGCAATGACCTCATGGATGAGGAGGGTAAGTGGGGAAGCTCTGAGGGATTCGAGGGCCACTGAAGGATCTCTCCATCCATAAAAGCTGCTTTGGGGCTCTGGGAAGTTGGTGAGTTTATACTAGCCTCAAGAAATCAAGAGGAACCCCTCAGGGCAAACCCACCATGACAAAACCCTGTTCAAACCATGGTGCTACTGTCACTCTGCTGATCAAAGAGCCAGAACCACCAAGAGGAGCAAAAAAAGAAAAAAAAAAAAAAAAAAAAATTAAAGAAGGAAAGAGGGACCAAANNAATTATAGAGAGAGAGAAGGAGCTAAAATGAGACAACCAAAAGCTGACCCCAATTTTTCAGCCCTGTAGCCAAGGTTAAGAGCCAGAAGATCTCAGAGCCACCACGGATCCAGGCTGGAAGTGCATTTGCAGGGTCCCTGAGACAGCTGCCCAGCAGCTGCGAGGCTCCAGTTCGCCCCAGTAATCCTCCACTTTCTCATTCTTACTCTGCACTTAGAGCTATAAATAGAGGGTTCATCTGACCAACCCCCTCATTCACTGTCTCCGTCAGACGAGGACAAGCAGAGTCCTATATTTGCAGCACATCTGGCAGGGTTAAGTTTTAGGGTGAAGGAGTGCAAGATGTGCAGTTGTTGGACTCGAGATCTTGCAGGGTTTTAATTAGCCAGATTGTACTGGGACGGAGACACGCGTCTGGAAATAGCAAGAGAGGCCTCTTGCCATCTATTCTAGTCAGGTTTTACGCTCCCCATCCAAAGTGGAACATTATAGTCCTGAGAATGAGCCTCACGCAGTTACAGCAACTAACACCATCCTAGAGATGGCACAAGCAGGACATATAAAAATCTTCACTGGTGACAAAGAAGAAAAAGGCACATTTACAAGTGCTACAGCTTGAGTGCCCTGTACCACGGAGCCATTTATTTAACTGGCTGGCGTGGATGGTTTTTCCAACACAGCAAAAATAATGAGAAAAGTGGCAGCTAACTTATCATCTCACCTTGGCTCCTCTATTCATTACTTTTTTTTAATGCACTTGAGAAATTCTGCTGACCACATCACTATTTTGGAAGATATGAGGAGGCATCACTGGTGACAGCAGTGACAGAACTTCAGCGAGAAGGTCTTGGCAGGAGGCAGGTTGTTGGCAGAGTCTGTGCCCAAATGAGTTGCATCGCTTGAGAAAATGAGGCAGGAGATGTGTTGCAGCTCCCCTTCTCTTGGGAAACGCACCAGTATCCCCAATGCTTTGTTGGGGATAAATCGCCAGCAAGCTGTGGCTCAAAACAAGACTGTGGACCACTGACTTGTGGGATGAAGCGCACCAGGGACACGCACCAGATCCAGCAGGGGTTTGGCAGGGAGCTGCTTTGCTTAAAACACATTCTTTGTCCTTTTAGCAACACTACAACATCTTCCCTCTACGCAACTCACTTTCAAAGGAGAAAAGGAGGTAAAAGTTACACAAACTAAATGTTTCAAATCAAACCATTCACAGCACTTCTGCCTGACTCTGAATCCTTCAAATAGCTACCAAACAACCCAAAACCCGCCGGATGTGTAATCCACCCGAGGCTGCCAGGCTTCATGCCAGCACAGAGGGACAGCGCCATGAAGGGGAGAAGGTTCATGATTAAGAAGGTTCTAGTGCTGTAAAGAGGACCAGGATTAATCACTCTCATAAAGTTAATGAGACAAAGTAACTGGAGAGAGCTTAAGTAGCAGCAGAAAAAAATCAGGTTAAATGTTAAGTATAACTCCAGAAGTACCAGAATGGTTTGAGGCAGCTGAAACAGCCACCAAGAGAGATGGAAGAGCAGTTGGCGGGGAAGCTGCTCAGCAGTAAGGTGGATAACTGCCCACTGCCACCAGCGCCCAGCAGCCGTAGCCGTGGGGGAGGCAGCAGCTCACAGCCCTGCAGACCCACGGGAGCTTCATCAGGACAAGGGTCGCTTTGATTTTTGGGGGCAGGCTCTAGCAAACGCAGCCTCCTGTTGCCATTGCAAAGCCCTGCTGGTTTTCTGGGCAAACTCCCCAAAATCGGCTGCTGCTTGAGGGTCTGGCATTAGGGCATGCAGAAATAAATCAGCCTGGAGAGGAGAAACGTCCCTTTACCGCTCCTCCCAGTATCGATCAGGCACCACTTGCAAACTGGCCAGCCCTCGCCATCTGCCCGGGTGTCTGCAGGCTGCCATCTGGCCGACAGTAAAGCAAAACCGAGGGGCCAGCGGGCTGAGGAGAGGGAATTTGAGAACTTTCTAGCTCCCCTGATACCCGTTTAGCTTCCCCTCCCCTTTCCATCACCAATTGTTCTTTTGGTTTTCTGCATTTTGCTGCCTTTTTTTTTTTTTTTAAATAAATAGCTGTTTCTAGGCAATTATCTACCTCGATCTGCTGGATGGTTGACCCAGTGCTGGGGAGCTGCGTGCAGCCCGGCATAATCTCCGCGATACCCCAAAGGTGAAAGCACAATGCGTTCATCAAGGCATGAACATCCTTTACACACACCAGCACCCCGCGGCCACCCCGTGCTCGCACACAGACAGCTTGTTTCTGCAGCGCATGTAAATGGCCCTCGTGGCGCTGCTATCGATCCGCTCCCAGCCCCGGCGCTGGCTTTTGTCCCCGGCTGTCACGGCTCCTCCGTGCCAGCAGGGACCTTGCTGCTCGCCAGGATGAAGGTCCTCGCTCGGTAGAGCATGGTGGGGACAAAGCCTGGTTCCTTCTGGTTCCCAAATCTTGCAGCTCCATCACAATTTATGTTTTGCATGCTCTGCAGACAAGAATTCACCCAAAATCCCAAATGGGGGACACTGAACTGCTCCGTTTAAGCACCTGAGGTTGAAATGAAGCGTTTTGACATTCTCCAAAAAAACCCCATTTGTACCAGTCTGCAAAATATCTTGCTTCAACCAGTTCAATATTCGCCCTCAGTTTTTTATCCTTTGGGAGGATCTCCCTTTGGGAAACTCCTCTCCCTCGGGGGGGGTGACTTGGTGGTGCCGAGCCCACCAGCGTTGTCCCTCCTCACCTGCACCCTGGCCCTTCGAGGCGAGGACGGCAAGCTGGGCCCTTACAACAGCATATTTCACAGTGGTTTTACGGACAGCACTGTGTCCCACTCCAAAACAACCCAAAGAGCAACAACAACTCAGATGCAACATCCATGCAGCTGATGTGGAAAAAAAACCCCAGAGACCGAGGGGTCTCTTGCAAAAGCGAGGATTGCTGCGCCTGGTCCTGCTGGTGGGTAGCGGTTCCTTCCACGCGTTGGGTCACTTCACGGCTTGCTGGGGAAATCGCTTCCTCGCCTCCAATCAAGCATTTCGGAGGCACTCGGATCTTCCAAGGCTGCTGGATCATCAGCAATATTAAACGCAAAGACGTTGGGTGCAGTGAATCATTCCCAGCTCGTGAATGATGCCCTTGTTCAGCTGTCTGGAGATCGGCAGCAGCTAAGAAAGAGCTTTCTCATGCGGCCCCACGGTTTGCCAGCGCCCAGCATCAGTGCCCAGTATGCACCATTGTGACCAGCAAATTCCCAATGAAAGTTTCCTTGTCAAGCACGGAGAGACGCTCCTTGTCAAAGGGAGAAAGGGGGACTATTGCTGATGTGTCTCCAGGCAGCAGGAGCGGCAACACTCGTGCTAAGGGGCTCTCTGGGGCATTTCTGGGGTTTTTACAGTTACGGGTGAGTTACGTCTCCGTTTTGCAGGCTGTGTTTCCGTGCACAACCTGACTGCACCAGATCTGGATGAAAAAATTTGTGCAATATCCCCATCCTGATTTACACGTGCCTTTCCCCAGTGATCCCAACTAACAATGAGGATTTTGCAAAGAATGGGGAAAAAAAAAAAGGAAAGGTAAAAGTTGGGGATGATCTGGGACAGAACAGGGTGATCAAAAGAAATAAACAAACCTCTAAGTCGTCTGAGCACAGGACTTGGAAGTCTCAGCCCCTCTCACAGAGGGACCAACTTGCAGCAGTGAGCAAAAGTCTGAGGAACAGTTTGGGAAGCTTCCACTGCCCCGAACCCCCAGTTTCTAGGAGCGCGCTGCCACCCCCACCAGCGCTAGTGCTGAGTTCACACGCAAACCTTTCTCCAATTAAAAGCATGCCTACGTGTGAGAATCAGGAATTTTGCAACCTAATATTAAAGGGATTTTGAGAACTTTAAGGGGGGGGGGGAAATGTTATTCTTGAAAGGATCCCTTTATAAGTTAAAATTTTATTAAACTGTAGCTGCTGGAAGCTAACCGCGAGCAGGGGATTCCAGGGTACGCCGTTCCCTCGACTAGTAATTTATGATTTACTTTTGTAATAACTGAAGCCATAAGGAACTCATTGGATTAAGGAGTCTTATTATTTATGTTGTGGAACAATAATATTTAACTGTATAAAGCCACATATCCACCCATACTGACTTTCCCCTCCATATGAAACAGACTGCACTTCATAAGTAGAACCCTGGCCCCGCCGAAGCCGACGGGAACGCTGCCATCGAATTCCGATAGAGCCCGTGTTTCACCATATACGTTGTAGTTCAAGGTTGCTCTTAAAATCCCATTATATCATCACTACAGGCAGCAAAACACAGACACCAGAGACCCAGATAAATACAGAAACAGAAACCCCAGCGGCATCATCCTGCATCCCACTGCGCCACCAGTGAGGGACTTCCCTGGGGCTGGCTGGCGTGGTCCAAAATCACTCAGGAGGGAGGCAGACCCACGTGTCAGCACCCATACAGCCCCCAAAACACCACTGGGGGTGAGAGGGCATCCAGTGCTGACCTAGGCAATGGGTATCCCAGTCCCAGCGAGTGGCTCAGATTCAGTTGTCTCAGAGGAGGAATTATGTCTCGGGGGTCTGCAGCTAATGACAGATCTAGCGGGCAAATGAGCTCCCCGTGGACCTGGCCGCCCTTGTCCCCCACCGAGCCACTCATAAACCGATTAAAAGTCCTGTCTCCCAGGGCTCTACACGGGACAGACAGATAATTGTAAAGAGCACAAAAATCTCCTGGCAAGATGATCAAAGCAGCTATCCCAGCTCTCCGATACCCGCTGTCAAACTTCATCTGACTTTGCTGGAACTACACAGCAACTTTTCCCTTTCCGTGTCCCCTCCCTGTAAGATGGCGAGGCCACTTACTCCGCCAGCTCCTCCAAGCTCCGATACACGTCGTCATCGTTTTCTGTGGTCTCCTCTGACGGGAAGGGCCTGGGGAAGGAGCAAAATGACAGCGTTATTGGTGTACCTCACCCCTCGCAGCAGATCCCCTGCAGCCCCAGCTGAACTCAGCCCAGCCCTGAGCATCCCGTTGAGCAGAGGGTGTTTCGGAACAAAATATTCATTACAAATACATTTTTTCCTATTGAGGCACCAGCTCCCAGGAGGACATCATCTCCACCGCTTCCTGCGGGCAAACTGGCACGGCAGGACAAGGAACCAGGTGGTGAGGCTGGTTCACCGCAGGGCACCATCTGAGCACTGAAGTGCAGAGCTGCATCATCTAACAGCATCTCAGAGACCCCGTGTCTGAGCTGTCGCTCCCCGCTGTGCTGGTGCTGCACAAACAACTTGGTGGAAACTTCATTCGAGTCCAGCACTGGACTTGTCGAGACAGAGAAACATCCTCTCCTCCACCCGTGATGGAGCCTGTCTCACTGTGAGCTCCTGCCCCGCACGGCGAGGGCATGCCGCGCTGCTCCCCACCGGCATCTCCCACTGCTGCAAGCAGCCGATCCCACCACAACCAATGAGTCCTTACAAACCTTGGGCTTCCTCATCTTAACAACTTTGTGATAGCTGAAAAAAAATTAAAACCCTGGGGATAAGGGAAAGGACACCAAAAGGGCAAAAGGAAGGGGGGAAAAAGCAGATTAAAAGAGAAAGGGAGGGAGTGGGGGGGGAAAAGCAAGAATTCCTTGGCTCATTCTGAAGTAATAACCAAATAATGTATGAAGGAGATGAAAAATTCTGCTTTAATTAAACCCAATGTATTATTGCTGGCACGGGGCCACAGTGGGCTATGGCTCTGCTGGGGCTGGATGCACCTTGCGACTCCGGCCGTGTCGGGCTGGGGCTCCCCGCAGTCACAGCAAGCCCTGCTCCAGGCAGAGCGCAGCGACCACGGGCTGCGCAGGGCAGCTCGGTCCGTCCCCCACGGGCATCGCAGCGAGGGCAGCCGGGGGTCCCCAGGCTAACAGCCGCACGGGATGCTGATGCTGCGGGTGAGCAAAGCTGCATACACGTGAACTTTTAACTTCCCCCAAGTGTAATTTCCTCCTCTCCCCTCCCACCCTCCCTGTTTCACAATAGATTGCCTCTCCTGAATGATTTAATACACGGCCTGGCTAGCCCCCGAATTTGCTATTTTTGGATCCTGTCTCTAGCATTAATTTGCTTTCCCTCCTCTGCTTTACTTCACCCTCCCTTCGGTGAGCAGCTCCAGACCAAGTGTTTCGAAACAACGCTCAAATCCGCAGCGAGTTCAATTAAAACCAGGACCAGGTGGCGAGCAAGCGAGGGAAAAGAGCAGCGGTGACCCCAGTCGCAGAGCGGGACGATGTCACGCTCCACCAGCTACCAGGGCCGACGTGCCCCTGTTCGAGCTGCAAACCCAGGGGAACCAAGGAGCACCCAGGGTTGGCATCCCTCACCATGCCCTCCTGCAAAGGGCAATGCGGGGGGCTAGGAGAGCAATGGGGGGGGAGAGCAGACAGGGCTGCGCCTGCTCTCGTAGTCTCACTGCAAGGCGGGTGCCTTGGGCGATCGTCCGAGCACCCCAACATCTGGCACAAACAGCTGCCCACGAGCCTGCGGGATGTGGGGGGAAGCCCGTTTTGGAGAGACCCTTCAAAGCCGAAAGGTGCAGCAGTGAGAGAGCAGGAGGCGCACGGGATCTTTACAAACCGCGTGTCTGCGTGCATTTCCTCCCCGCCGCTGTCCCCCCGGGATTACTGACGCATACAAAAGCCATGTGAAGCGCAGACAAAAAAGCCGCCGGCTCCTCCCGCACGTGGCTGAGCCGACCATGGGAACAGGTCTCAGACTTCAGCCCCGACAGGCGAGGGGGTCCGGCAGCCACCGCCGCAGGGCTGCGCCATCCCCCACAGCTCCGGCAAGAAAGGAGAAATCGGAGGTGACCTCTGTTTAAACACACTTGCTAAAACAAAATTAAAAAAAAAAATTAATCCACCACAAGGCACGACCTCCTTTCTTTTACGTGCATCTTCTGCTCTTAGTCTCTGACTATTTCCTTCTCCGGTGCTCACCACGCCAGAAAGAAAGAAGTAAGAGAGTCGTAAAAAGTATTGACATCAGAAGCACGCATTTCCAACCATAAATCTGGGCTTGAGGTGTGATCAGTTCCTGTGATCCTCCCAGCCCCACGTAAGATAAGGAGACAGCAAAAAGAGAAAAAAGAACTTTCTAATGGGAGTTTCACAGAGACAGCAGCTCCATCAGCCCTCCCAGCTTCACCTTGACCGTTGGCAAAGCACCAGAGTGAAAGTCAGGGCAGGGGAGGAATTAATAACCTGTATCTCTGCAATAGCAGCTAATGGCTAAATAAGGATGCACAGGATGCAATTAGAAGGAAAGTCACACCGGGGACAGGATTACTAAATGGACCATCTAAAATCTAGAGCTGAAAGACAGCTTTTTGGAGAAAGCCTTGGTTTCGCCCTTTGCTTGTGCCTCTCTCTCCAGCTGTCCATGCCACAAGCAGCTCCGGAGAGGTCCTCGTGTCCCCACACCATCGCTGCCGGAGCAGAGCTGCCACCTCCCCATGTCCCCACACCACCGCTGCCGGAGCAGAGCTGCCATCTCCCC
>VWZZ01004507.1:1388463-1400041 GCA_013399095.1 Psophia crepitans
AGCAGAGCTGCCATCTCCCTGCGTCCCCACACCACCGCTGCAGGAGCAGAGCTGCCATCTCCCCACGTTCCCACACCACTGCTGCAGGAGCAGAGCTGCCATCTCCCTGCAGCTCCTCTCCCCTTCTCCAAAGCGGGGTGCCAGTCCCCAGACTGCAGCACAAGTCGCCCAGGGCTGGGACCATGCCATGGGCTTTGGGTAGCTCTCGCCCAAACAGTCCTTACTATTCCCCAAAAGCCCTATGTTTAACAACATAATTTAATTTAGCCCTACTAATTACGGCCATTATTTAAAACATCTCCCCGCTTTTGGCCTAAGTTCCTTTATATATCCATTTACATTATTTTTCTTTGCTGAACGCAGGAAAAATTAATCCTCCAGCAACGAGCCGATGAGGATGAACCCCCAGCAGCCAGCTATAGAAAAACACATTAAACACTTTTCTACCTAGACTGGCACCGGGGTCAGGGCAGTGCTGGCAGGAGGCGTGGGGCGAACTGCCCGCCCCAGCCCTGTCCCATCAATTATTCCCCGTGTTGCTGGTTTTGCCGCTTCCCATCAGATCACCTTCGTGTCTCCCCGCCGTGGGCTGGGCTCGTCTCGAGGCAATGTTTTCCGCTTGAGCTGGCTGCAGAAACAGATTTGATGTGGTGGGGTGAGGCCGGGGGAGGAGAGCCCTGCTCTCACTCCTGCCCCACCAGATCCACGTCAAGGCAACTCTAAGAAAAGCCAACTGGGTGAACTTTTAACCCAGTGTTTCTCACCAGGGTTTCCCTTATGCACATCCAGGTTCAGCACAGGACTTGCATTTAGACCACTTCGTGCAGATTATCAGCTTGGCCCCAACCAGGCAGGGAGAAACATCTCCATCTGGTTGGGCGACAGTGCTGCACCTTCTCCAGCCACGAGCAACCCAAGAGCAACCGCGTTGTTTGGCACCAGTCTGTATGTCATCTTTTTTTTTTTAAAAGAGCAGAAACACTGGAAGTCAGAGAGTCTAAAAGAATAGAATAGAATAGAATCATTAAGGTTGGAAGTGACCTCAAGTATCATCTAGTCCAACCATCCCCCCACCACCTATTACCCACTAAACCACGTCCCTAAGTACCACATCCAACCTTTCCTTAAACACCCCCAGGGATGGTGACTCCATTCATACACAGCATTAGATGCTATAGCTGGGAATGACTAACAGTAATGACTAAATTATTTTGAGTCCACTGAAACCCAACAGGTTTGCAGAGATCCCAGTTCATGTAAATTCATTTGAAAACGTCTTCTTATGCAATATCATTAGTTAAGCACCAGACTTTGTTTTTCACTCCACCGTCACGAAAAACCACCTGCTGAGCCGTTTATCAGCCCATGCCTGGGCTGCAGCAAGCCTGATCCCACTCAGCTGAAGAGCAAAAGCCCCAGCAACATCAAACACTGCTGGAATGAGCTCCTAGGGATAATAAACCTCCCAGAGTAGACTTCTTCACAGACAAACCCCACAGCATTCAACAGCATCGCTTCCAGAGATCAAAGAGAACGAAAGAAGGATCGATCTGATGTGCTTGTTTTAGAGCCTAAAAGAGAAGGAAAGACCGAGTAATTTGTTACGGGGTTTAAAGCGAGCTTCTCCTCCTGAGGACAGGACTTAAAGCAGATGATCGTTCTCGACAGGCGACGCAAAGCACCCCCCTTGATCTTCCAAAACATTTAGGCTGCTCTCTGGGTTGGAGAGCTTGTACACGCACAGCCCTCCAAACGCAAGGCGCGCTGGCAAGGAAAGGTGGGCGCAGCCCACAGCCAGAGCACATCACACAAGGGCATCGTTAATATTTCACAAGGCACCTAATGCAACCCCCCTCCCTTGCTCTCGGCGGTCACTCAGGCTGCTCCACGATCCATCCCACGCCGTATCCTCAGCAGCCGCCCCCGCGTGCTCCCCTGCAGTAATTCTCTCTGCGGGGAGAAGGTGCAGCTCGATGCACTCCCTGGCTGCTCTGAATTATTTAACGGGAAGAGCCAGGTAGGCTGCAATTCTAACAGCAATAAGCGGGAAGATTTATTTATTTATGAACATATTTCAGCATCTGGGTGCCTCGTCCTAGCAACCAAAGCCAGATGATCACCTCTGCAGTACCATCACAGAGAATCCAGAAGGTCAGCCATGGGTCAGTTTTACTCAGATAATTTTGTACAGTATCATCTCAGCCTCAAATCCACGTGTGACAGAGCAGGGAGGATCCGGCATGATTTATTTTCTGCTTCCCCTGTCTCCATTCTGATTTCTTGGGGCCAAACACCAGCCCTGGTAACGGAAAGCCCAGTGAGAAACAGGAATGGTGGAAACACCTCACTCACTGGCCTCCATCCAAGGAGCTGGTCCCGTCCAGGGCTGCTCCTGATGGAGACTGTCGGGCAAGGAGATTTTCATGACCTCTGCGAACGCCCACCGGAGATTAAAGGAGGTGGCTCATCCCTTACCAGGAGCGGGACTCCAGCCTCCAACACCAGCACACCAATCTCCCCTTGTTTTCTTAAGTCCAGCGATCACACTTCAGCGTTTCAAAAAGCACACCCACAAAACCTGAGCTGCTCCCATCTGCTGCCCCTGCTGTGAGGGATTTCTTCATGAATGGAAAGGACCAGAGCCTCAAGCTGCTGCAAAGGAGCTTCTACAGCTATGCAGGGATGGACGGGGCTGTGCCGAGTCTTCCTGGCTCAGGATCTGGCAGAAAAACATCTCCACAGCATGGCATCTACAGACAGTAACTGCACCTTACTCACAAAACCCGTGCCTGGGTGCACAGATCCTCTGACAACCCTGTTTTGAAGAAAGCATCATGGCAGCACACAGAAAATCCATGGGAGTCTGCGATCTCACCGAGATTTTGGACTTCAGGCTGTGCTTTCCACACGACTTTGGGTGGGGGGTTAGCAGTGGGCTTCAGCTCCCGTGCGCCCAGATGAGTCTGTCCCACTGCTGAGGTTTAATGCTGCTTCCATCCCAAAACGTAATTCCTCCAGGGGAAGTGCTCAGCCCCGCTGCTCACAGCACATCGTTTTGGTAGCTCCAACCTTCCCCCCTTTTCTTAACTCCTCTTTTTGTCCAGAATGTCAAGTCAGGCCCCCAGCATGGATCACCCCATCCCCATGGGTCGCCCCTAAGTTCTGGCACCCCAGAGCCGTGGCGGGTCCCCTGGGCACGCTGCCGTTCGTGCCTTCATGAGCACAGCACTCCTGGAGCCATCCAAAGAAAATCACGTGGGTTTGCGAGACATTTACAGGCAACTTAAAACGCATTCATCATCGGCTTCAGGGGGATCAGGCAGACTGAAGCAGCATTTAATTTACTGATGTACCAAGAGGTGGCTATGAGCTAACCAGGGATGAGCAGAGGTGACCTGGACCTGCTCCTCCAGGCCCAGTATCGACCCAGGCAGCACCTTCCCATCTGTGAAATGGGAATAATGTCAGGGAATGATTTTGGTAAAGTGCTGCAAGATGGATGAAAACCACGCTACAAATGCCCAAGAGCCATTTTCATGAAGCAGAATGGAATCAATTCTCTCCCTGCAGAATAAGACACATTGGAGCATACCAAAAGCTGCTGAATTTAATTAAAATCATACTATTGTGTTACATTACTCATCTCTGGAAAGAAGCACCTCATGCTGTGCCAAATTTTAGACACGTCCTCTGAAAAATCATGATTTGCTTTTATTTGTGGTCTGGAACTTGCAAAAATTCTCACAAGATTAATTCTGATAGAAATTCAGTGGGGAAACAGCAAACTACATCATCAGATAACACAAAGATGACGATTTCGCAGGAAAGTACTTAGAGCACTTAGCACAGTGCACTGCACGGTGCCCAGGGGTTAGCTGCATGCCCTGCTTTATCTTTAGCTCAAATCCGAACCAAGTATTTCTGGAGACTAAGAGACAACAAAATAACAGCTCATATAATTTTATGTTTCAACACATTATCGCATTTTAAAAAAATTCTCATGTACCAACGCTTCGCTCAAGAAAGCAGTACGACTTTTCTCCTCAGCTCCATGTTGATCATAACAGATGGATAAAATCAAAAGGGGAATCCAGAAACATCTTTCTCAAAAAGAAAGGAAAAAAAACCCCAACTCTGGGGTAACAGTACAACCAATCACCAGGAAATCATTTGGCCCAGGTCTCCGACTCAGAAGAAAACTAGATTTGAAAATGCCGTGGCTGAAAACCCAAGGGAAGCAGAGTGAGCAGGGACATCAGCAGCCCTCATCCCCCGTGGGGTGGAAACTGCAGCAGTGCCCCGCCGAGCCCAGCGCCGGGGCAGGGGGCTTGCACCCACCGGGGAGGGAGGGAGCTGAGCCCTTGCCCCTGCGAGCCAGGGACACTAACCCAAACTCGGGGCACGCTCGCTCCGGGCAGACAGCACCGATAGCCCAGGGACCATAAACCCACACCACAGCCAGGACGTAAAGACCTGAGACGCACCCCACGGTACCTCACAACATCCCCGCCAGGCTCTGCAGTTGCCCAACTCTGGAAAACACTCTGTTAACACAAAAACCTTGAAACCTCCCTGGTTTTAACGTGCAGCAAAGCAGCACAAGGAAAGCTTTTAGTTGTCCGGGCAGCAGCTTCTCTGCCGTACCTGAGCAGCTGTAGCCCTACGAAACACGTGCCAATAAAAGCAAATACCTAAGTATACATTTCTGCCGGCCTCCAGAGCACCGCCAGCACGTCCCGGCCAAGCAGGGTTCTACCGGGCAACGTAAACCAGATCTAAACAGACCACCTGGGTTGAGATGGGTGAGGTGGTGCAAGGGTGGCCAGTGGTTCAGGGAGCCCTGAGAGAAGCACAATGTAGGCAAAGCCAACGAGCAATGACCAGGCAGCTGCCCCCCAAAAACCAGCAAGCCCCACACGTGAATATGAAGCGGAGCTGAGGACGTCAGGACCGCATCTTCATTATGCAAAGCTGATGGTGGGGAGGGGGCGAGAAAAACTTTGCTTTTATTAGCAGATGCTTATGGGGTGACCTCAGCATCTCCCAAGCCTACAAAGCAGCCGCACAGGAAAACATGTCAATGATATTTTTCAGACTCTCTTAGGAGCGAGTCTGTGAGGATACACACTTGCCAAAATAAATGTGTTTAAAAAAATTTTTAGGTGGAAAGGAACTGCTTGTAGCCAAGGATCCTGCTTAATGACAAAGGAAGAAGCTTTACAGTCACTCCTAAAGAAGGTTTTTGTCCATTTCACAGGAAACCATCTCCACTTGGCCTTGTGAGGTCTGTGGCCGAACTTCTGCGGATTTGTGCTGGTCAGGAAGGGTGGTCAGTCCCAGGACTGGTCCCAGTCCCAGGCTCCCTGGAACACAGGAGAGTCCTGCATGGCAACCGTACGCGATTCCAGACACAGATTCCTTCTGCAGCCTTCTCCATCCATTTTATAGCAACACTTACAGCGCATGGAATGGATACACAACAGCAGTAAAAAAAATAATGGGCAGAGTGCAATTACAGAGAGCACACTGGCAATGAATAAAATGGTCCCTGTAAAACCAGCCTTAGAGGAGAAGAGGTCCCATAATGAGCTCCTCACCAGAAGATACTTGAGGACTTAATCACTAGCTACTTTAATTGGTTGCCATTTTCACACACAGCTGGATCCGCCTCCTGTGTTGAGCGACCATCCCCAGGGGAGAGACAACCAGAGACCAACTACCATCAGCATGAAGCCTCCGTCCATCGTGCTGAAGAATCTTTGCAAATCCTAGAAAAGATTTCCCCTTATCACCCTTCTCTCCTCCAGAACAGCAAGGGGAATGTCTCCTGGATCAGCTACACAAGGGCTTGTGCCATCCCATCATTTGCAAGAAGTGGGTTTTGCTGGCAAGATGACAAAAGTCTCCTCCACAAGGTGACCCCGGCTGCAAATGTAACGGTACCTCCACACCACAGCGGGGCTCAGCCAGACAGGGAAACGGATTAAAGTCATGAAACATGGAAAAACTCCAGTATTCCTTCTGAACTGGTAGATGAAGCATGGAGGAGTTTCTAGATCAAACACAGCTGACCAGTGAACGACACGCACTGGGAGCAGACACGCACATCCTGCAGGGCAGGGGCTCGAGGCTTGCCCCCTCTGCCCCCCCCACCGCAGGCAGGCAGGGCACTGCGCTGAGGAATGCTGCTCACTCAGCACGGTAATATTAGAACCCCACGAACGGATGGGGATGCTTGTGACTCTCCCTTCCCATCCCTCCTCCCTTTCACCCACACACACATCCTGATATTATTGGCAAGCTGTTAAGTACAGAAACTCCAGGGACGATAACGCTGCAAACCTCATTTTGAGCACGTCGGTCTGTTTTCATAGTTTACCTGGGCAAAACTGAGCAATGCTGAACCTCGTCAGCAAGGGGCAGGGCCTGCAGGCAAAGCAGGGTGGTAGGAAAGTCTCCTCTGGGTTAAATCCTCACCGATGGGAGGATGCTGGTACCTTGAACGTCCCTGGAGCTGGCTCCAGCCTGGGCAAACCCCAGTTTTGAGCTTCTCTCCTCTTATTTCACTATCTGCATTGGAAAGATGGGCAAAATGAAAACACGATGGCCTGGGTGGTCTGCACTCAGTAGGGTGCCTGTGGGTGACTCAGCCCTGACACCCACTCAGCACTGGGTCTGCAGGGGGTGGAGGGCGCCCAGGGGAGTCAGACAAGCATCAGGATGGGTGCTGGCCCATCCCCAGGAGGGTTTTACTCTTTCGCCGACATGTCCAGCCTCCTGTAAGCAAACAGCAAATCCCAGCTCCTAATATACGGGACTTTCAGGGGACACCCAAGCACCCCCCTCACCACCACCAAACCTGCCCTGCAGCCAGAACAGGCAGTTCCCAGCTCAGGGCTTGCCCTCCACTGCCAGCAAACCTGCTCTGCCACCTCAGGGCACGCGGCGTGCGGAGGTTAAACACCGAGGGAATCAGCATTTTGGCTTGTATTTACTTATTTGTTTAAATGCAAGGTAAACCTCAGCCCAGGGCCGTGGGCTGGCCTCTTGCTGTGTTTGCCTGGAGGTAAAACTTATTCTTTCAACAAGCTCTGTGGGAGCTTCTGGCCACTGGCCTGAGGGGGTCCTGCCCTGGCCCCCAGGATGGGGAACACGTAACCATTCCCTTCTCCTCCCCTTCACTGCCCGGCCAAGGCACCACCACTGCTCCCACAGGAGGAAACCAACCTCCTCTTGACAGTTGGTCGGGCATTGGAACGGGTTGCCCAGGGAGCGGGGGGGAGTCACCGTCCCTGGGGGTGTTTGAGGACAGGTTGGATGTGGTACTTGGGGACAGAGTTTAGTGGGGAATGGGTGGTGGGGGGACGGTTGGACGAGATGATCTTGGAGGTCTCTTCCAACCTTAATGATTCCATGAAATAGGATTCACCCCTCATCCCCATTTGCAAATGGTTTAAAATCTATTTTATGAACTGCAGTGCCTTCTGAAGCGAGTCACTGAGAGGTTCAGCTCATATATAAAGGATTTACTTAGATTAAGGGCCCCAGTAAAAGGCCTTTGAACATGCTAACTCCTTCCCGTTTTCAGATGGTTTCACTGTGCACACATTAAAAATGCATGCAGGCAGCATGAGCCAATATTCCTTAACCTCCTGCTTTGCTTGCAAAACTCTGCTTCCAGGAAAAACACGTATCTCGGGGAGATGAAGAAACACATGCCCCCTCCGCTCACAGCTCACATTCGACCAGAGCAGCTCGCTCACACGAGGTGGACGACGGCCGGCGCCCAGAGGATGCCGGGATCTACCAGGGGCCACAGAGAATAACCTGGGCTGCAGCAGGGATTGAGAAAACTTGGAAAGGGAATGAAAACCCATGTTGCAGAGCACAGGAGAACTTTTGGCACACTATCCCTGTATGACCACGCTGCTTCTGTCTGCTGCTAGGTCCTTGCGGCTGACCGGGGAGCATGCAGTGCCAGCCAACGTGAGAAATGGGGTAACGGAGTCAGGTCTGGAGTGGAAATTCCCGGCGTCCTGGGTGTAGAATAAAGGCTCCTTGTTCAGAGACAGCCATGGATGGGCAAGGACATGGTGGTAACTTCTCACTGCGACTGCTGACAGTCCTCCAGGCAGATGGAGGAGAGGATAAGAAACGATAACAGTTAAAAAAAAAATCTCCCCTCCTTAGCTGATGGGCAATGCTACACAACGAGGATCTTTTCTTTGTCCTCAAATACAGGCCTTTAAAATGACACACAGATGAAACCCCCAGGAAAAGGGTATTATCACATTACTGCAGAACCCGCGCTCCCAAACGAAATCACAAGGCAGCGCTGCCGGAGGCTGCCGGTCCCCACGCGAGCAGGCAGGTCTGGTCCCCAACAGGGCAGGTGAACAAAGGCATTTCTCACCTCCCCGCGTCTGAGAGGGGAAAATCAGACACACAAAACTAAGGGATTTGCCCAGGGCCACGTACAGCACCTGGGGCAGAGCCAAGACCCAAAGGTAGCTGTGCGTCCGCTTTCCCTTCCACACACATCTGTACCCACAAAAGCATCTTTCCTCTGAACCCCTTAAACTAAAGGGAGAAAATGTGCCTTTTTCTGGGAGGCACCAGTGAGCCTCTTACCATCGAGGGGCTTGTTCTGCGTGGGGCACTACCCAAAAAATAACGCACCATAGTTGCGGTGGCCCCTGCGACTAATTCTTTAATTAGCGGCGAAACATCATCTGTGCTGTTTGCACAAACAGCCTCACGCCAGAAAAACCTATTTTTGCAATCTTTAGGGACCGTCACCTGCTAGGAGGCAAGCCAGCGCTGCACCGCGCTGCGGGGTGACGCTGCTTTCTGCGGCACTTCCGAAACCTGCAACGGGGACGAGCAGAGAGCAGCAAGAGGAAAGACGCGGCGCAGGCTGTAGGCAGAGCTGCAATAGATTCAGCCCAGCCTCAGCAGCGTGCTGCAAACAAAACATTGCATTCACCATCATCTTCTGCCATGCTTTGCTGCTTGCAGCTTGCTCCTTGGACGAAACACTCTGTCATCTCAACATAGCTATCCTGATAGCTATCTGATTTACTCTGTGAAACAGGGTTTCTCTGGCAAGGTTCATGTATCTAGAAATTATTAGACAGAAAGATGACTTTTTTTTTTTTACTGAATAGCATACGAGATTGATTTTTATTTTTCTACCCTTCATGCCATGAAACTTATTTAAGGACAAGTAATAGGCTTGGGGATTTATTTCACTCTTAATTTGTGTGATCCTGAAATCTGAGACCCCGAAACAGGGCTTGGAGCAGAGCCATATTCATGCTATGGGGCTGAAGATCATACAATCCTAATTGCACTGAACTTACCTTGTTTTAAGCACCATGCCCAAGCCAACAAAGCTTTTCCCATTTATTTCAATGGCAGCATCCTTACTGGAGGAGGGAAGGATAGGGACCACGATCATCGGTGGGGACCCCAGCGAGCTGAGGGGCAGCGGTGGCCAGTCCCTTCAGAGTTGCTGCTGGTTCCCACAGATTAAATTAATTCATCTGAGATTAGTTTCTGTCATTGAGGCTTTTGTGATGGTGTAGCAAGAAATCATCTAATTAAAATGAAAAAACAGCAATGGAGAAGGCGAGGGCTCTCTGCCTGCAGGGGACAGCGGTGATGGGGAGGGACACCCCCGGGGTGGTATTTTCCAGCTAACAGAGTGACAGCATCTGCTGCAGAGCTGGCAAAGGGAGGAGGAACAGGGTTAATACGCAGGAAAACAGACTTAGAAGCAAAGACCCACTAAGCTCTGTGCTATTCTTGTGTAATTACGGTGCCAAAAGCTTCCAAGATAAGGGATTTTACTGGGAACCATAAATACCGGTTGTAAAATGAATGAGAAAAAGCTGCATATCCACAAGAATAGCAAAGCCTGCCTGCTCCTGGCTCCCAGCTACCACCCAGCCTGCCCATCCCTCAACAGAAATACCACTGATTCAGCCACAGCCTTCCCAGAGGACGGCCAGCTCCTGCACCCTCTGAAGTGACACCAGGACCTCCCTGCCAAGGGAAGGGCTTTGCCAGGGGTGGCACGTCGCAGCCTCCCCCAGCGATGCTCCCAGACTGAAACCCAGCTTGTACACACGGGTTCCCCCGTCACTGCCTGCCTCTGAATGCCTTGGATGCTCTTCTCACCTTAAAATAATCATCACTGCAGGCTTCTCCAGCACTCAGGGCTAGCCTTAACAATAAACAGTCCTTAACTTACAGCATGCCTTTATTCCTCAAACCTTCGCCCCCCGACTCTCCCCTCAGTCCCGGTGGGATCTGTCAGGTTTGTGTTTAACAGACGGGGAAGGCTCCGAGCTTGTTTTACACGGGAAAAGCTGTTCCCTTCCAGCAATATCAGTGCAGTGAAGGAAGTGAAAATAAGTTCAAACAGTGGAAACCGTGGCATGGGGTGGTGGGCATAGGCAGCAGGGGTCCCATCCAGCCCGCGTCCCCACACCCCGGGATGCAGCCGCAGACCAGTGCCGTGCTACACCCTGACCAGAGCAGCAGCAAGACGCGTTCTGTGGAGAACAGCAAATGTCTTCTATACCTGGGGGGAAAAAACCCACAACCCCCGAATTCCCCCCTAAATAGAGGAAAGGTACTTTAGGCTGAGAACCCCTCCCAGCTGTATCTGTGGTCCTAATGAGGAGATGCTGCCAGATTAATAAAAACGTGCGCTAACAAGAAAACCAATCACAAACCAATTTTGCAGGGAATTGAACAAAGACCAAGATAAAAGCTCTGCTTAATAAGGTTGTCTGCTGTTTTTAATTCCTTCTCCATTGCTCCTTCAACGAGCAGAGCAGCAGCAGCGCCGGCAGCAGGGCAGCCCACCCTGGGTGCCAGGGCCAGGTTATTTATTAACCCCATTCAACAACGACGGGCTTGGTCAAAGCCAGGAGACATTTCCCATCTGTTAGTGACTGAAAGGCCACCTGGGCGCTTCTGCACAGACCGGGGAGTGGGGCAGGACACGGGTAGGGACAGTGCGGTGACACCACAGCTCCTTGGGCAGGGCAAAAGGGACGAGCATTGCTGGCTTTTGCGGGGTCTTGGTCCTCAGGGGCAGAGCCCCTGCAGAGGGGACCTGAGCAAAAGCTCCAGCAAAGAGACACTAAAACCCACCCTGCTACCTCCCCCCCCCGCAGGCACGCTGCACACAACGTCTCATAGTTTCACTGCCACCCGTGTCCTCGGCTGCACCAAACCCAGTGTGGGCAGCAGGGTGAGGGAGGGGATTCTGCCCCTCTGCTCTGCTGAGACCCCCCTGCAGTGCTGCCTCCAGCTCGGGGGGCCCCAGGGCAGGAAAGACATGGAGCTGCTGGAGCGAGGCCAGAGGAGGCCGCAAAGTTGATCCAAGGGCTGGAGCCCCTCTGCTACGAGGACAGGCTGAGGGAGCTGGGCTTGTCCAGCCTGGAGAAGAGAAGGCTGCAGGGAGACCTAATTGTGGCCTTCCAGTCCCTGCAGGGGCTGCAGGAAAGCTGGAGAGGGGCTGGTTCCAGGGCAGGGAGGGACAGGACAAGGGGGATGGGTTTAA
>VWZZ01004507.1:1400077-1413492 GCA_013399095.1 Psophia crepitans
GGGGTGTCCCTGCCCATGGCAGGGGGTGGGGCTGGGTGGGCTTTGGGGTCCCTTCCAACCCAAACCATTCTATGAGTCCATGACTAGTTTATTTATTATTATCAGCTGGCGAGGTGCTTTCACAAGTACCCTGCCTACATCCCAAAGGCATCCTTGATGCCTGTTTAAGCCTAATATGCCCCAAACATCGTTAATGCTTCTAAAGAGTCTGATGTGATTAAACACTAAGAATATGGAGTGGGAAGGAGAGAAACATTATTTAAAGCATCATATTGAAAGGATCTTACCGGATTCCTTTGGTTTGAGCAATACTGTGGAAGGAGAGTCTGGATACTGCAGAGATCACCTGGAAACAAGAAAAAGACATGCTGGTGTGCTTACTGAAGACAGAGGAAGGTTTGGCATGAACTTGAGGACCCACAACCTGGTATTTGGACCCGAACACCCGCTGACATGGATGTGCTCCAGCCAGTCCCCCCCATCAGTGCCACAGAACATCACCATCAGGGCTTGGAGGACACTATCAGTGCAAACACTGCTTTTGGTTTTACCACTGAGCATAAAAGACATTTAACCCTCAGCTATAAAGATACTCATTCAACAGCATCATCCGAGGAAACTCCATCCCGCTGCTCATATAATACATCCAGACCTGTTCCAATAGGTTTTATGCAACACTGAGAACTGCTGAAAAAACCCCTCCTACTAGTATTTTATTACAGAAGGTTTGTAACTCCTTTCGTCTCTATCCACAAAGAATGATCTTATTGAGGCAAACTTGCCAAGACTGAACGGTTTTGACTTCCTGCATTTCAATAAAGATGCATCATCCATTTGTCAGAGGTGAGTGCAGACCCTCGCCCTTTTCTAGCAGCAAATGGCCAGAAGTGATTCAACAAGGAAATATTTTTATCAGCATCGCAATCAGGAAGAGTAAAGCCACCAGCTTTTTCTGAAAACTCCCATTTTTGATCTAAGCTTGACCTGCTATGCAGAATTTTCAATTGAGACAAACAAAGAATGGTTTTAGTCCCTTATATCTATAAAACATGTTTTACTCTTGCTCATATTCATCATTTCAAAGCTAGACTGAAAAAACAAACCTATTATTTTTGGACTGGGTTCCTGTCCACTGGGATGAATAGAGATGCCTGCATCCAGGACACAGATAAAGGGCTTCTTGAACCGTCCCTGCTGTCCAGGGCCCCCCGCTCTCCTCCAGGCATACAAACCCGAACACCGCGGGGGCTGCTGCTGCCTGGAGCTGCCCTGCAGCCAAACCCAGCCGCGAGGCACCCGTGAGCGCTGCTTTCTTTAGGGACGCCGTGGCCCCTGCCGAGGGATGCTCCCCTGGCTCGCTAAGCCACCCTTGGATCAGGCACCCTGAGGAGCGTGTGCCCTAAGTAAGTGCCTGGCTGCTCTCCTGGGACTGCCACTGGTACTCGAAGCCTCTCTCCCTCCCACAGGATTATCCCAGAACATCAAAATTACATCAAGGATCCCAATGCACATCCCTCCCCAGAGACATGCAAGCACCGAGCTTGTTCCAGGAGGATGCACGCACGCACCCCCCAGGACTGCCCTGGAGCCTGAGCTCCTCCGGCTGCAGCAGATCCCAGCAATCCTGCTCCAAACTCTGTCTTCTCCACGCTTTTCTGACCTCCACCCCTCTAATTGCTGCAGAGCCATTTTCTTTTAGCCTTGCCACGAATTCCAGCCCAGCCCGTGCCCCACGCGTGGACCCGAAGCTGCGGTGCCAGGGAAGGAACTGCCACAGTTTGGCATTTAGCAGTTGACTTTCACGCGGAGAACAGAGATGCTGAATTATTCAACAATGCCAACAAGACTCTGTGAATGCCAAAACTTGGCCAAGTTTCTCCCTGGTAGAAAACATCAGTAACAGGAGTTCAACGCAGAAAGGAGCTCCGGAGAAAGAGGGCATTTTCCTTGCACCCTGGACACCTCTATTGCCCCTGCACAGGACTTCCAGCAAAAGAGGGCCTCGCCAAAGCACCCTTCCATGTCTTTTTTTTTTTTTTTACGCTGCTGCCCCTGATGGTTCCCTCTAAGCAGAGGACATGGATAAGGAAATTTTTTTTAATTACACAAAGCATTGCTTTTGCTACCATGAATATTTGAGCATATTTTGGCCTATTTCTTTGCTCTTGAGAGCCCATCTGGATAGCTACCAGACCACCACCCCTGGCATGTCTGGTTTTACAGGGATGCCCTGGAGCCACTAATTACAGACCATAATTACTGTGCAACTAGAAGAGAAACTGTAAACTTTCTCAAGCCGAAATTTAGCGCCGCGAATGTAAAAGCAGTGAAGTTCCTCATTTTACTGTAATCTAACAAAAAAGCAGCATGGGGAAAGGTTGGTCGCTTCTGGAAAAGGTGCTTCAGGCACGTGCTCTCCTGCCAGCAGGCTGCAAGCTCCCAGCGCCAGCCATGAGGTTCCCACCTCCATTCCGGGGAGGTGTTAAGCAAGCCTGGCTCTCCCAGCCCCGCTCACACCCCTGCCTCTGGCCGATCTCTCGTCTGCTCTGGCTTCGAGTCCCACCAAGCAAAGACATGGCTCCTGGTAATGTCAGACTTTGATGAGCAAAACCTGCTCCAGAGAAATAGAAAGGGGCTGAGCACCCTTGGAAGGAGAAGGCAGACCTGCCTGCGAGCTCCAGGAGAACCGTGTCCCTCCCAGAGCATTTCAATCTGCATTTTTAAAGAAGATCGGCTTTGCCTTTAGAATTTACGTGAGCAGCAACAGGAGCAAGCAGGTTAAAACATAACCTGGAGTCAAAGACGTCAGGTCTTACTCCCAAAATTGTCACCAACTTAAGAGACCACCACGGGCACGTTATTAAACCTCTCTCTGCTGCAGTCTCCCACCTCTAAAAATCTCCCCAGTTTGGGAGAGGAGATGGGACTGAGTTCATTAGCATCTGTGAAAGGCTCTGGGGCTCATCAAGGCAGAGCTGCGGCACAGAGCATCGCTGCTGGCAAGTGGTACCTGCAAACGTCGAGTCCAAACGGGGTGCGGAGGCTGGAGGAGCAGCTGGCAGCCCCCGGCCCTGCTGCAACGGGGCTTAAAATAGTCCAAGGGAAGTCCTAGACTGATTGAATGAGTCTCTTCTCCAGTCTATTATTAGACTTCTGAAGCACAAAAATCAGTTTATGAATCAGACAGTTATACAGCAGGATTTGACTTCCAGGGAAATTTAAGAGAAAAGCACACTGTTCTCTACGCCAGCAATTTTTGCTTTGTTCTTTTATGAAAAGCCCCAAGCGCTGAACATCCTGGCACATCAAAGCCCGGGACCTGCTTCCAGCCAGCGTGCACAGACACGTTACCTACGCTTAGGCTCCCAAAGCCATGCTCAGGTACGTAAGCAAAGCGACCCACTTTGAGGGATCGGGTACAAAGAGCCTCCACAAAGATTGGCATCTCCAAAAACGAGACTGAACAGCAACTGTCCCAACATTGGGGAATATTTTTCCAACAGCAGCTCCCGCTAAAGCAGTGGCCAAGAGCGAGAAAAGCCAAGTGCAAGCCCAGCTCCTCTCACAGCTCCTGCGCTCCTGCCTGCCAGCCCCGACAGGCAAATGCTTAAGCATGCGTTTAAGGATAAGTAATCCTCTCAATTTCAACAGGATTAAACAACATTCTTAAAAGTAAGTCAATCCTTAAGTGTTTGCTAAACTGTGTCTCATTTTCCCCGTAAAGCAGCTCCGTATTTGCAGAGAAACCCAGCAATATTTCCTGCCACTCCCGGCTATCGCTTTCCGCTGGGCCAGGCAGGATCCGCGCCGTCGGGCACCCACGCAGCGGCTGGCACAAGGGGTCCCTGATCTCATCTGAGGCTTTCCGTTGCTTCTGCAATACAAGGACATATTAATGTGACTAATAGATATGACGCTAAGTGGAATTACAGCTCACTGGTTATTTATACCTCCCCCGTCCTTTATAGCAGCCTGGAAATGCAGATGCTTCGCTTCCCGAGGCAGATGGTATAACCAAAAAAGATTTCTCGCCACGGGGCCAATTCCCTTCAGATTTACCTTCATTATTTCATAAGCTCAGACCTTTGGGTTTCCCTCTCTTCAAACTAACCCGCTGCTCAGAACTGGGAATCCAGAAGAACCGAGGCTGCTGCACCCTGGAAGCGCTCCGGGAGCTCACCAGGAGCCCCGAGCAATAACTTCCCACCGTGCTGCTCCCTTGAACAGCGTTTGTCTTCCAGAAGAAGGAAGGCTAGGGGCTTAAATGACAGGGGCTTATGCAGATTGTTATTGTTACTACTTCTTCACCCATTTTTCAATGCAATTTCCTCCAAGAAAACGGCATTCAGCACGCAAACGTTACTGTAACAGCTATACATAACGTTCTGCTGACGACAAGATGCCAGAAACGGAGCTATAAGGGTACGCAGTGCCGGTGACGTAGAGATAGACTTTCTTTACAGTCGATCTGCAAAGGGTTGTTGGGAAATTCTGGTGGTTTCACCGTGCAAGGTGAGGGATGCCCTTCGCATTCCTGATGTTTCAGTTTGCCTTGTAGTTTTAGGCATGAACTAAATCAAACCACCCAGCTGATCATTTACCGACCGGGATGAGATCGTTGCTGCGAACCATCAGAACCAGGAACAGAGCACAAGGGCCAGGCATGTGATTGTAGAGGCTGAGCGTCAGAAATCTCATGGGCACCCTGATTTAAGAAGGCACCAAGTGCTGCACTTCGTGGGAAAAAGAAAGAAAAGAAGAAAAGAAAATAAAACCAAGTTTCAAGCTGGGCTCCTCACGTTCACTGGTCACTTTGCAAGAAACCTGGCTGCATAAATGGGATTTTTGAAAAAGAAACAAACCAAACAAACAACAAAACCCAAACATCACCACCACAGGAAATCCACCACTTTCCTTCTTCCTTACTACCAAGAGTTTCTTTTAGGAATTTGCAGAGTTAAAAATAAACTAATGCAAAACAAAAAATAAATCATTATGCTTACTGCTCTTCTCTTTCCTCCAGCATTGTTTATTGCTGATAGTATCTCCACGCATCTAGGAAACGCCCAAATAAACCCTCTCCTTATTTGTAAAAAACCACCCGACAAACTGACCCAGCTAGGCTGGAGAACACTTTGCATACGAGGAACTCCCCAGCGCTCTGTGCTCCGTGAGCGTGCCTGCAGAGCCCGAGCGAGCCGCAGGGGTTACAGCCAGGCTCGCAGCCCCTGCCGAGCCCCAGCAGCCACGCGTTCCCAGAACAAACCAGTATTTGCTTCTAAGCAAATCGGGAGCTCTGCCCAGTGGTGATAAGTCTGGGCAGAGACCTTGATGTTGCCACCTCTGCGCATGCCCTTCTGAGGGGGGAGGTGGTTTCAGAGCCTCAAACGACACGGAGTGATCTTCTGGTTTGCCCCTAAATTCATAAAAAGCAAAAGAAATCCTCAGGCCAAACATCCCCAGCCTCAGGACGGGTAAAAACCTGACCCCCAATTCAGCTAGTTAAATTATTTCCGAGTTGGATAAAGGCACCCAACAGTAAAAACACTGATGTGAGGAGTCCAGGGACAAGGCTGCTAAAATAAAAGCGATGAGAACAAGTAGGATCTGGCCCAGTTGCCTCCAAGTTTGTGGTGCTGAAGAACTCCATCTTCTCCCACCGTTGCACTAGTGCACGTGGCAGCGGGCGGTGAGGCGGTCGGTCAGCTCGTGCTTACGCTTCTCTACCTGCCAAGGAGCATCACTGCCCACCCGGGGCGTTTCCCGGTGCTTTCCACCCAGCTGCACACACACCCTGGGCTGGGCACAACCAGGATCTGGTATTTGCAAACCAAAGTGTCACCGGCAGCTTCAGGCTTTCCATCTCCCCCGTTTGCATATGCCTCTCCCATGGTTCGTACCCTGGCTAGACCAGCCCTGGAACGCCAGCGTGGCCAAGCCCCGAGCCTGAAAGCCAACACAACACACAACCTGCTCACTCTGGATCAATTATTTGTGCCCTGTGCACGCGTCGCCTGCTGCATAAACCTGCAGGGCCTTATAGCACGTGTGCAGCAAGCACAGCAAACGTTAAACCTGCCGCTGCCTTCCAGCCCTCTCCCTGACACCGCGCAGGGGGAGCTGCCGCCACTTGAGCACCCTACAGATGGAATTCCTTAGATCAACATCTCCTGACACAACCTGGTACCTGAAGGCAGCATCGCTGTGCGTGGCTACGGCAGGAGAGCGGCAGCCCCTGGCCAGGCAGGAGGAATTCAGATGCTGTGATTTATTTCCTTAGGATGCCAAGGGCAGGCAGAGCCCTACTACAGCCTCAAATCAGTTTGATTTTCTTATAGCCAGGGCTCGCTCCTCTCAGCTGGACCTCATCCACCCAGCTGGTTGCTGAGGATGGGGCTATTAAATAATAATCCGTTTGTACAACTGGATTGTACCTTTCCAGGTCGGATGTCCCCGCCCGAACGGTTCCCTGCTGCTCCTCTCTGCCCGGGGATGCCACGGCTTCACCTCCCATTCCCACTCGTGCCAGGCGGAAAGGCAACGCGCTGGGGAAGCGTGGTGTTTGCTGGCACGCAGCGTTTGGAGAGGTGCCAGCCGAGCAGATTTTGGCTGATACACATTTGGTAAAGATCTTAAATCAAAGCTGGGGAAGTTCTGTCGTAATGGTGTGTCTGTGGCAGGTTTCTTTCCCCGTATTTCACCATAAGGATGATGCAACAGATGGGGAACTCCGTGACGCAGGTATGGCAAAGCCTCTCCTCTCCTCCAACAAAAACCCATTCCAAGTATCCTTGGTGCCACTGCCCTTTGATTTATTGAAATATCAGCAACTTGTGACATTGCTATGGAGCTGCAGATGAGCTTTAGAGCACCCATCAAATCACAGGAGATGGAAGAACCAGAAATGGAAAACAAAACCTGCTTGCCAGAGCAGGCAGGGAACAGAATTGCTCAGCTTCCAGCATCTCTCTGGGTTTGCTGCTCCCTTGCCCTCAAAGATGTGTGTGCAGCATTAAATGCTGTTCTCAGGAAAATAGTAAACATCATCCTAAGCCCCAAACAGTGGTTTTGTGGAGAACTGGCCAGGGACGTTGGGACGGGGCTGGACTTCCAGTCCGCAAACTGGACACAGGAAAACCAGGTACAAGCAAAACTTTGCTTCTGAAATTTGGCAAGGGAGGCTGCACGTACACACACTGCTTCCTTTTCTAACGGGCTCCTTGGCCACGGAAGCAGCAAAGGGTTAAAATAATCTCAAGTGAACATCTGACGCAGATTGTCCCTGAGACCTCTTAGCCACAGTTCAGAGCGCCCGTGTCAGGCTGCGTTATGGTTACTGCTGCGTCACAGCGAGGAGCGATTAAACCTCTCAAGATAACGAGGTTAACCCCTCAAACAAGGGCCCATCGTCAGAGATGAGCTTTCCAGGCAAAACCATCTTTACCAAAACCAAAAATTCCTCTGAGAAAGCATGAGGAACATGCAAAGTTTTGTATGATTTCCTCACGACGCAGCTGGGGAGGGAGTGACTCCCCAGCAAGGCTGCCCTCGCAGGGGCGCTTACCAAAATAAAGCTGGAGTACGTACAGCATTTTTTACAGATCTGACTAGAAAACTCTAAAATACATTTCCAGCCAGCCCAGCGGTCCACAAAGCGTTTGGGCATCAGAAGAGTTTCCCACGCCCATCACTCTGCTGCCCGGGACCGAGCCTCGCCGTGCTGGGCATGCAGCGGGGAGGCAGCCTGGAGCATTCACGTCCCGGACCAGCAAATCCTTTGCAGTTGCAATCTGTGGCTGTCACGTCCTCAGAGGACCCTCACAAATCCATACTGGGTAAGCGTGGGATTACGCTTCCATATAATAAAGGTGTAAGTGAGCTCGATGCTTTTAAGCCCCTCACCATCCTCAAGGCTTCAAGAGGGGGAAAGGGGCACCATGGCTGCGGGAGCACCGGCACCACCCGCAAGTGCCACCCCACTAGTGCTGGGAAGCATCACTTGCTGTAACTGCAACAGCAGTGAAAGCCCAAGGCTCCCCAGGGAGCAGGAGGGGTCAGGCAAAAATTGGTCTGCTGCAGAATGGCCATCCCCAAATAGGAGGGAGGAAATGCCCAAGGGAGCAGAGAGGGGGCAAAGGGGAGAAGCAGATTTGTCTCCTGGCTCCTGTGCTCCCCATGGCGCCGCTGGTGCTACCAGCAGCTCTCCAGGGAGCAAGACCCATCTATACATCACCCCCGGATCATGAACTTCATTAGAAAAGGGGAGAGGAACAGGACCCAGGAAAGAGAAATGAAAGGGAGCTTCTGGACCTGATCCTCAGCCGCTGTAAAACCGCCCCCCCCCTCCCATCAGCTGCTCTGATTTACAGCCCAGACTCTCTGTGTCAAGGCTCTGCTAACTGGGGATGTTCCAGGGCTCCAGGCAGCTCCTCCGCTTCCAGAGCGCCGCTGCCTCGTGCAGCCCATTAGCCGAACGTGCTGCTGTAAGCACTGCTGCCATCACGCTGGATGGGTTTGGCTGGTCGTTTTAAAACAGGGTTATTAAACCAGCATTATTTAGCATTAAACCCACGATTTGGCCACATTACTTGTTAGAGGTGCAAATATTAAGTCACTGGCAAAGCCTCTGCTGATTTCCACTGGGAACAGGACCTGTATCCCTTTCAACACGTGTATTTTGAGCTCTTTGGGCCAGCACGACGTCCGCTATCATGCAGCCTTACAGCAGCGGGCAGGCACTGCAAAACCAGCAACGTCCCCTGACAGCGAGGAGGAAAGAGCAACTCGGGTGGATTTACAGCTGCTGGTAGAAAAGCTCTGCACCGTATCACACCATCGTAAGCTTCCCAGATGCACACTCCCCCCCTTCCATATTTAAGACACCAACCTGTTCTTCTCCTATTACAGAGCAGCTGAGTATGGGAGGGAACATCGTCACACATCTCCTAGGGGACCCTAAGCCCCGATGTCTGTGCTCCTCCACTCCCTTTGTGATACGGATGTCCCCATCCCACCATGCACACCGAGCCAGGACTGAGGCAGAGCAGGGTCCCTCGCCCCCCCCGGGACACAGAGATGGCACCAAGGCAAGAGAGGGCAGAAGCAAAGCAACCCAACACACAGAAGCACCGAGAGCTGCAAACAAGCCCGACCGTGTTCTTGCTGTACCACCCACGACT
This sequence comes from Psophia crepitans, assembly GCA_013399095.1. Classification (NCBI taxonomy): domain Eukaryota; kingdom Metazoa; phylum Chordata; class Aves; order Gruiformes; family Psophiidae; genus Psophia; species Psophia crepitans. The sequence goes on from VWZZ01004507.1 coordinate 1,409,257, forward strand.
CCCAAGCACAGAAATTAATGCCCTGAAACCGTAGTGCTTTCTTTATGCTGCCGAGTTCCTTTAATACAACAGCAATAAATACTTATTCTGCTACTTAATGGCCTCTCTCCTCCGACACGGATGCTGAGCTGCCGTCTCGTTCGGTTACTTTTACTATCACTATCTGATAGCCTGGCAATGATTGAAGTGAGGAGCTGGCTTTAATGGGACTTTAAAAGCCCTGGAGGGGGGGAACCCAAGCAGTTTCTCAAGTGAGCTAACACCAAAGCCAACAGACATGAACCAAGAAAGCTCCTGCTGCTGTGCCTCCAGCTGAATACAGGAGTAGAGATTTCCTTTGATGACCCTGAAACACTCAAAGCAGCAAGCTCAGTCCTTAGGAATTGCTCAGCAGCACCCATGGGTGCTGATGAGAGCTCAGGGCAAGAGGACAGTGAGGGCTGCACTCAGCAAAGCCACTAGTTTGGGGCAAACAATAGCATGGGAGGTGACACAGACACCTTGGGCTTGGAGAAAGCACCAACATGAAGCCAAGGCAAGGGCATGGCCCGGAGGAAGCTCTGGGTGAAATGAAGCAACTGGTTTCCTGCAAATGGTGGGGATTCACGGCGCACGATGAGCTGTCCCTGCTGCAAACACACCCAGCCTGCGAGCTGCTGCCCGCTTCCCTCCTACCTGGGGAAAGCTGTCCCCTGCTCCGGCTCAGGGCAAGGACAAGCCTACCCCGTATGAGGGCTTGGAGAGACGCTGCCTCTGCAAGAACCTTTCCTGCCCACCAGAAGAAAACAGAGGACACATTGAAATTGCGTCTTTATGTGCCACCCAGCACTGGGACTCAGCAAGAGAGAGCTGGTGCTGTCTCAAAGGACCTGAGACCCCTGTACTCCCCCTCACCCTGGTGAGGCCGCACCTCGAGTACTGTGTCCAGTTTGGGCCCCTCACCACAAGAAAGACATTGAGGCCCTGGAGCGTGTCCAGAGAAGGGCAACGAAACTGGTGAAGGGGCTGGAGCACAGGTCTTATGAGGAGCGGCTGAGGGAACTGGGACTGTTTAGTCTGGAGAAGAGGAGGCTCAGGGCAGACCTTATTGCCCTCTACAACTACCTGAAAGGAAGTTGTGGTGAGCTGGGGGTCGGCCTCTTCTTGCAGATAACTAGTGACAGGACAAGGGGGAACGGCCACAACTTGCGCCAGGGGAGGGTCAGGTTGGAGATGAGGAGAAATTTCTTCTCGGAAAGGGTGGTCGGGCATTGGAACGGGTTGCCCAGGGAGGTGGTGGAGTCACCGTCCCTGGGGGTGTTTAAGGACAGGTTGGATGTGGTACTTAAGGACAGGGTTTGGTGGGTAATAGGTGGCGGGGGGACGGTTGGACTAGATGATCCTTGAGGTCTCTTCCAACCTTAATGACTCTATGACCCTGGCTAAGGGTTGAACGGTGAGCTTGTCCATGGCAGCAGACTACAAGAGGACCTCTGGGAACTGCTGTGCACATCTAATCCTCCAACAATCAGCACTGCTACTAAAGAGAAATAAAAAAATCAAGTCCTCAGCGGGAGGTGCAGGGGTGAGTGGCCATGCACATCTCCTGCAAAATGCCGCCCTGCATCTCCGCTGCTCTCCCCGGCTCAGCTTGGCCCCATCAGTTTGCACAGAACTCGCAAACAACGGGGAATAAGACAACTGGTAAACACCAGCATGAGAAAGGAAGGAAAATGAAAAGCCGTGCTATCCAAAAGCTATTTATGGGAAAAGCTTGTTAGCACCTCTGAACACTGACGTGGAAATGAGTCGTTAGCCTGTGCCACAACTGCGGGGTTTAAGGTAGCACCAGCCAATCTCACATTTCAGCATGATATGGAACAGCATTAATTAAATATTAAGCTAAACTATCTCAGCATCAGCGTGCAGCAGCGCACGAAACTGAAACCAAGGATGAGAGGGACGTGCGATGGAACCCCAGGCTCGCTGGATGCTCCGACTCTCCGTGGCAGGCCACGTACAGAAGGCAGAACGCATGTTCTTTGGTCATCAAAGAGCAATCAAACACTCCTATGCCACAGACCACAGGAGATCCATCCCAGACCGATTTTAACAGAGGAATTGCTCTGTCTTGGGTCTCAGACGGTGGAGGAGAAGGATGCAATGTTTTGTGCATGTTGATCTTGAGATTTTAGTTTTATTCACATACTCACGCACCTCACAGGGCCTTCTGGAGAGCTGTCCTTGTATTTCTGTCCCTCTGGAAGTACTTCCCCCCCCCCCATCTTCCTGGTGCTCCACCACTGCCTGAGGGTGCTGTCTCACATCCCCGGCTTTGCCCAGCACCTCTCACGAAATCCCAGTGTGTCCCAGCATACACTGACTTGGCTGACCTGTGAAGCACAAGTCAGTCAAATTTGGCCTTTGCTTAGAGCAATAATGGAATACGTTTGGCCAAAGGGAGCCAGCAGGAAGACGAAACTAAGAGTTTCATTTTTATTGCAGCTGGGATTTCAGCATCCTCCTGACGGATGCCCAGAAACACGGAGGATTCCCAGAAACGCCTGAGCACAGGCAGTCCGAGCTGAGGGCTGGCTGCCTTCCTCCAGACCGAGGATATTACAAAATTGCCTCCTTAGAAAAAGAAAAATGCAGCTTGTAACTGGTGAGGGTTCATTTGCCTAGCTGTGTAAGAGTTACAAAAGCTGGATATAGGAGCGTGTCCTTTGGGAAACAAAGGTAATGAAGCCAGAAAACTGCTTTCCTGGAAATTAGAGGCGGGGGGCAGGGAGGGAATCACAAACAAACTGGTTAAAGCAGGAGTTTGGTTCAGGTTCCTGGAGCAGACACTCAGGTAAGAGCACAGCCACCGAGCGAACCTCCCCGGCCGGCTGCGACAGGGCCACCGGCACAGCACCCATGGGCACAGCACTGGAGCTCCTTGCTTCTACACCCCAACACGGCGCTCTGCTCTGTCCTGCCAAGCTGGCTCCTTCCCTCTGCCCCCAATTAACGCTGTAGTGGATCCCTAATGAGCCTGGACAGATGCAAAGAGCTGAGCAGCAGAGGATGGAGCCGAGAGCGGTGTGGCGGGGAGGCAGGGTGCTGGGCACGGCTCTGCCTCTCCCTTTCCCCAGCCAGGCACGGCAGTAAAGACTCATCGGCTGGGGAGCTCTGCCAATAGCTCACCCCAAAAGCACACAGAATCACAGAACCTTTAAAGCTGGAAAAGACCTCTAAGATCATCAAGTTCAACCGCCAACACAACTCCACCACGTCTACTAAACCGCACCCCGCAGTGCCACGGCTACACACCCTCAAGCCCTCCAGGGACGGTGACTCCACCACCGCCCTGGGCAGCCTGTCCCAAGGCCTGACCACTCTTCTGGGGAAGCAATTTTTCCTAACATCCAACTTCAATCTCCCCTGGAGCAATTTGAGGCGGTTTCCTCTTGTCCTCTCCCTTGTTACTTGGAAGAAGAGACACAAGAGGCATCACTCCACCTTTAAAGAAGAAACAAAAAAAAAAAAGTTGCTGCCCAAGGTGGGCACACAAGGCCAGGACAGCCCTTTTCTCCCTAAACCACCATCCTGAATGGCAGAGAGCAGGTTTGTCCCCATGTGTCTCCCTGCTGCACAGTCCCCCCCCTTCCCCGGGCTGCGCTCCAGGGGTTGCTGTCACAGGCACACGCCTTTGACTTCTGTAAGGACACGTGCAACGCTGCCGGTATCCCCAGCACACGCAGCTCCCCACTGATGTATCCGAGACTCTCGGACAGCCCTGCAGACACAAGCGGTGCGGGCTGACCTTGGGACACCAGATGATGCTCCTGCAGCATTCCTGTAACGTTACAGTCACGGAGTTATCACCGAGCTGTAACAAAGCGCCCAAACAAAATGCAGCAGCTCTGCCCAGCTTTGGTACATGGAAAACAACAGTTGGAGAATACAGCCATAGCATCCTGCATCGTATTTGAAGCCCCATGAAGCAGTGGGGAGAAACACAATTACACTTCTAAAAAAAAAAAAAAGAAAATAAATAAATTCTGCCTTAAAACAGGACCAGGGAATTCAAGCAAGTCCCAAGTCAGGCTTCAAGTGCCAGTTCGAGCAGCCACTGTTTGGAAAGCAGTTTCCCACAGTTTGCTCACTCCTCCTTTCTAAAATCGTCCCGCTTTTTCCAGAGGAAGGATCCTTGCATAAGCTGAGCTGCTGAGAAGCCACAAAACGCCTTTCTGCTCCGGAAAGCAGACATCC
>VWZZ01004507.1:1421815-1495740 GCA_013399095.1 Psophia crepitans
GAACAAGAAACAGGAATTAGTGGCCCCAAAAGGGCAGGTCTGCAGAACTCTGGACAGGGTTATAAATAAAAGCCAACACCTAAAACTGCTTCCCAAAGGTCACTCGTGCAAATCTGAAGATGAGATCAGAGCCACCATTAGAGAAGGAGCTGCCGTCACGTTCGGCGTGAGCAGGCCAGTAACGGAGGTTCACGGAACGCTGCTCCCCGGAGCTCCTGCCCCGAATAGAGCTATTCTGCAATAAAAACAGGTGAAGCTGGTTTCTGTCCAGTGAAGCTCCTGGAGATATCCGACAAGTATTTACCCACAGGAAGGGATGGGAACAGGAAACTATTTGGCTCTTTTGACATTTTCTTACTGGCAGTAACGCCAGCGACAGCACGTTCAGCGTGGGGGCTGAAGTCTCACCGACTTCACCGCAGCTAACGAGCAAAGCGACCGAGATTACCACTGCACGTGGCATTTTATGTAGCAGGAAACCCAAAAAAGCCCAGGTCAGGATGAGACCCTGCTCCGGTGCCTGCTGCGGGGCTGAGGCAGTGGCCAGAAGCCACATGCTATGAAAACCCACGCTGCAAACAACCGTACGTGCGCAATGGCAGCAGCCGCTGAAATTCTCAGAGGAAAAGCTCAGCCTGGCATAAATCTCAAAATTCAGGAGTGGGACAGCAGAAAGAAGAAATTGCTTTCCGCTGTGACAAATACTGACAAGCATTTTGGTTTTGTCCAATATAAAAAGAGAGAAAAGGCAATGTTTCATTTGAATCCATACTGTCAAACCAAGTGTTTTCCATTTTCCAGGCAAAAAGTTCAAAAAATGTCCCTGGAAATTGAGTTTTAGTGATTTTTTATCCGCTATAAAGAATGTTTTTTGTTCAAATCATCTTTTTTCCGCGACGTATTTTGACCAGATGTAGATGGTGTGCCTGAACTGCAGAAAAGAGCATTTGATAGCTCTACCAAAAGATAACCAGCTCAGACGAACCCTTGCAAAAGAGAACCTTCCATCTAACATCAGGTCCTCTGCATTGAGCTGCACCGGTATCATTTCATCAGCCTGCAGAGCAAACTGGTCCACAGGGATGGATCTGAAAGGTTTGAATAATTCCACATCAAAATGAACCGTACTGGGATGAGACTTCCACCAAAGCATCAAGACAGCACAAGACAGGCTGCGAGAGGGAAGAGGGAAAATATATTCTTGTCAAAATGACATTCCCCCTAGGAGTACAATCTCCACAAAAGCGTTTACCCGCGTGCATTGTGTTGGATTTCAGATTCTGCACTTCTGAAACACATTATGCTGGGTACTTGAATAATTATGTTTGACTTATTTAACAATTTAATGTTCGCACGCTTGGCTTTACAGCTGGAGGAATAAAATCACGTTTGAGTGACTAAAGGGAAAAAGGATGGTTAGACAATATATGTATATTTATGCAAGCATTCCCCGCTCTGAAATTACATTCACAACGAAAACGTTAAGCTGAGCAAACCCTCTCCTTTGCTGGCTGTAAATGAGATTTTAAGTGGTAGGACCGGTCAGCAGACAGTCCCAGTCGTGGATATAGAAAAGCAAAGGCTGCAGCTGGACGCAGGCAGGATGAGCAGCTGCCTGTGCTCAAGCTGCTCCAGCACCGAACCTCTATGTTCTCACCACAGCTGGACCATGGTACAGGTTGTCCAAGCAGGGACTCAACCATCCCACCCCACCTCCAGACCTTGAAGGAAAAACGACCCCGTGGAATGACACATATCAACCTATAAACTCAACGGGGATCTGGGCTCTCCTCAGAGCGTTCACAAGCACACTGAAGGCCAAAACAAGAGCTGAGTTTCTTCTCCAATCAGCAGGGTCCAGACTTAGTGGTACCTCTTGAAAGTCATGGAGAAACCTCACGCATGGCGACTTGTGGCCATCAGTCAACGAGAGTTATTGTCCAGCTGGTGCATGCAATGAAGAACAGCTCTTCTGAGCAAGCAAGGTGTGCCAGAAATGCAGGAGCTGTAAACGGGGCTCTCCATCATTTAACTGACGCAGGATCAAGGCTTTCTTCTCTACATCACTCATCAGACCTCAAGAGGGGCAATCGGTTCAGTACTTACCCCGAGGATGCTCCTGGCAATAGCCTGGGCTGTTCCTCCCTGCCTGCCAAGACACCCACACCGACACGGCCCCGCGTGCGCTCCTCTGCAATATTTATCACAGGATCTTCGTTACACCGCCTGGTACCTGACACCAACGATGAATAAGTATGCCCATGGAGAAGGGGGCAGAGCAAAGGGGAAAAATGGGCTCAAATGGAAAAAAATGCCCTCCGAAATGTCGAACCAGTGCAACAAGGGTAAATTTGCCACCTGAGCCACGTACCCCAGAACTCGCTATGATCTCCCACGAAGAGTTGTCCTCCTTCCCCACTGCATGTCCAGAAACTAGAGCCCTTCCCTGTCCCCCCAGGCCCCGCTTTGCTCCAAGGCTGACTGCCACAGCACCCCTGCTCGGGAAACACAAGCTACGAGAGGTGGGAGCCGCCAGGCTGACGGGTTACGGGAGGAAGACAAGTAGAAAGTTGTGATCACTTGCACCACCCAGGGAAAACCCAGCGAAATGCCCCTGCCAGCTATCGCAGCGGGGAATACCGAGGCCCCGCTAACGTATCTTCCATAAAGTGCTTTATTCTGCTACAGCCACGAGCGCTATCAGTAATAAATGTTCGCAAGCGCAATAGCAGATGGTGGCACCGATAGCTGTAAAGCCATAGATAAAAGCTGACGGGCCGTATACCAGAACAACTCAGCATTTATTAAAGCTTCTATTAATCGTCTATCCAAGCTATTTACACTGGAATGCCTCCATTAAAAAGCGTGTTCCCAATCGGCTGCATCTCACCCTCTTTCTGCACATCTAAAGACATGTCGTGGGTGGCTTTGAGCCAGGGTTATCCCAGTTTACCCCAGCGAAGCCCCAGCATGGGCAGCACGTCATCCTGCCCTGGCACCAGCATGCTGTGCATTGCACAGCCCCTGCCCGTACAAAACACAAGATCTCTCCATCTCAGCCCCAGACAGGGGCACAGCACACCAGCCCCAACCAGGAAAACACTTCCATGGTGCATGAGCAAGGGATGGGACATGTCTAAAGCAAGTAGACCCGTAGACGTTTCAATGACTCTCCTGAGCACAGTCATTGATGTCTTCACTCCCTTACAGCCCCGCAGCTGCTGTCCCGCTGATCCCTAGGGAGATCCTGATGGGAAATTCCTGCAGGGACCTCAAACCGCCCAGCATGGGTGACGGCGATGGCACCGCCGGGCTGGCACCCTGTCAGCCTCCCCCCTCTCCGGTGACTCCAGCAGAGCTACCAGGGCAAACCTCCCTGTCCCCGAGCCCATAACTTCATGATACAAATTATGTAAATTAATTAAACATCCATCTGGCAGAGGGAATATCCCACCCCCCTCATGTTTCCTTATCTACTCCCAGAGCGGCGTGTTGGGAACGATGCTAGCAGGAGACTGCCACAGCTATCAGGTACGGCTGGCATTTCCAGGAAAAGTCTGGAAAACCACCTTGGGGGTGAGGAAGAATGGACATCTCGGCACCCACAGGCGCCCACAGCCACCAGTTGCTCTCCGTGTGCTGTGGGAGTCACTTGATGCACCATGAAAAGAGAGCCACAGGAAATGGGAATATATGGGGGAGACACAGATAAACGAACCAACTCAGTTACGCACGTTGAGTCAGCTCCAGTTTAACCAGTGGAGTCGCAGTGGTTTCCAGCGGCGGGACACAGCCAGTGTCAGGGGAAGCAGCAAACCCAGCATCATTTCTGTGTGTGGCTGCACGGTCACCTCCGTTCACACCGACGCTCCGGAACAGGACTGTGCTCAGATCGACCCCTCCCTCACTGACGGCCCAGCAGATTTTGCACAGCCGCTGCCAAACGTTCCCAGATGGGCTCAGGGGATGGGCAGGTCCCAGCTCTCCTCCAGACCCTCCATGGACCACCCTTGTGAGAAGAGCTGTCGGGTGCCCTTGGCCCGTTCCCTGCCTGGGCCCTGCAGGACCACACGCTGGTTTGCCCCAGCCTCTACAAGGACCCTTCCTAAGAAACCGCAGAACCTCTTCTGTATGGGAAATGAAGCTGCCTAAACGCGAACCCACTGGCTCTCGTGTCACCCCACGCCATAGCAAGGGGTCTTGGCCAGTGTCACCCGGAGCAGTATGGGCTCTGCTGGGTTTCACCCCAAATGCAAACATGCATCACATAGTTTAAAAGATAATTTTAAATAAATATTAGAAAACGAAGCTTGGCCAAGCCTGTCCATGAATCTCGTGAAGCAATCAGGTACCACACCTTTCCAAGAGCATCTCCCAAACAACCCCAGAGAGCTCGGTGCTGCACTCCAGCACAAAGTTAAAATAATTAAAATTACAAATAAATAAATAAGGAAATGCAACCTGTGGTGTCAGAAGCCTGTTTGTCACCCAAATTTTAACTTCAGAGCGTTTTGCTACCCGGACAGAGTCAAGTCACTTGTGACTTCGCGTTTCCGACACAAACACGGAGCGCTGCGCCGCGCCGTGTGCCGTTCTTCCCCTCTGCAAGCCCGATGTAAAGCTACGTGACGGTAAGACAACAGAGCGGAAAAGATAAGCTTTGATGGGGAAAAACTATGCAGAAAAAGGACCAGAACTATATTAAACTATATTAAAGTACATTAAACCATATTAAAAAGCCGGCACGGAAACAAGTTCAAACAGCTCCCTGTAAAGCAGCTCAGCTCTCTGGGGCTTCATTTAACAGACATCCTTTTATTAGAAAGTCACTGAAGATGACTGTTTAGCAGTTCCAATAAAGGATAGGTGGATGGGGAGAGAGGATTTTTTTCCATTACGATTACAGAAGGGCCTGAGGCAGAAGGACGGGGAAACCTCCGGATGCAGGATTTGGTTTCTGCTCCCTTCATTAACCCACCCAGTGAGCACCGAGATCATGGGCTGGAGGGTTTTTTCACTCAGAGAGTTGCTGGAGTCCAGGGTGGTTACACCAATCATTCAGGTGGTTTTAGGTGAAATGAGGAAAAGGCACATGACATGGATCATGCAAATGAAAAAACCAAAAAAAAAAAAGAAAAAAAGGGCAGGGAGGAGAATGAAAACTGTGACTCCCCAGCCAGCACGGCTTTTCCTCTGCTCCATGTCCCCTCCAACAGAGCCAGCTAGCAGACTGGGTGAAGGGCATGACATCTTTTCTTGCAGAAACCCCAAAGCATCCAAGAACCTGGAAGCAGTTTCCAGCTACGCCATTTTGCAGGGGAAAAAAAAATAAAAATCTTTCCCATGTTATTCCAACCTGCCATCCCAGCGGAGGGCAGCAATTGCCCCCGTCCCACCAAGTTGCAAGGAAGCAGCATCTTCCCTGTGAGCTCCTGTGCTCGCAGCACGGGGCAGCTGAGGGTCTCCAGCACCAACGAGCTGCCAGTAATGATCCTTCCCAGGGCCACAGTCCTTCCCGCTAAGCCTTGGGTCTGCTCCAAATTTATCATTGTGGCATTTTATTAATCCTCATTATTGTTAAGATCTTGGTGTGCAAGCACAGATCAAGGTGCCTTAAGCTGATATGAAGCTTATTTACCCATCAGGCTTGCTCTGTGCTTCCACAGCAGATAACTGATGGCTGAAACATGGCAGAAGGAGGAACTGGCTTCAGACTGTCCCAACCATCACACAAATCCCAAGAGAGTAAAGAAGAGAGAGGACAAATGCCTAGAGAGCAACGAGAATAATAATCTCCAGGATTACAGAAATAATCTAATGGGCTTTGAAAGACCATAACCATCACCAGCACCGTGGGATGTCCAGCCACTCAATAAGCTGTCAGCCTCCACCCTCAGTTTTCATTAAAACATTAAATGCTGATGCGACACAGTCTTTGATATCAGAGAAACGATGACCAGAGAGGCCATCTGTTTTCAGCCACCTGATGGTTTCTACCACAGTCCTACCACGTCTCCAGGGCAGACCCTTAGACGTGTTGCATTATCTAATCCCAAACAGAGCAAACACAGGATGGAGATTTTAATAACGATGATCATATTTGCTCATCTTTTTTCACTTTGGATACGAAGAGAACAGAAGCTGTGACACGTGAAAAATTGCACTGTTAAAAATAACATTAAAAATGCATCTATTTTGGCCCCGAGGCCCACAAAGATGTTTCATTACCCAAGTTTAAGAAAATAATTATCCTTTAATAATTTTTTCAATACAAGGGGGAAGCCGCCTTGGCTTGCTCTGCTCTTCTAAAGCTGCACCCAAACAGGAACCCCGAGACAAGCACGACTTGAGCCCGTTCCTGTTCATCTCCTCCAGGACCCAACCCAGGGCTCGTTGCAGCATCACGGACGATCCCCTGGCACGATCCCCTCTCCCAGCTCCCAGCCCCCCCGTGTCCCACACACATTTGTAAGCAGAGCATCAGGATTCCCTCTGTGCAGATGTGGTTTAATCCTGCTGCTAGCTAAAACCACCACGAGCCATTCGCTCACCACCCCCCCACAGTGGGATGGGGAAGAGAATTGGGGGAAAAATAGGTAAAACTTGTGGGTTGAGATAAAGACAGTTTAAGATGACAGAAAAGGAAAAGAATAATAATAATAATGATGATAAAAGAATATACAAAATAAGTTATATACAGCACAGCTGCCCACCACCTGCAGACCACCGATGCCCAGCTAGTTCCCAGCCCCCGGCCAGCTTCCCCCAGTTACATACGGAGCATGATGTCCTATGGTATAGAATATCCCTCTGGTCAGTCGGGGTCAGCTGTCCCAGCCGTGTCCCCTCCCAGCTTTTTGTGCACGCCCAGCCTCCTCGCTGGAGGGGCAGCGTGAGAAGCTGAAAAGTCCTTGACTTGATGTAAACACTGAGTAGCAACAACCAAAATATCAGTGTGTTATCAATGTTATTCTCATCCTAAATCCAAAACACAGCACTATACTCACTACTAGGAAGAAAACTAACACTATCCCAGCTGAAACCAGGACAAAATGACCTGGACAAGCCCAAACCATCTCCTCCGTCCCTCCAGGCAGAGGTGAGATCCTCATTTCAGCAAAAAAATAAACTGATTATCAGCCTGTAGGAGATCGAGCAAGTTCAGCATCGTGCGGGCAAGCTGTACCCCCATTAATTTGTCTACCCCAGGCATCGGGCTAAGCCTGCTGCCAGCCCCCCCCGACCTCGGGGTGGGTTTTATTGCCACTCTTGCTCAGGCTGGTGCGAAGCGGGGCTGAGCGGTGCCGAACCCAAGCAGCTCGCTTGGCACTAAAATCTGGTTTCCATAGAAACAGGTAGATAGCACATAGCAGCTAAATCTTATTTACTCAGTTAAAGAAATGGGCTTTCCAGGCTGTAATTTAGACCCAGGGGTAAGTGCAACGTTACTGGGAATACAAAGGTTTCACAATTGCAAAGAATGTGACTTGTAAATAAGCAGTGACTACTCTTTTAATATCAATTATTATAAGACTAACATAAATTGACACCCTTCCCCTTTAAGAAGTCCCACAGCCTGCTGGCTTTGCTAATGGATACTTAAATTTCATTTTTTTTATTAAATGCCACTTTTTTTTTGGCAGATTAATTTCTTTCCTCTTCCTCTGCTCCCCAGATCAGAAATAATCCCAGTAACAAATGAGGAAATCAGCAGCTTCAGTAACCAGCTAGTTAATCACTAACATGGGCATAACCATTATTTAAAGGAAATACCTTGACCTCAAGCCCAACGAGATACACTCACACTCTAAGCTCTCCCTTTTTTTTTCAGCAGATATATTTAGACCAGACCAGAATTGGTGTAACACGCACAAATCACTTATTTCCCCTGTTAAAAGTAGAGCTACCTGAGCAGCTTCGCTGCAGCGAAATGCTGAGTTGCTTGTTTGCAAAACGTTTAATTTTGGGTGCATCCCTTGCTCTCTGCTAAGAGGAACAGTTACCTGTGTACCCCCAAACACATATGCACGCAAAAACCTGTTAATGCTTTGAACGGTAAGATTCATAGGTTGGAGATATCCTTAAAAGTACTCTGCCTTGCCCTGCGCAATTGCAGAGTTAGAATATGTATTATTTCGGATGAATAATACATGATGGTACGGTAAATCTAGTCCCAGCTGAGAACGTGCTCTCCAGCAAGGAGCAGGGAAGGTTTCTGGGACTGCACTGTGCTGCTGGAGGTAGCGTTTATCTCTTTGCTAATGAAGGGAGTTGCTGCTCCAGCATGGAAAAGGGGTGGCAAAACTTTAATTAATTAATGGTATTCAAAAACCATGCACATCACTCGTCGTGACAGCCCAAATCTCTTCCCACCAGAGACCCTGGGTCTAACTCCAGCCCTTGCTACTGGGAATTGGGGTCAATTTAAAATAAATTAAGGACTTGCAAACATTTCCTTACTGGGGGGAACAGAGGGCAAAGCGCATTGCTTAATAAAAGGTCACTGAATAAAGATGACCTGCGAAACTTGGGAAAGGATTATGTTTAATCCCATTTACCAGGGCTCAGCCATTCTCCTGCAAAAGGCACAGATTTTGCTGAGTCCAGACGACAGCGGGGGGCTGCCCCCAGTCCAGCCCCACCCCCAGGCCAACTGGGACCATTATCCCCAGCATGTGCCACCCCAGGTTGTCACATCAGCCATCTCACTTGCACAACCAACGAACCCAGACCTGCTCCTTCTCAGGCCGGCGTTTCTCCGTGCCAGACCAGCTCCCCTGGAAAGCATCGCAGCTCTGGATGGACATTTCAAATAGTTATTTTTAAAGTGACTGTGGGAGTGAATTTTCAAGCCAGACTGACAGCATCTGATGTTTGTTCATTAGCTGAGCTTGGGGTGACATTGCTCACGGCTCTGCCAGGGTAATAAAGGAACCAGCTAGCAAACAAAGCAAAAATCAATATGGATGAGTGTACTATTTTTCATAATGTCTATATTGTGTGCAGCCTTCCTCACACAGCTATTATTAGACACACTTTCTCCTCCTTGCACAGGGAACGAAGAGATGGGAAATGTTCTAATTCACAACTGCCACACCAGAAAATCCTACATCGATTTCACCATTCCTGAAGAGTTTCTGTATTAAACCCAAACACCAGACTAAATCAAATACCCGTCCTAACTGGTGGAGCCAGTTTCCCAGACACATCTTGAAGATCCAGGTCCCTCGGCTGATGCTGGCAGGGGCCGGGCAGCCAGGGACATCCACGTGCCACCGGGTCCCTCCAAGCTGCAGAGCAGGAAATGGGCTGAGCCCCTGGATGCTCGTGGTACAAGAAAAGGAAGAAAAACTACACTCGACAGGAAACTTTGCTAGCAAACACAGCAGAATCGCATCCTCTCCAAAGGCATCCTCTCCATGAAAGCAGTGACCCCGAACGACCGGTGCCGAGGGGAGATGGGGTTTTGCTGGGTGTGAAGGCTCGAGGCCAGAAGCAAAAGCGTGCTGTGCGACAGGAACCGCGCTAGAAACTGGGCAAGCAGAGGACTGACGACTTGCAATAAGGATCATTCTGCCCCTAATGAGCTGACACACCGGGAGGAGAGGGACTGGCTTGGGGAAACGCTTTCAGGCTTCCACGACTGCCAGCACCGACCAAAGGCTGAGGCATCAGGCGCCACATCCCTGCAGCCTGGCTTTCCTACATTGAGGAGCGCAACACGGGGAGCTGGAGCCCCCCGTTTTGGGGGGCTGTGCACCAGCCTTCTCTGCGGCTTTGTGTTTATTTGAGGTTTGCTCTGCCTTGGCCGGTCCTGGTCTGGCATTATCAGTGGGGTCACTCCAGTTTGCATTTACTTATTGCGAAGCGGGTGCTGCAGGATAAACATGGAAACGTTGTCATTCCCAGGCAGCAGCGATATCTTGCATCAATCCACTTTTCGGATGACAGAAGCGCTGGACAGTGGTGCCACCACGGCTGCAGCCACCTCCCCATCCCTGCTGAGGACTCCTGCCACGCTGAGCAGGATCAATGTCTCCTGGTATCGATTAGGTAGAGCGAAAATTACCTTAATTACCCACGCTGAGCCAATACCCCACCAAGGTTAGAACCAGCTGCGCTTTCAGAATTGGTGTGTGGAAAAGCTCTTGGACACGAAGGTGAAACTGCTGACAGCAAAAGCTTTGATGCAAAGCAACAGTAGCTATCTGCTGGACTCGAAAAGTCCCTGCCACCCTCTCCTGTCCCCTGCATCGCCTCCTGACACCCCCACTCCAACTGCTTGGACGATTTTGGTACCTGCACCAGGGCTGCTGAATTTAATAAGGGACAAAAGGAAAAGAAACGATTCCTCCGTGGCTTCACTCTTGGTGAGTAAGCAGAAACCATTGATTAAAAATGAGAAATGAGAAGAGGAAATGCCTCTCTGCTTCATAAACAGCTTGGGACACAATGGTTTATACTGTACATAAATTTAAACAGAGGAATAAATAGCTGCTTCTTGGATACTGGCCTAAGCAAAACGATGGCAGGATGGAAGCAGCGCTGCAGGAACTAAACACGGACGATAAGATCTAAATGAGAAAGACAGACGGGAAGATTTTACCTCTCTGAATTAGTCAGGCTCAGCTCCAGGTACCCAGCCAGGCTACCAGAGCCTTTGCCGAGCCCTCTGCTTGGGCTTCAGCCGCGGCAGCCATGGCCAGGCATCTGCAAGGCATGGGCAGCCCGGAGGTGCAAAAAGCAAATGGCACACACTGATGAGAGCATTGCAGTGAGAAATCTCTCAAAAAATAACAAACCAATCAATATATTGAGATATACATATATATATATACACACACACGTGCAGTGTGGGGTCTTCCAGCCCTGCTGTCAGACGCCTGCGAGCACACACTGATGGGCTTTTACCTGCAGAAAAGCGCCAGCACAGAAGTCGGGGAACGGGTGCGTTCCTTTGCCAGAGGAAGCCACTTTTGTAAAGATCCCTCAAACAGCAACCTGTTTCCAGCCTTAACAGCAGCGAGCTGCTCTGCTGTCATTATAGAAAGAAATCAAAAGGCTTTGGGAACGTCCTGCACAGCAAGAGGTCCTACAGGAACCCCGCTCAGCCCTCCACACCGTCAGCACTGCTGTTCCTACCACCAAACATTATTTTACAGCCATTAATTCACCCCCGCAAAGTCGCTGCAAACTGTCAACGCCGTGTTTCAAACGAAAAACCTGAGGTCCAAAGATGCACGAGTAATTTGGCCGAGAGAAAACCAGGAGGACCGTGCCTGGGCCGCGTGTCGCACGTGCCATGCTGGAAGCCCCAAGGCAGGGAGGAAGCCAAGTCATTTGTGGAGCGGCCAAGAAAAACCGAGCTGTATTTATGTGCACGAGCACTGAACAGCAGGTATAAAAGCTCAGAGCTATGATCCAATGCAGCTCTGTACAAAGGGGAGATGGGGGTTATATATAGCTGTATTTTTAAGTGATATTTATTCTATTCAGCGCTCGTGGGACGGTGTGAAGCACCGTAGGCTCTGCAGCGAGTGGTCCCACTGCCATGCTAAATGGGAGCTCTGCACACCCGTGCCAGGCAAAGGGGGAACAAAAGCTCAAGGATCAGACGCAGCCTGTTAAAGGTCATTTTCTACTGCCCCCTCGTCCACATTTCCACCGGGAAAACACAATTGCGTTAATCCATTGCACCATCAGGTCCGTGGGGGGAGCGAGTCGCAGAGGTTGAAGAGCGCTTGCTTTTGGCAATCCACCCTTCGCCGCCACACCAGCCACTCCAGCCCAGCACCGCGGCCGGGAGAATAAATCTCCAAGGGCATCACTGGAGAAAAAACACTTTCAGCTCTTTGGGGGGAAAAAACCAAACAACCCACAACACTGAAAATAAACTCAAGGATCCAGAGCACAAGCCTGCTCCCTCCCTCCTCTGCGCCCACCCCTCCCCTCGCTTTCCCCAGCAAAATGTGCACAAACACATCCTGTGGCCAGCGCTTTTCATCTGCTGCCAGGGAGATAAAGCGAATTCCTGCCGGCTCGGGGTGGGAGCAGCGCCCGGTGCGAGGCAGCGCCAGCCCGGCCAGGACCCAGGCGGGTCGGAAAACACGGCGGCGGGCCAGGCACGCCGCTCTGCCGTGACGGATGAGGGGGTCCTGCCACTGCCCCCCAACTGCAAGGGGGGGGATGTTTCAGAGATTTGGGTACAATCTCAAACCATTGCTGGTTTAATGGGCCATGGGAAAAAGCCACGCACACCTGAACCCCGCCTGGCAGGCTTGGATGAACAACAGGAGGAAAATACAGTGGCAAGGCAGGTCTGAAGGCAGGGGACCCAGCCAAGGGACAAAGCAGGGACAGGCAACGACAGCACATCACGTTGGGACCGAGCTGGAGTCGTAGGCTCTTTGGTGTAAATGCTGCAACTTTTGGCACAGAACCACAAACAAGCCCCTGTGCAGGAGCTGCCCAGGGATGCGGGGGGGGAGGAGAGGCAGGAGCACCGCGGGGACAGAAGAGGCTGGGCAAGGTGTGCTGCAGGGTCTGGTGCGCAGGGGGATTGAGGCGGCTGCCAGGAGGCACTCACAGAAAATACGAAACGTGGATTGAAGGTGTGGGGTCAGGTTTGGGGAAGGGTCCAGTGGTGCTCAGCTCCGGAGCTGCAGACCCTGGTCCTGCATCAGCATCAACCCCTGAAGGCTCTGCCCAAGGGGACCACCACCCCGCGCACCGCCCTGCAAGCCCGGGACTGTCTGGCTGCTCAACTCCAGCATGAGGAACAGCTGTAAACTTTGTGGGACTTTGTCTGGAACCAGCACATGATGGAGGCAGATACCACGCCTGGGGGAAGCAAAGGAGGTGTGATGAGAGGACAAAGCAGATGCACAGGAAAGACAGAAGGGATGGGAAAGGTTGGAGACCAGGTGGTTTAAATCTTAAAAGTCCTCTTCAGCATTTACCCCAAAGTAGCTAATCTGCACTAACAGGAGTAAAACAAAGGGTGATATCGCCAACTCCATCTGCTTCAAATTTGCTCTAAGCTTGCATCTCCCCAAGAAAAAAACCATAAATCACTGTTTGCTAAATGAACCCAAAGTGAAGCAAACGCCCCTACGCAGACTTTTTTCCTAACCAGCTAAAAATATTGGCACTAATAACCCCCCACAGACTTCCTGGCAGGTTATAAATACCAGTGAGTGGGAGGTGGGGCAGGACAGCAGAGGTAGGGGCACCGGTGGCAACCTGCTGTTGTCGGCGATAACTGGCCCCCCCGGGACGCTGCACCAGTGATCACCGCACAGGACAGAAAACGAGCTCCACTAATGGTTGGGGCTGATGCTCTCCACTGCTGCGGCCTTTTTTTAATAACTGTGCAAATGGAAAAACCGATGAAGTTGAAACCACTTTGTCACCTTCTATGAGGTATTGGGCTCAGTTAAAAATATTCTTTTTCCAGTGAACTCTGAAAGCAGAAATGAGACTGGCCCCCATTAAGGTCATTAGCTACCACAGCACTGCGGGCCATAGCCATTAGCCCATACAGTCTGAGCTTTGGGGGCCACAGGGGCCCCCAAGAACACGGATGGAAGGGAAATCACCCTGGCAGAGGGGGGGATTTGCTGAGGTTTTGCTGTATGATGATCCCAGCCTTCACCAGCCAGGCTCAAGCCAGGCTTTGCTGCCCCTCAGGCAGAAACAAAGCTAATATGATAAGAGCAATAAGATCTGGCTCCAGCCATGGAGAAGGTGCAGAAGGCAGCACTAAATTGCCCAGAATGGACAGGAAACCCCAGTTCTCATGAGCCCTAACCCACGAGCTGGATGCCCAGCTGCCTGCAACGCGCCCAGCACGCCCACGGCACCCAGCAGCAGCACCCGCGCCTTGCTGGGGGAGCGCTTGCTCTTCACCACATCTAAAAGGCTTCCCATGGGCTCCCCACAACATCGTGGAAACTTTAACGAGAGCCCAAATGACTGACTTCAAAGCCCAGGGAAGGGTACGAGCACCAGGCTACGCTCCAGCTGCCAGACTTGCCAGCGATCTGGCCCGAGGGTACAATTTCTGCCCATTTCAAGTAAAGCTAAATTTCCTAAGCGTGATGAGCACTGCTTCAAGCCAAGGACCAGCTCAGACCCAGGGAGCTAAACCAAAATTTCAACACAAACAGAAGAAACGCTGAAAAGGTCCGTCGGGCTGCACTGGGTCCCTCCCGCGGTGCGGGGGGGGTTCAGTAAGAGAGGAGCAGCTTCCCCAGGCAGTCAGTTGTCCCTCACACCACGCACGGCTACTGCTGCCCTCAAACCCCTAAGGAGACACAGAATCACCGAATCGTAGAGGTTGGAAGGGACCTCGAAAGATCATCTAGTCCAACCCCCCTGCCAAGGCAGGACCACCTAGAGCACATCACTCAGGAACGTGTCAAGCCAGATCCGAGTGCTCCTTCCATCGCTGACCCAGCAAAACTCACTTGGGTTTTGACTTAAGTGAGATTTGTTCTCCCTTCGCTGTTTCAGGGCCCTGCAGGTCAGTGAGGACCAAACCTGGAGCCACCACCGAACACCACGGCAGCATGTGCCAGCTTCGTCGGGGTTCGTCCTCAGCAAAGCCCGGCAGGCACTGGAAGCCCTGCACGCTCCTGGAGCGGTGCTGGAGCTCAGGCAGCGAACCAGGCCAGGTCTTGCAAACAAATATTCATCACGAGTCTGATTGCAGGGAAAAAAACTCACTTGTTTCTGTCTCAGTCTGAGGATTTTTATCACATGACAGTTCCCAAAGACTCTTTTTCGGAGAGTTTCTTTAAAACTAAGAACTTGCCTCCAAGCTCGCCTGGATAGGCGGACGTCCAACGTGTGTCCACGCTGTGAAAAGCGGCAGATATAAACGCGATGCTGGAAACCTCAAAAATCAGGAGAGACGCACAAGCCTGGAGAGGATGCTGCGACTGGCAGCACAGCACCTGGATCCCTCCCCAGATTATGTCCCTGGCTCCCCAAGAAAACCTGAACTCGCTATGGCTTATTAAAGAGAAAGGAAAATTGTTTTTTCTCCTCTTTGCAAGGTGTTCTGGCATGTACAGATTCATTACAGCAAACCAGCACAGCGTGAATGCCAGGGGTTTCTGCAGTAACTCCATAAACACAGAGCTAATGTACCTCATCTTGAATGGGGTTTTCTCAGCCAAGCAGAAGGAAACACTTAATCTGGAAGTCAAAAGAGACTGAGGACATGGGAGATTTCTAGAAAAGAATTCTGGGGTCCACAGAAAGCTCAGGGGTGATGCAACGGGTCCTTTGTACAGGTCTATAATAGCTCCTTTAATGTTTCAATTAAGGCACAAAAATGGGGAAAAAAGCCAAGAGCCACACAAGTGTGCGACAAACCACTGGTGTGTACAAGGGAAGCTGCCAAGGCACCTCAGCTGGGGCAGCCAGACAGCGGAGCAGCAGAAGTTAAAGGCAGGAATGGCAATTCAGAACGACAAGATGTAAAAACGATATTGCAGTCGACGGAGCTTGAACTAAGTTTGTCCCAGCAGCAATCTGGCACCAGACAGGCAGCCTGGCAGGTAATGGCTCCTGCGCACCCCCAGAAAATGCATCCACTTGTCTACACTTCCATAAGCTGAAACCCAACATCTGGGCAGGGGACTGCGGGATCGCTCCTGCTCCTTCCCCCAGCCCCGCTCGCAGCCACGCATGGCTGACCTCCTGCTGAACAGCTGAGGGGTTGCCGAAGTCACACAACTTGGCTATCGAGCCCAGCAGAGGATAATGAAGGGACAGTTTTTCTTATAATTTCCAGTATTTCTGTATACTCTGTTAACCACTTCTCCATTTACAAGCAATAGCACCCAGCAAGCACACGGCCAGGACCTACCACCATGTCTTCCCATGGAGGTTTCTGCATCTGACTCCACAGCATGTTAGATGAAACCACCTGAAACACCAGCTGAAAGGTGGATTTCCTCACTTCCCATCCTCCCTCCAGCACTTCTGCACATCAGCCGTCCCAGAGAGCACCCCGGGAGCGCTCAGATGCGTTAGCTGCTCACACCGTGCGAACATACCCATTGCTGAGGTTGCAAGTCCAAACAACCCAAAATTTCTGAAACCATCAGTGGTTTCACAGCCTGAGGCAAGTCCTTGTAGAGGGGTCTGCTAGCTCAAAAGTGCTGAGGCATCAGTATCCTCAAAAAACCTCAACGTGGGACTTGTTTCCTTAAATCACAAGCCATTTCAGACCCTTATTTTCCTAAAAGCTTGGGCCTATTTAATTTTTTAATTGATGTACTAAGAATACAGTTGTATTTTAGCAGCTGGTTCTTCTCCCCACGTCCGTACGCGGGAGAGCAGCACCATAATAAAGCTGCATCAGCAACGCCACGATACAGGGCTGCTGCTCGACTACTTTGATTTCCCAGACTCGCACAGCTCCTTCGGAACTGATTTATAAGTATAGTATAAAACCTCATTGGAATCAAAACTAATTTATAGGCTCGAGAGGAAAAAAAATTGACATTTTCTAGATCACACACCGTCGCTGTAAATCAATTTCCATTTTGCGCCCCTGGTGCAAGCTGCTTCCAGCCTTGGTAAATAAATGCCAAGGGTAATGAGTTTTGAAACAACCAGCCTGAAAGTAACAAAGAAAATGACAGTCACTGAAAAACCCTTATACTGCCAGGAAACCTCAACTGCAGATTAAAATGATTACCAAAACCCAAGTGACGAGGCGGACGAGACCAAGAATTTGAGTAAGGAGCTGATTTTCTGTCTTTGTTTATTTTATCTTCCTCCTCCAAACAAAGTGATGGAGGATGCACAGTCCTCTCCTCGTTAACGATGGCTCCACGGGAGGTAATCACTTGTTGGAGGAGGATGAGCCGCCACAGCCTGCACAGTGACTTTCTAATGCGGGTAATGAACCTCCAAGTGAATGCAGGCAGTGAGGCTCTTGGAAAGCAGGACGGGATGAGCGCCAGCCCTGTGCTAGAAGGGGATTTTATGTGGGAAGGAAAAGCAGCTGCAAAGAGCCACACGAGCCCGTGACGCAGCCATCGCTCGCTGGCCCATCGTGGGGTCAATTTTACCCAACTGCAAACTGTAGTTTCCTGAAGGACAACAGTTACCTTCAGTTTTGTTTGCAGTTGTGAAAGTCCAACCTTGAAGAACCCCTTCGTGAAGGGTGTCGTACCCTGCCTTGAAATTTGGGATTTGTGGGTGGCAAATGCCATTTCACGACCGAATCATACCTCCCCATCCAGCTGGAGAAAAAACAAACTCGGTGGCACCCCAGTGGGACATTAAATGCACAACACCCACCTCCTTACACACAAACAGCACTAGAGAGATCACAAAGGATACCCTTTTTCAGCACACGAACCCGAAAAAGCGCTGGGTAAAGTGCAGCAGACAGGAAGGACCGCAGACAAGTCGCGTTGTCGTGCTGCATCCTCCGTACCAACAGGAGCACAGTCGTCTGAGAAACCCAATTTGCAAACCTCCCTTCCCCGACAGCCCTGGCTCGCTGTGCGGCAACGACACAAGCACGAAGCCGCCCCTCCACAGGGTCCCTGCCCGCCGGCTGCCTTCAGGATCCCTTTCCACTTGAAGTGGGAAGGTGCGAAGCTGTCGGCAGGAGATGCACGAGAGGAACAGCGACGGTTCAGTAAACGCTTGAGAAAACAGGTCAAACCAGAGCTGATACCCTCTGCCAGCTCACGTTAAATGAAAAAGAAGGGTGAGAAACACTTCCATAGGAAACACAAACCTCCAAGAGGCTCAACACCAAGCCCGCAGCGCCCTGGCCCTGTGGGAGCACTGCTTGCGGCACCAGCGCCGGCAAACGGCTCGGGGCAGGGCTCCTTGGACCGAGTCACCCACAGCACGGGACGAGGCAGGAGATGCATGTGACCGGGTTTTTGTACTGAGCAACAGAAGGGGCCTTTGAAAAAACTGAAAATCATCCAGGACAACCACGCACCCATCAAGTGTGACCTGTGTTTACCAGCTCTGCAGCAAACCTGGCTGCCAGCGAGGGAGACGCTTTCAGTGCCAATTGTTCTTCTCATTTGGAAGGCTCCGCTCCATGGGGAGAGGTGAGAGTCTTTCTTCATCAACCCTGAGGGAGCTCATGTGTTTCTCAAAGCATCTCCTGGTGCTCGGGAGCATCAATCGCACAGAGCAGGAGCAGCCCCCAACTCCCAGGTCGCGGGCAGCGTGCCGCCTTCACAGCCATCAGCTGCTTCTATGAAGCTTCAGGATGCTCGAGGATGAAAGGCAAGGGACGTAAAGTCATTTTTATTACTACAAAGGAGTAAAACCCAACAGTAAAGGCCGGCACCGACCGCGCTCAATCGCTCAGTAACCGCCAGTCGTTGTAACGCTCAAAGAAAACAGTGAAATAATATTTGAATAAACTCACAAGGCAGCGCAATTACCGATGAAAGCGGCGCCCAGGTGAGACTTCACAAGCTCTCCCTCAACCCGCAGCTTCGGAAGCACACAGCATGGGGATCAAACACCTCCCACTGCAGACGAGGTGTCACCGGTGGCTGAGGACACAGCCGCTTCCAGAGGCACACATCGCACCCAGCCTTTGGGTTTGTGGGGTTTTTTTAATGTTTGCAAAAGAGCTGGCAACTGCAGCCTGGTCGGGGTCAGCAGGCAGCGCATCTCCCCCGGCCCTGCCGCCGAGCATCCGAACGCCCCCCCACACAGAGTATTCCTCTGACCAGTGAAATGACTTGATGTACGAAGTAATTTGAATTTATGTAGCAGAAATGCAAATTCAGCCCTGAGGCCACTCTCCTGTATGTGGCCCAGGAGCTTCCCAGCACACACACACTTCAGAGGGGAGTCTCTTGGAAAATGAGAGCGCAGCTAATTACCGGCCCCAGTGCACTGAAGCTTTTGTTACGGTTCAGAAGGAAAAGAAACAAAAAAGACTGATGTAGAAAAAAAATAAACCTGAGCGATTCATATTTGTCTTCTATGAAGAAAAGCCTGGATCAGACAGCTCTTCGGCATTCAGAGAAATGAAAGGAAATGCCGGGTCCCATTTGTCCTCGTCTGGCAGCAGGCACCCCTTGTGCATGGCGGTGGGGTGGAGGGGTGCTGGGGCAGCATCCCGAGGGACTCCCGGTACTGCCTGCCGGGTCCTCACGCCACAGGTCTCCCTGACCTGCCTGGGGATGGGTGCGCTGGACTTTATAAAATACCAACATGTAAAGAATTAGGATAATTTCCGGGAACCAGACAGGTTTCTTAAAATAAGGGTGTGCAGCAAAGGCGGCAGGTTATCACAGGCGCTAGTTCCTACCCTCCAGCCCAGAGATGCTGCACATCCAGGAGCCAGCTCAGACTGTTCCACGCTCTGGTAATTAATTTTTTTAGCAACAGAAGAGGGGCAAAATACACAGAGCTGATGGAAAACCCCGGGGAGCCAACACTCCCAGCAGAGCGGCCATCGGGCAGAGAAAGCAAATGGAGCAGAGAAAGAGCATCATCCCAGGATGCAGAGCACCACCGGCACACTGTGTTTTCCAGAGGGTGAACTGCATCCCTGGCCGTGCAGCCCATGAGCTCCATCACCTCCTGTGGCAGGCAATGGGGCACCCTGTGCTCACCCTCCCCGCTGTGCCGCTCCTGGAAACACACTGCCACCGACATCAGCTGCAGCATCCAGGGTCGGAGCAGCAGAAACGAAGTTGGGCCATGGAAAAAGAAAAAGTTTTCAGCTGAAAGCTTAACAGGGATGATTCACACTTCCCTGCTACAAAGACATGTCCCTGTTTGCCAAGTATTTCACCTTGGCTTGGCAAAGGACCATCAGCCAGAGACACCTAAGTCACGTAAGCTCAGTCCACCCTGAAAGCCCTGGCACGGAGAAAGAGCAATGTTTGGGTGTCCTGCTCAAAGAGGGGCTGAGAGAGAAATGGAAACTCCATATGGCTGCTTTATATATCTAACAGCTTTATATATTTAGCTGGCTGCAAGGGGAAACATGCGGCTGTTGAGAACAATGATACCAGTTCCTGACACCGCGCCGCGTCCCAGGAGAGAGCTGTTTACAGGAAAAAGCTTTTGCCCAGCGAACCCGGCCAGCCTGCGAGGAAGCAGGCAGATGGCCAACAGCCCACGGCAGGCACCGACACGCACCCCGGCCACGCGGCAGCTGGAAAACAACATCCCCAGATTTGGCGAGACCGTCGGAGCACAGCGCAGTACGGCACAGGCTTTAAAGCAGCGAGCCCCAACGCATCTGCAGCGCCGCTCTCGGCACGAGCAGAGGGGACCTTCGCTGCAGCCCCAGCGCCAGGCGGGCTTGGGAATCGGGGACCCTGCATCGCTCCAGAGCGGCACCAGGGCGTCAGCAGCTCCAGCAGCACTGCTGACACAAGGTGACCCGAACTACCGGAGCTTAACTGGGCCTCCAGCTCGAGCAGGAAAACAAGTTCCCCGGCAGGAGGAAAGGCAGCAGCGTGCCAGCATTTCTACAAATCCCAAACATGCACATGAGGTGCCTGGCTCCCATTGCCCAGGCCATGCTCAGCACCGTGCACGCAGCCACACATCGACCGACGGGCACAGAGAGAGACTTTTGGACTTCTGGCAGTACATTTGCTCACGTCCAAAGCCCATCTGCAGAGCGGCACGGGGAGGGAAACTGCCTTGCGAAGGGGGAAGGAAGTGGAAAGGGAAAGGAAAATGTCTTTCACTCTTCTGAACAAAAAAAAAAAGCCACAAACAATTCAAAACACACCACAACATCCAGCCTACAAACAGGGTTACGGCAAACCTTGCTGTGAAGCGACAAAAACCGCTTCATCCGGGTGCTGCAAACTCCCCGGCACACGCAGGGTTATTGTGGTTTCCTCCTGGGATAACACTGCAGCCTCTTCGCTCCTCCCGGAACACCAGTCCCACGGGCCGCCCAAGCCCGGCGCTGTCGGCAGCGAGCCTTGCAGCATCCTCGCATCGCCAGCTCCGGCGGAGCAGCGCGGGCAGGGGGGCAAAGTGCTCCAAGTAACGGCCTTACGGGCACCTCGCAACCCAAAACGCTCCCACCAGGCACAGCATCCGTGTGCCGTGGAAACAGAGCGGTGGCCAGGACCTGCAATCAACTCATGAACAGGACAGCTCGTGTGTGGGAAATACGCTTCATGCCACGCTGTAGCTGCAGGCTCTGAGAGCATCCAAGCTGCTTGGGGCAACCTGCAAGCGTTGAGATACAGCGCTCACTGCTCTTACTGCCTCCACACCCAGGCTTCCAATATTTGTCAGAGAGATCGATAAGTGCAGCCCCTGCACCCCAGCCGCACCCCGGTTTTACGGGTGCAGCACGGTGTCGGGGACCTGCCGGCGGGGGGGAGCTCTGGACGCAGCGGTGGGACATCGCAGAGTGCTGCAGACTCGGCATCTCTTCCCTCCGCAGCCACCGCTAACGAATCCGGGTCACTTAACGTGCACAGACCTTACTGCAATATACCTAAATGCACACTGACTTTTTATAGCATGCACATAACACGCTGGCACCGGCACGAGGAATTTTGATCTATAACACACCCGTGCGTGTACAGAGGGGAGGAGAAAGTAAGGACACTTCTCCCTGCAGCACTATTTGGTAGTCTGATACATCACCCAGGTTCAGCTATGGGACAGGAGGACATGCTAACTTGCATTACTACCTTCTTTCAAGTCTAAATACTGATAAAGTATTTTTAACAGATTATTATTATTATTATTATTATTATTATTATTATTATTATTATTATTATTATTATTATTATTATTTAACTACAGCCCTCAACACTTGTTTGCATGAAGGAGAAACCAGGTCCATGCAAAGTCTGGCAGAAGCGAAAAGGAGACATTTTCCTTGTGATTGACAAGATAAAGCCTCCAAATGATTGACAGGACAAAAGACTTTTGTTTTCAGTCGATAGGCAACGCAGTAATTTTCTTTAAATGCCATCTTTTCCCCCCCCCAAGTCTTCCAGGAAAAAGCACAAACTGCCAGACAACCGCCCGTACTGAGCTGTATCGATCCCCTGCCCGGGCGAGGGGGCTGAAGGCCGATTACAGCCGCGTTTTCTAGAGCCCGGAGTGTTAAGAAACCAGGTAAATGAAATAAATGCTTGAGAGCCAACCCTGCTCCCCCAGCAGACGCGGTCCCCGTGCAAACGAGCGGCAGCAGCATTGCACCAGGGATTACACGCGACATCACACTGGGTAATTCTGTTCTATTCCATTCAGTGCCTTCCCTGAAAGCAAACCCACGCATCCCTGCCTGTTTCCCTCTTGTCCCCAGCTCCCACCCTCACCAGCTTCCCTTCCCCAGCGGAAACAAACTCCGTGCACGTGCCGTGTGTTACGGGGACAAATTTAAGTTACGTTAGATGTGCTACTCTGATAGGCGTCTTGCGGGGAGTCGGGTTTAGCCCTTCTGGAGGAGCCGGGCTGCTCCACGAGACAGGCAGATGAGCTCAGTGAACCCCCACAGACATCCCAGCACAACTCCACCCTGCCACCAGCATCGCTCCGTTAGCATCCCGCGTGGTGACCAAGCCACGGGCTTGTGCTCAGCCCCCCAGAACACCCGCCGGACTACACGGGTTACTTCCAGCACCGGGGCTGGTTATATCCAGTGCAGTCCCAACGCACCACCAGAAGACCTAATCCTGCAAACACGTGTGTGGAGTCGGCCATATGGAGCAAGAAATTCATCCCCCGCAGCGTAACTCGTCCCTTCATGAGTGATCTTTGCTCGGGCAGGGCGACGGCACACTGTGGGATCAAAGGGCTGTTAAAAAGCGAGCGTCACCCCATTTACGTGACCTTCCTCCTGGCAGATGTCCGGCTGCGAGCGCTGGCCAAGTAATTTATTTCTGGGGGCATGTGATGGCTGCACAGAGGGAGGGAAGGAGGGGGCGACCCAAAAGAGGGGTCTGCTGTTGCTGATCCTCTCCGTACAGTTCCCAGTGCTGGGTGGATCAGGTCTCAGAAGAAAGTAACCAGAGATTAGATGCCAGCACTGTTATGACAGCGAGAAAGATGCTTCGCTCTGCTGCAAGTGCGTGAGGTGGTCCGTGCAAGGGACAGATCCTGGCACAGCTCATCCGCACATCTGCTGTTCACGCCGGTACTTGGGAACAACGCAAAGTCATTTACCAGCAAAGTGTCAATAGAAGCAACTCGGAGCTGCGTCCCAGCGAAAGCCCCACCACAGTCAGCCGGACAAAGATGACGGAAGAGATGGGACAGACCCATTCTACTCTCAGAAACCAAACCTGACCATCAAAACAAATATATCCGCACAGCAAATACACACGTGCAGGTCTGTCACAAAAATCACTGCATCCCATGGAGCCCACTTTACTGAGTCACCATCCAGATTGACCCCGACAAGAGGCGGAAAACATCTTGATTTGCCGGCAGCAAAAACCCAGCAAGCCAGAGGTAGAAACTGCACGATCAGCTTTCTGTGATATAATCACAGCTGCAACCCAGATAGTCTTCTAAAAAATAATAATAATCTATACATGGAAAGAACAGAAACATTATGCTTTGCGTATGAATAATGACTTAGGACACCAGGGGGAAAAAAAACCAACACGCATGTTAAATGACATGGTTGTGAGACCATCTCGCATCTGTTATCTGTCTTTGTCGCTTCCCATTTCTCTGCCTTTCCCGAGAAGTTCATACATATTTAAAAAGGCCAATAGCTCCATTACTCCTCACATCTTATAATATTGGAAGATTAGAGTCCATCAGGGAGAGAAAGGAAAAGAAAGCACCACGGGGAAAAATGTCGCCGTAGTACTACACCACTATTTACACCCACTCCTGCGCCTGAAGGGGTCTGTACTGGGCGGAGGGCTGCCAGGGCAGGCGGCAAGCTGGGCATAGAACTGGAGGGGACTCGGAGCAGGCACAGGGCTCAGGCTTTCCCAGCACCCGCCGTGCAGCGTGGCCAGCGCAGACCCGCTCTCAATGTCCTCCTTGTTCTCCCAGCAGAATCAGGATGGAAAACTATTAATTATGAACCAGAGCTGGCGTGCTCCCATCACGGCACCGGTGATGGGGGGAAAAGGTACCCCAGCCCGCTCTGCTGGTTTGGGTTTGCTCTGGCAGTAGGGCAGTGGGCAGCATGGTGACTTTGCAAACATGTTAGGGTTTTGGGTGGGTTTTGCTTTTTCTTGCTTTGAGAATTTTTGCCTCTTCTCCCCCCCCCCCCCTTTTTTTTTTTTTTTTTTTGGAAGCAATGGAAAAAAAGTATTAAAGCTTCAGTTTGTGGCTCAGAAAAGAACAAGCACTGAGGAACTTCCCCTGTGAAGTCAGAGCCGTAACGGCTTCATGATCACACTGACCCTCCGGGAGGGCTTGACTACACTCTATAATCCCAAAACCAGCGCAAAGAAACCCAAGGCCAGCAGAAATCCCACGCTCAGACTTTGATCCAACCATAAGCGTTTTATCACCGTTTCAAAGACTGCTGAGGCGCCCAAAGCCACCTCCCGGGGGAGATGAAGCAGCCTGGGCAACGCTCTGCATTTTGGCTGCCGCTCCCGCCTGCCGCTGGAGAGCAGGATGGGGCCGAAGGCATCCTCGGTACCCATCTNNAGGCAGCCTCGGTCCCCATCTCAAGGCAACGGCACTCCTCAGAAACAGCGACAGCAGAGGCAGCCGGCCGTGGCTGCGGGGCTGCAGGGGGCGCGGGGCGGGGGGCAAACAGGTCCTGAGCAGCCCAGCAGCACCACAGACACCTTGCTGCATCAGCAATATATATTTTTGTATATAACTCACTACTATTTTCTCCCTGCCTACACTGTCACAATCCAGTTCTGTGAAAACTTGGGGTTTATGTATGTTTTCACCACCAAAAATCGAGGCGGGATATGCAGCTACTGAAACGCGTTTGCCTGAAATGCCAAATCGCTATTTAAAATAAAATACCGAGCAACGACCGCAGCCAAGGTGAGCACTGCTTTGTGACGTACGGAAGCCCAAATCCTGTCCGATGACCTGCACCTAATGAGAAGGTTTTAAGGGAAGAGCGAGCAGATGGCAAGTGCAGCTCTAAGCCCACCCCGACCCGCACGGGCAGCGGCACAGCCCCAGCGCTTCCCTGGGGCTCCACCTCAAACCACCCCTCTAACCTCCCCACCACAAACCACCCGGCTCTTTGCCCGGCCGTCAGCCCCTCACCCTTCCCCAGCCGTCAGCCCAGAAGTCCATATCCTTGATTACCAACTCTTTTACCTCATATTTCTATGCAGGAACCACAAAACTTCAAAGCACAGTAACTGAAATATTAAAGCAATGAATATTTGTATATTTATATAAATCGTCACATAAATATTTTGGTCACAACCTGAACTGATTACTTTTTTTCCCCCCTCTTTCTTGCCTCACTTTGACAATATTGATGTGACAATATTTTCATGCGTTACAGGAACACTTTTTCCTCTCAGAAGGAAATGGATGGAGAAGTCAGCCCCAGCCGTGAGCATGCTGGCAGCCGCATCAAGAGCCCAGACTTCTTCCAAAGGCTGAAGGACAAATTTCATGTGACTTCATCGTCATTTTAATCTTATTTTATTTCCTTGATTTTGGGACAGATTCAGCAAGACTTGGTGCAAGGTGAAGATGTTCTCCATGAGGTCACTGGTGGGCATATGCACGTGCAGCAGTGCCTGTGGGGTCTGTCTGAACATTTCTACAATGTCATTACTAAAAAGCTCTACTCCTCACCCTGACCGGGGCTGATCACTGGAAACCACAGCTCCTCTCCCAGCCCCTCGAAGCATGCTTGCTAGCACCCACCAAAGGAGGGTTCGCAGATGACAAGTACCCAAGTCATTAACCCCAGTTAGCACTGGAAATCTTGCTTATAAACCTTGCTTTTGGGGCTTCTACAAGACAAGTACAGGTTGTACAGAAGGACAAGGCTTCAGGACGCTCACAAAGCTTGTGATGCTGAAAGTCATGGGAATAAATCATAGAATCATTAAGGTTGGAAGAGACCTCAAGCATCATCTAGTCCAACCATCCCCCCATCACCTAGTACCCACTAAACCCTGTCCCTAAGTACCACATCCAACCTTTCCTTAAACACCCCCAGGGACGGTGACTCCACCACCTCCCTGGGCAACCCGTTCCCATGCCCGACCACCCTTTCCGAGAAGAAATTTCTCCTCATCTCCAACCTGAACCTCCCCTGGCCCAACTTGCAGCCATTTCCCCTTGTCCTATCAATGGCACTACCCACCCGCTCACGGCCACTGTCCTGCAGGACAGAGGGAACTCCTCTGCCGAGCTTCGTCCTGCACGCAGATGCAGAAGGCGTACATCACTGCGGCACAGGCAACGCTGCAGAGGAGCTCTCATCAGATCCGCCTTCGGACCACGCAGCAGGAATGAAAGCAAAACAGGGCTACTGCTACAGCGAGGCGAGCCCGGCTGCAGCACTGCAAACGCGTAGGGAGGCACACAAATTTAATTTATCAGGGTCAACTCTTTTTTGACCAGGGACGAGCCAGCTGGAGCGGGAGGGGACCAAAACACTGATTCCACCCTAATTTTAAAGCCCTTCAAAAAGTTAACTGCTTCCCACTCTACTGCATCCATAGGCGGCACGTGCGGCTCTTCGCTCGCTGCCACGCTTCAGCGGCTCCTCTGTCTTTAGCGGCTGGGGTCCTAACACTGCTAACCGGGATTTAATTTGCTCTTGCTAATATTTTATCCGTGGTATTAGGTCATGTTTCCCTTTCCACTTGAAAGGCATCTTCGGCTTATTGGCAGAAGTGAAATTAATAGAGAAATCATTAGAAAGCATAAGGCTAGGGCCGTGCAAATCACACACCACGGAAGATTATTTCCAAACAATAAAATTAATTGGTGTCATCAGCCACAAGCAGAAACACAGAGAGAGTTCGCATTAAAAAACATAGAGGATTATTGACAGCCCGTGCCTCCTCATACATAAAACATTTGATGGCATAATTTTATTTTATTATTTTCTACGCATGAAGGCTTTCCCTGCACGGAGCTGCGGAGGAAAGTCGAACCAGACAGCAAGACGCATCTGGGACAGCGATACCACAGCAATATCCCGGCTCCCGCCCACGCAAGGTAGCTACAAATCGGCCAAATCCACCAGGTCTTTGGGCACGTGGCTCCAGGCAGCAGTAACGGCACTGATTGTCGGAGGACACACGCTCAACACCTTTGGCAAATCAAGCTCTACAAAGATGGGCTGTCCGGTCCCTGATTTAAAGGTTGGATGTGGTACTTAGGGACATGGTTTAGTGGGTAATAGGTGGTGGGGGGACAGCTGGACTAGATGATCCTTGAGGTCTCTTCCAACCTCAATGATTCTATTATTCTACTGGTTTCTTTTGGACACCTGGGACACAAAGACTTGTCTGTTGGAAGTGCTTCCAGGGAGCAAATGCCACAGCAAACTACTCATCCCCAGCACAACCCATGTTCAGCTCCTGGACCCTGAAGCAAACACCCTCCTGATCCTCCAAGGTTCAGGTCTGGGTTCACAGCATCTTCCTGGGCTCTTCCATCGCACCGGGGTCTGGCACCTTGGTGACTCCTGGAAGCCACACAAGCAAGAGCAGAGGATTTTGGCCCTGGGTATAGTATTTTCCCCCCAATATTCAAAACCAGCTACAAACCAGCAAAGCACACACACTTTAGAGAGGTAGATAAGGTCATCATCTGAGCAAAGCACAGTAAACGCTAAAGTGCTGCCATCACCTTGGTGGCAAAAAAAAAAAAAAAAAAAAAAAAAAAAAGCAATATTAATTCCAAGTCTCAAAAAGGCACGTATGAATTTGTTTTGTTTTGGAAGAAAAAAGAATAAATAGTAGCCTCAAGCCAGGATAATATTTATTCACATGCTTCACTTTGAAGTTCAGCCCCTGTCAACCTCACGTGGTGCGTGCACACGCTAAATCTCCTTGAGAAGGGCTCTCTCCGAAACCACAGCCCTGAGGAACGCAAGGAAGAAAGGAAACTGTTCAAAACCAGGTATTAAATGAAGCAAAATAAACCTCAGCACCAGGGGCATTATCGCTGTTCCTCCAAAATACAAAGGAGAATTTAGATGGTTTTATGATTGCACCTCCCCCAGATGGTGCAGATGTGTAGAGCAGTGCTCTTAGGTTCAGGGAACCGAGCTTCACGGCAGGAAAAGCAAAACAAGAGCAGCCCAGTTAATCCCCAAGACAAATCCCCATTCACTTGGTTCCCCTCACACAGATTTCCCTACACTGCCATTTCTTCCTGCCATCATTTGGATGCATTTCCACACTTGTGTGAATACCTGGAGAGCTTTAGGCAGGGAAACGGGCAGGAGCAGAGACAGACCGATGGGCAGAAACACGCTGGGGCTGGTGGCGATGCATCCACATGCACAAAGCCTTGAAAAGCACCATTACGTCCAACTTCCCTGCGAGGAAACTCCTTCCCAGCCCCACGCAGTAGGAGCTACCTTACCGAGAAGTGGGCTTGTCTCCAAGACATTTGTTTTCTTAAGTAACTCTGGATGTTCTCAAGCAGGAACCACCAGCCCCTGGCTGGGCGATGGGGCGGCAGCTTCCTGCACCCAGCCTCAGCACCTGAACCCCAAATTTCAGGTCAGGCTCCAGATTGCACAGGGTGAAAAACCTTCAGGCACTCTGCAAACGTTTCGGTGCAGGTTTGCCCAGCACATGCCAAGGAGCAGAAAAGCAAACAGCCCTGCCTTCTCCAAACAGAAGCACCACCAGGGTCACGCTGCAAAGAGCCATCATTGGGCTCCTTCTTTCCTCCCTCCCTCCCCCCTAAGCAGGGAACATTTTTTTCCCAAAATACTAAGCACACACAGATAATCATTGGTATCAAAAACCCTCTCCCACTTTACCTGCTGTATTGCCCAGAACGCAAACGCTTGGGAAAGGAAAGCTGCTCTCTGCAGGTCCTGCATCTCTCATCTCTCCCGACGGATCCTCTAACCGGCTTTACTAAACACATGGGTAAACCAGGACGCTAAATTACACCCTAATACCCTTAATGAACATTGCTGGGTAATGTCTCTTATCTGACCTTTATTTTAGTTGGGTCACTTACATTTATGGTCATGCTTCATTTTTCCTTAAGTGGGCCCTTGTCATGGCATTTACTCATTTATGTTTCAGAAGAGAATAGGTAAAAATGGATTTAATGGAGCTAGAAATAGAATGGAGCAAGACCACAAAAATCTAAAGATCTGCTTGTCCTTCAGACAGCTAACACCAACAGGAACTTGCTGCGACTAATTTTAATCGATCGCTACCTCTGTACGAGCCTTCCTGTGACAAGACAGAGCTGGAGAAGCATCTGGGAAGAGCAAAGCGCCTTAAGCTAAATGTTTTTTGGCTGTTTTACACTCTTGTAACAACATGATGCAAACAGAAGCGCCTGCTGCAGCTCGTGGTGTGACTTCACAGAACCCGAGAGCTCCCGGGACCAGTGCAGCAAAGCTCTGCTTTCAAAAGGCTTTTTCCAGCAGCTCCACCTGCCAGCACCTCTCTTCACCTGCTTCCAGGGCCTTCGGCACTGCCCTTTCCTCACATTTTGAAGGTCTCTGCTACTGTGAAAACAAGAAGCCCACAGCTGAGTATCCCCAGTCACAGAGCAGGGATGACGTGTCCATCCTGTCCGTGTCCATCCATCCCTGGTGTGTCCTCAGCCAGTTTCGCCTCAGTCTAGTCCAGGGCAGGTTTTCTCAACCTTCCCTTGCTTTATGAATTCTCCCCCTATCGAGATTAAAACTGATTAGCTGCCAAAGCAGTGCGATAAGGTGGTGAAGGTTCAGGCTCTACTGCTCCTCTGAAGGATAACTGCTCTTCTGTGAGCCATTGACCAAGAAGAGGCACATTAGGAGAAGCCAGGGGTATGCCAAGCGCTCCTACAAGGGACAATTAAACTCTTTTATGTGGCAGAAAATGGCCATGGAGGTGGAAGAGGTTCCCACAGCACTCATGAGCCCTAGTGCATCTGCAGAGGGGAGCTGAGCAGCACAGACCGAGGCTGGGGCACCCTTCTGCTGGGTGCCCTGCCAAGGACTGGGCTGTCATCACACCACAACTCTGTCCTCTCCAGTCCAGCCTGGCCACCAGTCCCACGCAGGGGCTGACAGCCACACCAATGATGATGCAGAGCTGATGGGATGAATTTTGGTTGCCCGCTGGTTCAGTTCCTCCGACAAAGTCAACCGGGATCCAGCCAAATGCCTCTGCAGCCCATAGTCTATCCTGCAGGGAGAATTCCTGGGAGGTTTTATGATAAAGGAGGAGACTTCATGGTAGCCCAAACCACCAGTGCTTCAAGGCCAGCCCAATCCCCAGGTCCTTTGCTGCAGGGAGCACAACCCACACGTAGCCCTGGGGAAAAAGCCCTCTCCAACACATCCCCGCTCCCCTCTCCAGGACCTGCTGGTCCAGCTCCCATGCTGCAAATGCAGGGGTGAAAAAAACCCAGACAGCAGCAACCTGTAATTTCACAGCACGAGTCTGCTGTGTGGACCTACTGCAAGGGCTCTGGAATCAGGAGACCGTCCAAAGCTGCCCAGTCTCTAACGTTATCCAGAAAACCTCCTCTTTAGCATTTTTCTTAAAGCCTCAGTCCTGGGAACCTTGCAATTACTTGCTAACCGAGCTTTCAGTTCTATTTTTCAAGTTTTCAGTCCCTCACAACTGCAGGAAAAGCATGAGGCGTTACTCAAATGCTCCCTCTACTCACATTAAAAAAAAAAAGGCTTCTAGAAACAACCCTATAGTGCTGTTGTTTTTAAAAGAAATATCCCACTTTGAGAGCACGTAAGCCGTACACCCTGAATTCTCTGCAACATCAGCAGATGACTGCACAGGCACGAGTCTGCTGCGGGCCCATGCACCCAGCCAGGGAGCAGAAGGTCCAGGCAGAGCCAGCAAGCCCCTTCCCCAAGGGACAGCTATCATGAGAAAGCCAAGGACATGACCACACACAGGCAAAGTACCACAAACATCCCTTGTTTCAAGTGGGGTTCGGAGCATGACCTCCTGAAATCCTCAGCCCCACAACCCCCCTGCAAGCCCTTCCCTGAGCTACCAGCTGAGCTTCTGCTCTCAGAGCCTGGCACCCACAGTCATCCCTGGCTGTCCCAGGTTACCCAGTCAACTTCAGGGCTTGAACGGCTGCCCTGAGGCAGGGCTGTCTGCATGGCCAAAAGGCCAGCCCAAAAAATTACATCTGGCAGCTCATCAGCAGAAACAGCACTGTGAAAACACACACCAGCGGGACCTCAGCAGACAAGTGTTAACCCTTCATCATCACCCAAATCCCTCATCTTCCCTTTTTCATCTCTCGTTGGCATTTATGATCTCCAACCAATGCGATAACCAGCGCGTCCCAGTTTGCCCGGGAAGGGTGGAGGAGAAGTTTTGATCCAAGGACAGCCTGAACGTGGCCGGCGCTAATGGCGAGACTGCAGAGAGGGGAAATTTCATCAATGCACAAATGGAATTTGCCAAGAGGCATTTTAAGAGTCGATTCTTCACACTCCAGTAATTAGAACAATATTATGAAAAAAGGCAAGGGGGCGGGGAGGAGGCAGCACACACACTGGGACTTGGCTGATGGAGGAAACAGGCTGAGCAAGCAAACAGAGTCAAGTGAGGCCTCAAGGCAAGAGTCCTTCACATGGTTCCCCGCAGGCTGGATTTAACCCAAAAGTTTATCCACTTCCCAGCTGAAGATTTTTCTATGCATGCATGTTTTTAAATAAAATTTGGAATTTAGATCCAATATGGGCTAATGACCCTGACCCAGATTCCTTCTTCACCTCAAAAATACCACCGAGGTCAATGGGGTTTTTCCTTTCTGGGCCAATACATTCAACTCAAGGTCCTGCTATACTCTCCTAGTGACTAATAAATCTTTGTGCAGGATCTAAGACATAAAAGTCTAATCCCATTAGCACTCAGCCCCAAAAATCAGATTCCCACAGAGAAGCTGTCATCTAGTTCTACAAAAATCAGAAACGCCAAACTGCTGCATTACCTGAAAACGCTTAAAATGAGCTTCCCATCCAGCATCTCCTATCACGGGATCAAACATCCCAGCTGAAAAGCGAAACAAAACCCAACAGACCTACGTGCTGGTGGATCCATCTCTAGATCTCCAGCAGCCTCTTAAGGGAACTGGTGGACTCTGTTCGTTGCTGCTCACCAGCGTCCCACGTTGGCGTGCCCATATGCAGAGCCCTCATAGCCAGCTTTGCCATGCTACGTCCAGGAGACAGAAAATTCATTTTTCAAGAGAATTTAATTTGCTGTGCAAATCTAGCTTCTGCAAAGACAGCCTAGGAGCAGAGCTGATGTGTGGGGTTCACTGACGCTGTACAATGGTTATTCATATCTGCTGAAAGTGGGACTCAGCCCGTCCAATTCACATCTGCAATGAACTGTGATCTCAGCTCCGCTGCTGGAGCACAGAGGTCCTTTTGATAAATCTCTGTGTACAGGGATTAAAGCACTATTTCCGCATGAAAGAAATATATTCAATTTTTTTCAATAATCTTTACAGTCCACTGGCTTGGAAGACCCGAGTTTCTCTTTCCCATTGGAGAGCTGCTGCACCTCATCAGACTCAGGTACCTCTCAGGGACAGCAGCCAGCGATGCTCCGGAGCCTGCCGTCTCGCACCCTGGCTCTCCAAGCACTTCTTTGAAATTAGTCCTCCAGCACCATCTCAGTTGCTTTGTCTTTTGCATGTGCCCAGAAGAGAGCAGGGCGCCACAGGAACACCCCCGATACCACACCCAGCGCTTGCCTGCAAAATCCTCCCAGGATGGCCGCTTCTGTTAATTAGTGCACACCCGTAGCACCGACAGAGAGAGATTGGTGTATGGAGGAAAGCCTTTGCAGAGTTTTCTCAAGGAAAAAAATACTAACAAAGCTTTTCTTTGCAAAGCTCCACTTTTGCATCATTTCTCCCCAGATATATATGCATATTTTAAGTTAGATGCACAAAACCAAGAGAGAGAAGAGTACGCCTGGATGAGAGCCGCTACTCTGTGCATAAGTGACACCCATTGCATCTCCAAGGACCACACAATGCAAAGCATCTGCACAACTGCCTCCCTGCTCGTATTGGTAATTAACTGTCTTCAATGAGATGACCCTTAACGGATATGGGATAGCAGCAGGCCAGGGCACAGGACTGCTGGGTCCGTCACTGCTCCATTGCCACTGTTCTGCAGGGCCTGGACAAACTGCTGCTCCATGGGCCACACCTGCACCCGCTCTTCAGACCACACAGAATCCATATATTGCGTAAGTTGTCCCCATTGCTCAATCACATTCAGGTTTTAGCCTGTGGCATGGCAACTGGGCATCGCATGACAGCTTTGAGATCCTTCAAGTCAGATATCCTTCAAGTCAGACAGATACTCCATACCTGACCGAAGTCAGGGAAATTCGTCTCCCGGCAAATGGGAGAGGTGAAGAGCTGAAATAAGCTCTCCCATGTGGTAGGAGTTGTGGAGAAGGTACTTTCCATCAGTAGCTGGTAACAACATTAAGGCAAAAAGATGAAGCCTTGCCCTAGGATGGGAAACACCATCATCCCAAGCCCCAGAACACGCTGGCTCTAATTTATGTGTTACTTCCAACCCATTTGCACGTCGCTCCTTCCCCTCGAGTACTAACCACCTTTTTCAGAACTTAAGTACAGGCTGTGAAATCCCCACCATCTGTTAGCCAGGGAGAAATCTCCACCGCAGCTAAATCAGCCTCTCCCACGCAAGCCTTACTCATTAGTAGGAAAAGACTGCAAACATTTACTAAGGCCACGCAGGCTCAGAAATGCCTAAAATTACGAACAAGAGGCCTGGGATGGGAAATCTTGACAAATGGCACTAAATGCAGCGTGCCCACATCATTAGCTTTACCCAGGGTGCATTAAAGCTGCTTTCTTGCTACTACAATTATGCCTTAATGCATAATTAGTAAGAAGAGAACGATGTCAAAGAGGAGAATGTCTCACTTACACGCGTGCCATTAAGACTGAGCAGGAAAACGAACTAGCTGTAGCATCACCCTCTGAGCTCGTTAACCGGAGCAGCAGGGCACGAGGGGCGAGCGAGCGCTGCTGTCCCGCTGCAGGTAGGGCCAAGGGCTGCACAGCCACGCTTGCTGCAGCCACCCCATCTCCTCTCCCACACCAGGCTTGGAGCCAGGCAAGGAAAGGTCTGCAAGAGCTGGGAAACACAAAGGTATCTTTCCCCAAGAGAAGCGCTCACGCTTTTCCAAAGGGAAATGGATGCTTAAGGTAATTATACAACCCCTACAGATGGTTGGTCATCCTGACCTCACCTGTGGCACTTCCAGAGAAGCTTCTGTAAAACTTACTCAAAGCAAATCGCTCCCTCCCAGCACCGCAGCTGCAGTCCAGCCCCCCGATCCCGCGTTAGCGCCTGGCTCCCCCCCGCTGCACCCAGCACAGCCCCCGTGCAGACAGACAGACCGACCGACCGACCACCCTGCAGCTCCCGGATACTTCTCACTAAACTTTCCAGCCCTTTCTCTCTCCTGCGCCTGCGTGTGCGCAGCAACGCCCAGCCCGCGGCGGGCAGGTGGGAGGAATCCCGAAGTTTCAGGGCGTTTTTGAAGGAATAGTCCATTTCTGAAGGAAAAGACAACCACCCTATCTGGAAGCCCTCCAAGAACAAACAAGGAGCCCATTCTGACAGCCAGTGGAACAAAACAGTCTGAGACGCTTCCCCCGCCACCCCTTAACTCTCCCCCATGAAGCAGTGTGGGAGGGCGACGAGAAGCCCCCCCATCGCGCCTGGTTGAGGGGAGCCCCGGTTCCTAAAGCCGTCGGACAGGACCGGCCGGTCACAGCCCCAGCGACCTGAAGCCTCTCCAAACACAAGGGACTCACGTGAGACCGACGCTGGGCGAGAGATGGGGATGCCAACAGCAAAACTCCCCAAAACCACACCCTGCTGGGACAGAGAGGTTTCAACACATCTTTTTGCACGCTGTATTTGCTGCGAAACATTAACATTTCTCCTCCGATAAGCAAACGTCCAAATGCAAAGTACCGATTGAGCAGGAGCACGGCAGGGCCCCCGGCTCGCTGAACAAATTCGTCTCCCTCCCAGCACCCCAGTCCTGGCCCCTCTTCTGGGACACGCTGGAGAAGGGGTAGGGGACCCCCTGGCTCCTCTTGGCATCGGGCTGTCTGTGTTCACGTGCGGTATTTCAGTGTGCTAACTTGTACCAACTCCCCTCGGCCCCAAAAGGAGTCATATTTTCTACAGCAGCTTTTTTCCACCCCCTGTTTTTCTTCCTGGTGAAGATGCTGTGCAGTATGATGCTCAGTACTTGGGTTTGGGTAGTTCAGCTGCGCCAGGATTTTCAGGCTGATAGTTTCACTTTTTGCCCATTCTGCTAAACCATGGTTACACCCACGCATTAATCTGTTCCAAGAAATGTTAATTATTATTTGCAACCAAAGTGTTTGGCCTTGGGACACTATCATCTTCAGACACTGCTGTTCCAAGAGGCTGAGAAATCTGCAGAAGATTTTAATGAAGAAATAGAGTAGCTCATTATAAAACAAAAAATTCCTTTTATTCCAAGACTCCCTTGAGTGGTATTACCTGGGATGTATTTCCTCCTTTTCCCAAAGCACGCGCACGCTGAACAGCTAAGCTCAAGTGATGGCAGATGCACTAACTGAGCACCAAAGACTGACTTTGCCTGTTGACATCTTTCAGTCATGATGACGCTCACTGTATCATTAAGTCTCAAACCCCCGATGACATAATAAAGGAAAAACATCTCGAGGGGGGTTCAAATGAAACCAGGCATTTTTCAAACAACAGGCAAAACCTGTTGGGTCACCCAAAATATCCTGGCTGCTCCCTCCTCCCTTTTTTGGAGACACCGACTTGTAAATGTTTTACCACTCACAAGTTTTTCACAGAAAAAATAAATCCGTTTCTCCCCAATCTTGCCTAAACTTACCACAAGGAGAGCTCAGACAAATCAAGAAGGTAAAGGAAAATCAATTTCATAGATACTAAGAATAGACATTTATCCATGTCCTGATCAATACCTCAGATTCCTTGCATGTTAAAACACTTCAATCATTATTTAAGGCCCAACAGCCAAATTCTCCCATTCAGACTATGGGAGTTAGGAAAGATCCTGCCTACGCTTGTTTGATCCGAAACACAATACCCCTTAATGTGACCCCTCGGAAAAATACGGGGGAAAGCAGCCAAGGGGAGGGAAAAAAAAAAGCAAAGCTTCCCAGAACGAACATTTCTGGCTCTTTCAGTTCCACTGAGAAGCTGCACATCTATAAAC
Organism: Psophia crepitans; assembly: GCA_013399095.1. NCBI lineage: Eukaryota > Metazoa > Chordata > Aves > Gruiformes > Psophiidae > Psophia > Psophia crepitans. The sequence continues at coordinate 1,458,217 of VWZZ01004507.1, forward strand.
AAACCAGATTTGTAAGTAGGGGAGAGAGGAAGGGGGAAAAGCAGAGAGAATTTGCCACAGCGCAGCTAAAAGCTGGTGCTGCAGCAAACACCAAAGGGCCACCGGCACCGGTGCGCGGCTCCTGCTCCTGCTCCCAGGCATCAGTTGCTGGGGCACTGCCTTTCCATCTGCCCTGTTCGGACACCCGGCTCCCGAGCCCACGGACAGCGCAAGCCTTGCAATCCCACGTGCGTGCGTGCCAAAGACCTTACAGCACCTCTCCCCCCTGCTCCCAAAAACCAGCTCTGCAAAGCTGCTCTAACTCCCCCCGCGGTGTCCACTCGCGCTGGTCCTCACCTGCTCAGCGATGCACGAAGTCATCGGCAAGGAGCCGAGCTTCTCCCCAGGAAAGGCTCAAGGGGTGCCCGGCCAAGCCAAAGCCGGGCATTGCTCTGGGCCAAGGAACCGCAGGAACGGGTCTGAGGCTGCAAAGCATTTCCTGGCAGAGAACCCGGCTCCGATAACCAGAGACCTTGGGCTAATGGGGGTGTCTGCTTTCAGCCGCCCAACATCTCACCGGCCCTAATCCTGAGCAGAAAGAGACACCTGTAAGCAGAGACTCCTCCTGCGGCACCGGAGGGGGGCCAGTGTGCCCCCCTCATTTCAGCCAGCGGGACAGGAGGTGACACCAGAGCCACAGCTTGGTAGCCCAGTTTCCAGCTACCCTGCCTGGGCTGGTAAAGCCCAGCGGTTTCAGAGCGGGGCTTGCTTTAGGGCACAGTGAAAGGCTAACTGCGTTTTATCCGCAGTCGTTGCCCACGCATGACTTAAGGCTGCGGTGCTGTTAGCGGCCCCCCCAACACTCACTGCGGCAGGCAGCTGAGAAGGTTCACGGTCCACCAGATATTTCAGGGCAATATTCATATCAGAACAGGGAGAAGTTTCCAGGATTTGGTAATAAAAACGTACATTACTGGAGGTGTGGCAGCACCCACCACATCTCTCGCAGCAAGCACCACCCCGGTACCCGTCCTGTGTGCAGCACGGCGCTACGCAGCAGAAAACACGGTCTGCTACACGCTTGACTAGCCGCAGAAACGCGCGATTCATCCGCCCTGTGTTTTAGGGAAGTTCGGCGTCAGGGTTTCCTGTACATACTTGTAGTGTTCTGGCTGAAAACATCTGCTGGACACACTGCACCTGCTAAGGCAGCCCCCCCGGAACTGCAGCTGATGTCCTCATGGTGGCTGGGAGCAGGAGGATGGGAGGAAGGTCCCTTCATCACCCCACGGCTGACAGCATCACCTGGGACTAACCTGCACCGTGGGAGCACCGTGGGTAATACAGAGCTTAGGACACATGGACTGAGAGACAAGCAGCCTCCAAACCCAAGGGAAGCCTCAAGATGGCAAAGGGGGGGCACAAATAAACCCAACCCACGCTGTTCCAGTCTGCTTTTGCCATTTGTAGCGTTCACCTCAAGTCTCCAGTACAAATCCAGCAAGGCCATTTAAAACACGGGTGGCCAAACACCAGCTGACCTAAAGCCAGCTGAGCAACGTGCCAGCCAGCACGGAAGGGACCAAGCATCACCCGCAGCTCCTGTAAGCCACAGGGGAGTTAATCATCAACCGGCAGGCGATGAGGTCCCTGCGCAGGCATGCCATGAGCTGCAACAGCACGGCTGCCTTCCCCATGCTCTCCTACAGCTTCCCGGAGCTGGGGCTTCTCCCTCGAGCAAAGACCTGCAGCACCCAAGGGCACTTGGCAAAACCCTGCAGGCAGCATCAAAGCTGCACGTGAATTTTCAGCTCATTGGCAAAGCCCTTCAGTCGCTCCTGGAAAGCGCAGCGGTGGTCCCGAAAGCACGAAACTGCCCTGGAGGAGCCGCGCCGCTCTGCACAGGCACGTGGAGGGCAGCGCAGGGGGCGGCGTGGGCTCGGGGCGCACCCACGGCTCCTTCTTCAGTGGGGACGTCACGGCAAGCACCGAGCAGACAAGGGGTTAAGTGGGTTCCTGGTTTCTTGCATGCAATCACACACACAACTCTCCTTGCAGGCCAGTCACTCTACTGCTCTCTTGGGAATTAAAAAAAATATAAAAAATAAAATACACACGCCCTGCTTTTAGAGAATTCTTCTGACTTCCCACCCCACCCACTGCACACGCACTGTGCGAGTTACACAGCAATTGGAAACGTTCTCATCTGCCATAGGATCCCTTTCCTGACACGCGTCCAACCACCACGCAAGCAGCCATCTGAGTCACTGGCACAGAGGAACACAACAAGGGAAGGTCTGTCTGTCTGCCCGCACCATCCTCTGGGGGACCTATAAAGAAGTGGGCGGCGAGGCACAGCCGCCGGCCCGGCACTGCAGACCCGCGGATGGGATGCTCTGCTCAGCTGCCTGTAGCACCACCAAACGCTCCTCTCCCGGCTGCTATCACTTCATGCACTCAGCAGTGCACGCAGAAAAATGCACCCCTTTTCATTTGTCCTGGCTACAAAAGGTCAAAAAAACCCCAACAACCCCGAAACCCCAAAGAGTCAAGAACAGCAGGAGAGCTGCCCCCCCCCGCCAGCGGGCAGGTGGGACGGCAGGCGTTGGGCTGGCTTTGTTACAGCACCAAAATGCACCCATTTACCTGAAAACCCTGCAATTTTCAGCTACCCATATTATTTCATATAAATCTCTCCCTTATTCATATAAATCCCCCCCTTCTCATATGCCCAAACTATGTTAAAAAGGCACCCTTTAAAATACTGCTGCAGGGATGGTGACTTGTACATGAAGTTAGAGGTGGAGGGAGGGGAATTCTCAGCAGAGAAACAGAGAGAAACGCAAACCACCAACTCTCAGTTATTAATCCCTTAAATAATCCTGACAGTGCTCCACACCCTCGTATCTGAAACCAAGCAGAAGACTCATTTTTCTGACTCTCCGGCAAGAGGGCGATGCACTTGGCGGGAGGGGGACGGGGAGATGATGGCACTCGAGCCCTTTCGCAGCTCTCCCAGCACCCCGGTCTCCAAGGCCAGAGAGGTGGGACCTCTCGCTTTGCAGATTCTCCAGCCACAGGGCGTTTGCTGGTGATGAAGCTGGGCACAAACCTGCAAGAGCATCCGGCGAGGATAGCCCTGGTCCGCCCAGGGCTTTCCAAGAGTGTTCCACGCCGGTTCATCGGCATGGTGAAGGGTACACCTTTACACCAAAAGTCACTGCGAAGACAAATGCCTTACAGAGGGCGCCCATCCCTTGAACTCTGATGACAGCAGCACATCCCCTCTTTGCAGCTCCCCTGTCCTCCCCCACCAGCAAGGCGGCTCTTGCTGCAGCCGCTGGAGCATGCCACGCTCAGGGCCACTCCCCCCACCATGCACATCTCCTCCCCAGCACTTCAGACATGCAAGACAAGCCATGTCCAAGTCCTCCGGCAGCCACCCACCAGACACGTGTGCCAGTGAACCTTGGTGGATCCAATTAATTGAGAGGGAGGATTGATCCAGACCCCGCTCCTCCCCTGAGCCCTGCTCGAGCTGCGAGGTCGGTGCAGTTCTCACCAACCTCTTGGATTGGAACCAACAGAGTGAAAAACACTAATCTCGGTATCAACACCTCCTCTTTTTTCAGCTGACCTGTGAGCTGCTTCCCTTTTTCAGTTTTAGAACAGCATCATTTTGTATCCGTGGGTCAGGGTAGGAAAGATCCCTGTCTTGCAAAAAGTGTTTTTTCAAACAGTGCAGGAGCTTCAGAAGAAAGTCAGGACAATTAAATACATGTCAGGAGAGCAGAGAGGAGTGGGAGGGTAATAAATGGCATGCCCCAGAGGTTTATGAATATTTGAACTATATTTCTCAAAAAAAAAAAAAATAGTACATTACTGCAAGTCATTGAAAATGAGTAACTCCCTTTAATGAACCTTGCTACCATCATGCTGACTAATAGAGTGATAAAGAGTTTAATCCATATTTATGTACATTTTATCTCATTATGGTTGCTGCCAATAAATTAGCAAGTCCAATAAGAGTTACATTTTACACCATCACTGCTATTAAATGTGCATGAAGTACTGTGCAACAGTACACCGTACATGAACACCAGCTTTTTACTTTATTTCTTTTTCGGGAGCCAGGCTGTGCCAGCAAAGACTGCACAGCACCCCTGCAGAGGGCCCCAGTGCAAGATCAGACCCTAATTAGGGACAAGTCAGTATTAACAGGGGTTTTCTTCACACTGCGCTGCTTCTGCATCCTGTGGCGGAGACACAGCCGCGGAGAAACGCTTCTGCAAAAGGCACTAGTGATTACAGATAGCTTCTGAGCCATTTTAAAGGAGTAAGACTTAAAAAAAATAGAAGAATTAAGGGCCAGCTTGTAGAAAAGAATACAACGGCATATTCCTTTAAGGTGTCTTAAAGGGGCACAGCCAGAATTGCAGGTGGTCATCATCTCAGGTCGCTTTTGGAAACCCCTGTCGTGAAGCACAGCGTGTCCCTGGTCGCAGTGGGATTGCCTAACAACTGGACATCGGGGAAAAAAACTGGCCGTGAGCAATTCAAACCGGCCTTTCAACTCCCTTGGGTAACTGGGAAACACTGCAACCGAGATTACAAGAAACATGACGCATGTCTCTGGCAAACGCCTGCGCTTGCCAATTACCCGGCATCCCACGAAGGCAGAGATGGAGCTTCTCAGCTCCACAGGGATTTCGGCTGGAGAAGCCCACATGGCTCACGATCCCATTTCACCAGCTGTTATCCCGGTGACAGTAAGGAAATAGGAACTTCTCAAGCTTAACACTTCAGGAATTAGCAAAACCAGGGACAAAGCCCCACGTTCCTGGACTCGGGCAGCCCCTGACCACACTTACTCCTTTGGAGAGGGCTCCATCAATCCATCGGCAGCTCCTCCTTGCTGAAACCCTGGCTCAGACGCCAAAGGGAGCTATGGAAAACTCTCTCAGAATAACAGCTGGTCAAGGACAAGACCGAGGGATGCGCTTTTTCTTCTTCTTCAAAAGCACTAGTGTTTTTCTTGCACTAAGAAACCCTGAAGGACCCTGCAGATTCCAAAGGAGAAGTCCTTTACGTATGGGTCAGCACCACATAAATGCGACACCCTGCCTTTCCACTCCGTAATTACACCACAGCAAACCCAAATGCTATTAGTAATTGCTGGCTCACTGGTCTCCTGGTTCAGAGGGGAGAAATAACTACTTAAGTGGCATCCAGAAAGGAAACACCCAACACTGCTCCTCCAAGGTTTCTATGTGATTAAACACACAGACTCTCACTGTGCTCAGTTCAGAAAAGTCTCTTACACAGCATAAGTGTCTTGTAACCAAAAAACGCTATTGATCTAAGTAATGAATAGCTCCAGGAAGAATTTTTTGTGTGTGAAGTCTGCGTTTGGCCAGCGGGAACGTGGATTAGAGGCTCCTTTTACTCTTGCTGTGACTCAAAACGGAAAGGCGCTTTGGTCAACAGCGGATTTTCCCCCGTTTATTTGCTTTGCCACTGTTGAACGCAGATCTGAGGATAATGTGGGAATGAAAGGTGGCAAAGACAATGGGGATGTTTTGACAGGCTTCCAGAGGGATCTAGGGTGGTTCAGACCTGAACAGCTGATATCCCCACCAAAGTGATAAAAAAACGCGCTAGGAAAAAGATCAGCAAGGTTTATGTACAGAGAATCTGTGCCTCCCAAATCTTAGGAGGTTGTTTGAAGATGATGGTGCACATGAAAATAAGCAAGACCCGGGCAATTTCCCAGAAGTTTGTCAAGAGTTTCATTTTCAAAGTCTCCTAAAAAACCTGAATTGTCACAGGGTAAGAGGGACTAGCCAACCATCTCCAAGCCACAAACCTGAATGCCCCCCTCAAAAACTGAACAGGAGCGGGAGGGAATAGTTGTTCCCTGACCAGACCAAAAAGGACACCAAACTGTGTCGAGCTGACGTGCTCCAGCAGCGTTTAAGCGCCAGCTCTATTAACAGGCATCTTAAGCAATTTGAAGCAGCACAAAGCAAAAGACATCGTGACGATAAAGCAGCATTTTAATTAGCAGTGGTTCTTTCCCCAGCCCAAAAGGTTCCTTCTGTGCATTCGTATTCCCAGAACAACAAAAGCCTTCTTGTATTTCATAAATCAAAAAACTCATAAAACAAGCCCCTGCAATTGCACATTCCAGATAATGGTCCAGAAATAAATTAGGCAATAAATATCAAATAATATATCCCCATCAGCAGTAAAAATATACTCTTTGGATAATCCAAAGAGAAGATGCCTTCCAGCAGCTTATGCCCGATACCTCGAAATAGGTAAAACAATAGAAAGCTTTAATAAATCTTTTAACTCCTTTTCTGCTGAAGAATATAGCGATTGTCCTGGGTAATAGCTTCCCTGAGCCCAGCATCCATCAGAGGAACAGCACAGCCCCACGCTGCTCGTGTCAAAAGCGAGGGTACCAGAACAACAGCCACTTGTCAAAACCACGTCGGATTTTCCTCCCTGGCAGCCTGGGTCTCGTCCAGCATTCGGTGCCACCCGTCAATTCCAGCAAAACACAAAAACACACTCTCTGCTCTCCCATCTAGGTGACACACGGCACAAACACAGCCAGCGCCTAGGGACTGCTGGGGGGAGAAACACAGAAAAACCCCGAACAGAGATTTCAGAAACACTTCAGGGACCGATCTGACCCTGACATGAAATTTCCTGACCCCCTGGAAACCCACTGGCCACATTACAAAACCCATGGCCGTTTCAGTACGGCTGTTGTGCTCACAGCCATGCACAGAGGCTGCAGCTGGGGAAGGACCGTGCCAGGTCCGCGCCCCGTGCCGGGTCTGCGCCCACACCGGGGCAAAGCCAGCGGCACCTCCGGACAGAGGGTCCTGGCCACAGGGTCGGTGCAAACCTGGGTCCGGGCTCGCAGTGATTCGTAGCGCTGCTGCAGGGAAACGTGCTGCTGGGGTTGCAGGGTTCAGTCGCTCAGGCTGGTTTACGCAGAGCTGGGATGATGCTTAACACGGGTCTGAACGTGCCCCCGTGGCATGGAGACGGTGCAGCTTCGCCCCAGTGACCCACAGAAGCAGCTGGAAGAGGACCCAAAGTCCTGACCCCAGCACAGCAGCATCCCCAGGGCTACAGCCCTTTCCAGCTGCTCTTACGGACGCACAGATACAATATTGTGACTTCCCCAAAAAAAAGACATTTTCCGTGTACTCTCGAGACTGATCTCAGAGGCTTTGTAATTAAAAGCAGAAAGCTTGAAGGCTTGATCCTCCTTCACTAAGGACACAGCAGACCCCACCCCGAGATACACAGGCTAACAGGGGAGCAGGTGCCCAGTGCATGGGTTAAGGGTGCAGAAGCTGCTAAGAACACCAGAAAGGCTTTGTTTCATCCAAAACCAGCAGCACAAGACTAGAGAACCGCCCAGCACCAGCAGTGCCAGAACCAGCACTTCTCAGGAGTAACTCTTACCTTTCCAAAATCCCGTACATCAAAGAGGTCAAAGGGATCAAAGAGATCGCTGTTTCTTAACCCAAATTTGTCGTGACACACTTTTAGGAAGGTTCGGATGTTCTTCAAGCAGAGAAACTGGGGGAAACAAAAAAAGAGAGGGAGGGAAAAAGTGAGCGAGACAGGCACAAATTTCAACTGAGATTCACAGAGTTAAATTCACGTGGGAGACAAGTTTACAGGGACTTAGAAACTTGCACTGGAAAGCCAGGCACGAGTTTATTTGTTGTTCCTGAAGATGTCAGACTCCTGGTGCCCTGCAAGGACTCCTGTGTTCTCAGCTGCACACCAGAAACAAACGCCTTTTTGAAAAACAAGTTTCACATAAGGTAACGTTGCAGAAGGGCTGGAAAACTCAAGCCAGGACGTTTCCCTCTCAAGGTCAAAGCCAAATATAAATTACAGCTGATGTGCTACAGAAGCCCAGGGTTGAACTTTTAACCATTTCCAGCATGATCCCTTTAGGCTCCCCACGGAAGGGACACGCGTTACCGCACTTGCTGTACGTACTGCTGTACGTCCGTACACATGCAGGCGTACACACATCTCAAGACTGGGACAGTGAAAATTAGATTTTATTTTTTTTTTTTGCTTTGGAGTCCAAAATAATTGACAACTTATTCGAGTAACGTTTGCTCCCTTATCCTCGCACCTCCCAGACGCTGCAGGCACCACAAAGAACACTAACAGACCCGTGAAACATCAGCCAGCCACGTACAGTCCCGTTTCCAGCGGGCAGCTCCCAGTCCTGAGGTGCAGAAGCTGCTCCTGACCCAGCTCAGGTCCCGTTCCCAAAAGCAGGGCAACCCCTGGGACTGTTTTGACAAAGCTTTGCTGATCTTTAGTCTTAGCCCATGTGAAGAGGCAGAAATCTCGCCCCTCTAGGGACCACCCGTGGTTATTCAGATAGCTCAACTGGCAGAGCAACATTATGTTCCTCTTCCAAGAAAATCCTGTCTTTGACTATCGCAGTGATTGGTCACTCGTTTGCGAGCACTGGGGATTTTGAAGTCTGGGGACTCCAGACTTTCTCGCCCCAGCAATGACGCCTGGCAGCACAGGGGCTGAGATGAGAAGAATAAAAATCTACTTCATTTTTGCAGCTGCATCACCTACATCCTCCACCAGGATGGACTGACTCTGCTGAGCAAGCCCATTCGTTTCACTTCTTTCTGCAACCTCACGCTATTCCACAAAATACCTTCAATTTATTGCTGTATTTTCAAACAGCTCTTTTTTTTCCCCCAGCAAATTCCTCACAAAGCCTTATCATCGACATATTTTGTTATATAAATCAACCCCTTAAAGGCGTGAATCACCCCCACGTGATGAGCGGGCGCAGGACGCAAACTGCCTTTGGGTGGGTTTGCATGGAGGCAGCGTGGTTTGTCACACCACGCTCTCTGCTCCCCAAGTTGCCATCAAGCCGACACCATGCACAAACACCACTTGCAAACTTCACCGAGAGTCCAAAGCAAAATATAGCTTCATCTTCTTTTAATTAAAAGAATCAAAGCAGAGTCTTTGGGGCCATGGTATCTCCACAGACATGACCGCGACGCAGCTTGTCGGCATCATCGTGCTTGGGATTATACGTGAGGTTTGTGGCGATGGATTGGCAAGCCTTCCTCACTAACGGCAGGCTGACTCACCTACGCACAAAAAAAGAAATAACCTTTTACCCTTCTCCCCCATTCCAGCCCCCTCTGTGCGGAGCTGCCAAGCGACAGCAGAGCTGCCCCAGCGCAGGACGTTCCCATCGCATCAGAGCCTCCTCATCAGGCAAGTGCTGCAGGCAGAAATTGGAAACAGTTCTGTTTTTCTAGGGCATTCCTCTATCTGACATAAACACAGCAGTAAATATGATCTGTCTAGACTGAGAGGGTTTTTTGGAATTGCCTTACCATCTCTCTTGCCGATACGGGTTATTTCATAACTTTATCTTCTGGGTCTCTGCAGGAATTTACACCCTGGGCAAACCGGCCGCTTGCAGCAGGGGTGTATTTTCTGTTGCACCGCAGTCTCGTTGACTTCAAATTTCTAGCACGCGTTTATTTCAAATCCTTTGAAGCCTCCCATTTTGAAAGTTAATGACACAGGTTATAGCCGTAATTACACACAGCAAGAGGCAAGCTTCCCCCGCAGAACGGCCCTGCCTTTCCGCAGCGTTTGCTCCCCACCTCCCGCTCACCCCAAGGCTGGGGCAGCAGCAGAGGGTGACGTGCTCAGGGAAAATGGGCTTTCGCAGCGCCAATGTTCAGCCAAGCGAAAGACACCCAGTGGGTGTGAAAACCTGAACGCTCTGCGCGATGCCTTTGCCGTTCAAATTCCTGAAAAGCTCAAAGTTCACACGACCTCGTTTCTGAAGGATGGCAGAAAGATCACACATCCAAGCAAATGAATGCCTCATCCTGACAGTGTTTCTACCAGGGAGCAAGCCCTGGTTCCACCACGGGTTTACATCAGGCTGAGCTACTCCCATCTCAGCTTGGCCCCGGTGACAAAGGACAGGACCAACCATGCCGTTCAACGTCAGCTGCATCCATCCGTCCGTGCTCATCCAATTCAAATTTGGAAGCCATTCCGCCACCAGCTGCTAAATGAGCACCCGCAGCAGTGCCATTTCCCTTCCCACAGCTCCAGGTGATGGCTGCAAAGAGCCACCAGGCACTGCCACCACGCAGCCACCAAGTGCAGGCAGATGACAAGCATCAAGGAAGAATCTGATAATTTATTTAGAGTTCCTGAAAAGGCTTGATGTAAAACACAATAAACCAATGCAGCAGCACCATGGTTCTGCTCCACCAGCGAGAAGCCGGCAGCAGAGCAAGGCCACCGTGTTGCCCGCGAGTAAAGCCACAGCTTGGGATGATAGCCATGGGTAGGTTTTAGCCCCACTTCTCGTTCACGAGAAGTCAGGGTGGGTACAACGCACGTGTGGGTGCTGGTGGCACAGTTTACTCCTGTGCTATTTCTCTCTCACCAATCTGAAAAACACCTTGTGCTTTTGCTCACAGGCATCTCGAGGCTGGTTTGCAATTGATGGAAGATCACGAATTGTTGGCTTGATAGTGTTACTCAATGGCCACACATTAAAATTAGCTACAACTGAATATGAGCTGTGCCGAGGCCGTTTTATTTACCAGTCTATCACACCTTTGGACGAGTAAACACTCCACAGGAGAAAGCGAGAGAGAAAAATCAATGTTCTCCATGCAACTCATTCACCACCTGCCAGGCCCAAAATCAATGGTGTCATTTATATGCTTCAAGCAAGACCAGCACCAAAGCAGGGTCCTGCAATCTCCTTCAGTGCGAGGGCCAGCAAAAGCCCAAGCACTGCAGATCCCAAGTCCTGCCATCATTCCCCCTCCATACCCAAAACCACCCTGGTACCCACCAGCCATCGCTTCTGGGAATAGACACCATCAGCAACCACAACGCTCAGTTCTGGAAAAACACCCCAGAGATCACGGCATCTTCCACGGATAGCAGCATCTCCCTCCGTACCACCAGCCAGGCTCCAAAAGCAGCCACGGCACAAACCCTCGGCGTGGGGGAAGCTCCCTGGGCACAGCAAAGCCCATCCAAGGTGCTTTGGAGGTGGAAGCTACTAAGCGAAGAGACAACAGGGGCAGGAGTGGGACTGTATCACAGGGAGCAAGACAGACATCTGGTAAAGCAAAATACCTTGAAGCCTGCCGATAGATGAGGAAAGTCTGTGACCAGCTCTGGCCTGAATCCTCTGAGGGCTGCAAGGAGCCCAGCACTACAGAGAGGCAGCGGTGACAGCTCAGCTCCTGCCGGTGGCACAGCAGAAGGGCCCCACCACCTGCGCTTGCTGAGTTTCAGAAGAGCATCACTTGTTTTTAAACACCCTGCAATACCGTAGGGCGAACGAAGGGACTGCTCTCAGCCCCAGCCCAGCCTGGCAGAAACCCGCTTTGCAAAGCGGGGTGGCTGCAGTTCTGGCCGCTCCATCCGTGCCCTGGCCAAGGCAGGGCCACAGCACCCTGGTGCACGCAGGGTGGTGAGCAGCCCCAGCAACTGGTACAAACTGGAAACTCCTTGGTATCCTCTGAGATGTTCTCTTTTAAAGAGAGTTTTCATGACATTATTTGTGCTATTGGATCCAGTTAAGTTTAGAGCCTCCTTGGATGATCGCTGTGCACAGAAAGGGAATTGCTCCAAGGCTTCAACGCAACTTGGGAAACGTCTCCTGCAAACTTATAAATACATTGGAGAAGCTTTCAGTGGAGATTGAGAAAGGGACAATTTGGTCCTTGGAATAACCCCAGGTACTTGGGCACTTGGGATAACCCCACTTTGCACAGGGACACCAGGAGCTTAGCAGGGACATGCCCAGCCACCCCAAAGCTCTGCTCCTTCACCACCAGCAGGACAGGCAGGTCAGATGGTTCTGCAGTTGGAAACTACAGCTCCCGGGGTGGGAGGGGAGCCTGCAGGAGGATGCGCAGCAGCTCAGCACCTCGCTGTTCCTCACCCCCATTTTAGTTACCACCGCCCCTCCCTGCAGTCCCTGTATGACTGGGCGCCAGCGGCACCTGTTCTGACCAGACAGCAGCCATTTCCGACGCAAACTCATCAGAAGGGATCCAGCTACCCCAGCACGTTGGGGTTAGGTTGGAAACAGTCCCCCAGCCTTGGCAGAGATGACTGCAGGCTGGAAAGCCGCACGCGTTCCTGCCTCCCAGCAGAGCTGCTTTGCTGAAGGGAGATGGTGGAGAGGCAGACAAAATGCTGGTGATTGCAGCAGCGTTTGCTCAACAACCAAACTGCCCGAGGTGGGATCTGGAGGACGTTCATGTGAGGCTCAGGGCAGTCCCTGCTCTCTGCATTTGGGATGGCGCAAGAGAGGGAGGTGTAAGGCTTGGGGACACTTATAATGTAGGGAAAGGAAGGAAAGGGGGCACCTGGTTTGTCTGACAGGGCAGGACCATGCAACAGCTCACAGCTCTTCGGAAAGCGCCTCTTGGAGAGGCAGCGACTGCCGGCGGCCGGGGTTAGTGCTCTGGGGAGGAGGGGGGCCGCACACAATAGCACCGGGCAGGCAGCCACGTGCTGAACCGCAGCCAAAGCCGTGGGCTTGAAATGGGTCCTGCAGCATGCAAGGAATGCTGCAGCTTCGCGTTTGAGATAACCCACTGACGAATGACGAGAGTAACTTTCTTTAGCGTTTCCTGACCGTGATGTCAGATTTCCTCTTATCTCACTGCCGGCAGGGCTTGAAAGCACCAGGCAAAAACGTAAGTCCCCGACAGGGAGCTGTGAGCGTGGGCTTATCACAGCCTTTGCAAACGGAGGAGGGAGGGTCTCTCATTGAGAAAACACATCATTTGCAACCATCAATGGGGAAACCAGTATCCTGTGGCACAAGGCTCTCAAGCAAGCTGAAGGATGCCTCTCCGAATCGCGTCCGGTTCCACTGCGCTACTCTGACATTGCACAGAGGCATCGAAACTCCCTTCGCTTGCTCCAAAGTCGAGAGCAGAAAGTCCAAGAGCATCCAAGCACCGGGCAGGAACCACCGGGCTGCAGCCAACACAACTCGGCATTTAACCTGCGCAAACCACGACCTGGCGATGAGAGAATCCCTCCCAACGGCTCTGCCCGATCCAGCTTGCCTCCGCATCGAGGTGTTACTGGGAGACTTTCGGGAGCTGCAGTAAGAGTCAAAAGCACAAGTGGAGCTTGTTTCACCCTCCACCAGCAGCACCAAGTCTTCCATGGCTTTGTTGCTTCTCGTGCTTTGCTCTGGTGGAAAGGATCTGCTGCAGAAATGATACAAAACATCTCTGCAGAAAATTTCCCTTCCCGTTCACATTTGGATTCAAGTCAGAGCTCATCAATTACTTTAGATGGACAGATTAAATTTCGGGTTGTTGGACAGCAGATTTATCTATTGAGAAGTGGAGAATGAAATTATTTCTCAAACAATTTAGTGCTATTATTTCCCCCCATTTCAAAGACATTCCTATCGCAGAGCACTCACAGGCTGGGCAAATTCCACTTAGCAAGACTGATTAATGAGCCCGAAACACTCATGAGCATTGACCTCCCCACAGCTTCTCCTTCTCCTCACATCCACCCAAAAGCAAGGATCAGCCTGAGGGAAAGCAAACCTGCAGCAACCAAAGGTCCTTCCCCACAAGGAGCATCAGCCAGAGCTCAGAGGGGCTGCAAACCTCCCACACAGCTTGCCAGGAGCTTCTACCTTCTCCAGCTGAAGCACCACTCCGAGCCAGGCAGCACTGCTGGGAGGCTGTCCCACAGCCAGCCCAGCACCGCAGCACGCCGGGGCAGGATGCTGAGCCCTGCTCTGATTCCTGCCTGTCCTCACGCCTTAGCTCGTCACCGATCTTACACGGGTCACACAGATAAAGAGCTCCCAGCTACCTTATAGGAGCTTCCCATCACGAGGTACGGGCTCTCAAAGGGAAGAGGCATCTCAGAAAACAATATTAAGCTCCTGAATTGGAAGCTGGAATATACATAAAATTGTAAAAATTATTAAAAAAAGCAGGGGGAGGTCCAGAAGTAACCTCTTAAAATACACCGAAGCCACAAGCCTCAGCCCCAGAGGCAGAGGAGCGGCTTGCAGCAGCACGCAAGGCAGAGCTGGCACAAACGTTAACCAGAGCCCCTGGATTTGGACTAGATGATCTCTCGAGGTCCCTTCCAACCTCTACGATTCTGTGATTTCATACAACACACAAGCTACTGAAACAGGGCGAGGACCGGAGGCAAACACCTCCAAGGTGGCAGACATTAAGAGGACGTGGGAAGAGTTAGAAACAGAGCATAAGGTCAAACGATTAAATGCAAATTAGTCAGAGATGCAGAAGAATTGCTCAGTGACAACTGAAGATGTACAAGATGTCACTGCATCAGTGCCTTCTCTGCTTGCAGGAGCAGCCTGGCACGGCCGCCCCCAGCACCGCCGTCGCTCAGCCAAGCCCAGCGTTACAGGAGCTCGTCCTATCTTATCCTAGGAAAGTGTTGCTGACCCCGAACTCCCCCCAAAGGGCTGCCAGGCTCATTTCCTCCGTTACACACGCTCCCTCAGTGAGCGGAATGGAAAAGAAAAAACAAATAAATCCCGAAGTGTGGATAAAGACCCCATCAAGATGATAACGAGGGGCTGGAGGAGGGACAAGGATCAAGTAACATCCCCCAGTTTGGAAGAGAAGATATCAGAGGAAAGCCCAGATCCTTTGTCCTCCAAGGCAAACTCCCAACAGCAGCTCTGACCTCCCCAAAGCCTAAAAACACAGGGAGAGCCCTCCCCGGGGGCACGGCAGGAGAGGTTCGTTACAGCCTGTGCAACGAGCCAGCAGACCCCACATCGCGTGGCAGGCGGGAGCGCTTGGCTCGGCAGTGCACGGCCGCTCGGCCTCTGTCCGTCCGTCCCGCCGTCGGAGGGTCACCCCGCAGCGCGCAGGGGCTTTAAATGAGCGGAAGGAAGCTGCAACTTCCCAAAGAAAACGGTGGAGCTGCGGCCGATGACAGTACTTCCCTCCTTTGTGGAGCCCTCCAAGGTCTGCAAACGTAGGGCTCTGCTGGGAAAGCAGGAATCGCTAAGGTGAGGTGTTACAGCCCGACATCCCTGGGATGAGGCCAAACTGTAGTGGCCCGGACCATGCGCCCGCTCTTCCAGACACCATCTCCATAACCAAATGCATCGAGATTTTAAAAAATAAAAAAGAATGCAGAGCAGCAGTATCACCACCATGCTTTGGAGGGGAAACTCAGCCGGACCTTTTGAGGCTCAGCAGTATCACAGGCAAATACAAGGGGCTTTTTTTCCACCCCAACTTTCCCACACGATCCAGGGATGGAGCCTCTGACTCCTGCCCCCCCCGATCTGGGCTGTCTCTGCGGTACACTTACCAGCAGGCTGCCAAATCCAGGTTTGGCTTTAGTAAGCAGCAAGATCTGAGACAATATAAAGCTTGGGAGCTGGAGAGCTTGGAAGGATTGCTCAATCTGCCCACATTTGGCACCCTCAGTGGAGAGTCCCCTTCCACGCTCATTACATCCAGCCTGTTTCTCCTCTCCCTGGAAGACATGAAGGTCTGTCAGGGGAACCTGGTTAAGAATGGGAGGGGGAAGGAGAGAGGCCTTGGCTTGTGAGGTCCTAAACTCACGTTTGCCTCACCAAGGCTCACACTTCATCACTCCTAAAACATGACGTAAAAAGAGGTGAAAGATGAGATATATACACAGAAATTACGACTACAGCTGATCAAGAAACGGGATACCTTCCCACGCACTGAGCCTTCAGCAGAGAAAATTCAAAACACTTTGGCCAACCCAAAGCTTTGAGACAGGACTTGACCTGAACCATGACAATCAAATTATAAACACAGAATTCAGCTGCTGTTAAAGAAAATGAGTAATTGCGTAACCGTATATAGCATTACACTGTAATGATATGCTTACAGGGAACTTTCCAAGCAGTCATTGTTCTCCTGCTCTTCAGGCTGGCGCAGGGAATCAGACCGTGATGAACTTCTGACAGGACAGCGATGAGAACAGCTACGCTACGTCTCCGAGATGAGTAAATAGCAGCCAAGTCAGGAAATCAAGCCCTGTCACGTCAAGTATTTGGGCCAGACCCGAGAGAAGAAGCTCCAGGCAGTAACCTGCAAGCCTGGGCTAGTTCAAGAAATTCAGAGAACTTATTTTTGTCTCTTTAAAACCAAGCTGCCCCATATAAACGCTGAAGAGACAAGCTCTGAGACTTCGGAGGCAGAAGTGAACCATGGGGTGGGATCTGAGGTGGGTGCCTGCAATAAGCCGACTCCAATATCATATATGCAAAACTGTCAAAACAGACTATTATTAAACAATAAAGCATGTATGTTGAATTCAAGACCTTTATATTGATTTTCTGAGACCCCCATATGATCCCAGTTTTAAATACCGTTGATATCTCTGAGCTGACCATGCCACAGGCTGCCACGGTTAGAGGCACATCTGCCCTTCATGGCACACACCCGTCTCACCACAGGCACCGTACGCTTTTCTTTTTAAAAACATCTCAAGAAATCTTATTTCAAAAGTTCTGTCCTCAGATCACTGGCACATAGTCTGCCAACATCCAAACGACTTTTCTGGCAAGAGCTTATGTGGATGCCATTCTATTATTCACGCATCACGGGTCTATGCAATTTTTCTCCATGCAGTCATTATTTTGGGAGACCCGCTTCCCATTAGGCTCACTTCACTTTCAGAAAGCTTTGGAAATTACAGCCAAATGTGTTATTTTCCTCACTGCAAGAAGTGCCAGGTTACCTGCCAGGAAGCAGAAGCGCTGAACAAACGAACCTCCGATACGCTCATCCCACCGAGCTGATGCAGCGCAGCGTGCGGAGGGAAAGCGCGACTGAAAAGCAAAAACTCGGCCATGAAAACTAGTTATAATGCTGCATTTGTTGCAGCTTTTACCTTTTAAACTGGCGATGGAGGAAGTAACGACCTAGAACAACTGCAAACTTCTGTTGGTTTCAGATTTGCAGTGTCTCGTGCTCCAGACAAGATGCGGAGATGGTAGTTCAGCTTCCAAACCAGCACTGAAGAACCTGAAGTTGTAGCTGGTAGAAGAGTTATGCGTCCTAGAAGATGCAGATAGCCTGCTCATGGTGACGGCTGCTGACACACACCATGACATCATTACACCCGGGCTGCACTACACCTCCCTGGACTGTTGCCCACGTTGCTATCTACCTGCAAAGCCTGGCTCAGAACCAGGCTGCCGGCTCTCCAGCTGACAATGGGTTCAGTATAAAACCGTTCCTGAATGTTACACCGGGGACCGAGGTGGCACTGTTAGGAGCAGATGACAAACACTCAGAGAACTCTGCTTAATGGCATCAGGTAATGATGCTGAAAGATGTCCCCCAGCTTCTTCCTAAAGAAGTAATTAAAAACAGAACACTACTCTTCGCATTACAGGTAGCTGATGCAGACCTGCATACGAAATCAAGCTGCATTTTGCAAGATTAAGCCCACAATCTGCTCTTAATAGGTTTCTTGATGTTCCTCTGCCTTGTGGCAGCACACTGGGGCTCTGCACCAAAAGCAGCTCCTTGCTGCAGAGATGGGACCACCTCGGAGCAGCTCAGCACCTTCTTCACCCCCAAAAGCAACAGAGACAGGGTCACGGAGGGTGCTCCTGGGCCATGCCATGCATCGCTCCACCACACACAAGCTCCCAGTAAAGGGAGGCGGGAAGAGCAGACGGTTGGAAAGAGGCAGGAAAGACAAACGTGCACCATAAATCCTCTTACGCAAGACAAATTTCAACCAAAACCCCTCACGTATTACAGGACCAACGAGCCAGACCTAGCTTGCCTGCAAGCCAGAGGGAGCAACCAGCAAAGCAGCTCTTTTGAGCCTCTTGAGTAATCAGGAGGAGACAAGCATCGCACCTACCGCTACAGCAGCGGGAGTTGAACCCGATGCTGCCAGAGCTGAGAGAAGCCTGGACATCCCTGCCAGCCAGCGTACGGAGGCTACTCGTCCTTGGGGATGGAGAACGGACAGGCAGCACTGAG
The DNA here is from genome assembly GCA_013399095.1 of Psophia crepitans. Classification (NCBI taxonomy): domain Eukaryota; kingdom Metazoa; phylum Chordata; class Aves; order Gruiformes; family Psophiidae; genus Psophia; species Psophia crepitans. Next base: position 1,476,303 of record VWZZ01004507.1, read on the forward strand.
GCCCTGGGAGTTGCTCAGGGCTTCTTGCTGTCCCCGGTTTTAAGCGATAAATGTTTTGTTGCATTTCAGCGTTCGAAAGAACCAGGGATGTGAACAGCGCAGCTGGAGAACAGGAAGGGCTTTTGGTTTTACCCACAGTTTAACTGAGGTCCATCAAGTTTTCCAGCTCCAGATTTCTTGGGCAGAGAACGGAGCTGAAGCAGAGCGGCCAGAGCAGGGGCAGGCAGTGCCTAACAGGAACGGTTCTAACACGTGTGTCATGCACAGAAAATTGTGTTGGGTAAACAGGTTATTAAAAAAACCCTTAATGGAAGGAAAAATAAAAAGTTTTATAGCTTAACTGCCTTAGTGCCTGTGTGCCAGATCCCGGGACCAAGGCTAGACAGCCACACGTGCAGACCCGTGCCAGCCCCTGGAGCTCTCTGCTGAGCATCCGTGCTCGCAGGCGGCCGAGCCAGACCCAGGGCTCCGGGCGCACGTTCCCTGTAAAGATTGATTCCCATAACCCTCACGAGACGAGAGGCAGGACATCCCCTGACAAGGAGCAGGAAATTTTGGTAGCGTTGGCACACATCAGGCTGATTCCAGCCCGAGTGACTTGCATTGTACAAAGCCTCTGTCATCGCCAAAACGAGACGAGATCGAAAGAGACACCTCCAACTTCAGGTACACCGCAACCGCCTGCGTGCTTTTGATTAAGACGTTCATTAGCAGCACAGCCTACCATGTATTAAGCCCATCTTTGGGAACAAGAAGGGAGACCCAGAGAACTACGGGTTCCGGAGCATGCCCCTCTTGGGATCCCTTTCCCAAGGACAAGATTTAGCAACAGCAAGCCTCTCTTGTCCAACCCATTGCTCTCTGTGAAGAAAGAAGGGGGCAGACAGACGAGGCTGGAGCCGTGGATGTGACACACCACCTCCCTCCTGCACCGAGGGACCGCGCTGGCTGGCGGAGCTCCTGCTATCCCACATTGGCCATGCCCAGGAGAAAACAGCTAAAAAAAACTCACCTACTTTAAAACGTAAAGGGGAAGCAGAGGTGGAGAGAGACTAGCTGGGATGGAACCCCCTACATTATAATGTTTTTTTCCACCTCCCAGTAACAGATGTCAAACAACGTTTCAAATGATAAAATGACAACTGGGTACTCAGAACTTGCCAGGCATCGGGAGAAGCCCCCCATGAGTCTTCAACAGACTTCAGAGTAGACCCCAAAATCCTACTTGGCTTTCTCATAACAGTTCTGAATCCACTTCTGTGCATCAGGAAGAACCATCCACAAACACAGACGTTAACACACATTTCTTACTATCTCAAACGCTCGTACTGCCTTTTGTGATTTGCATTCAGGGTATCGGTTCCTCTCTCTTTCAACACTGCAAGGAAATTAATTAACTGAACAGTAACTGTAAGTATCACAAAGCTTGGGAGGCTGAGACAGGAAATCTGAAGGTTAACCATCATATTTAATGCACGCACGAGATAAAAATCGGAATGAACTTCAATCAGGGGAAGGATGGGGAGGCCATGGGCACTACTGTGAGGCTGGCTGGTTTGTCTTTTCAAGATTAAAGCCTATATTTTATCTTTATGATTTCAATTAAGCATTTTTTTGTCCCTTCTGGAGAGACAAGAGGGGTGTCGTTCCTTACCACAGAATATCAAGCATCATTCCAAATCACTCATTGTGATGAAAGCCAGGTGAAAAGCAGAAGAAAAACCCATCGCTCCTCAGTCCTGGATTTGTAACTAAAAGAAACCCAGCTCTGGAAGGGGTGCTCTGCTCCGAGCCACAGCAGCCGCAGACCTGTCCTAACCAGCTCCGCACACCGTGCCCCGCCACGCACGTACAACACAGCGACCGTCCGCCGGCAGCAACGCTGGTACCCGAGTACAGGCGGCGTGGACTCCACGCTGGCCTCTGAGGCTAGAGAGGGGTTTAGAAATCCCCCCCCAAATCTCCTGTGTGTTTTGACTGAACAGCTTCCAGGTTTGGCTCAGTATTTTTTAAGGCAAGTCCTTCTTTCTGAGCCGGGCTAACGTGCTCTAGCAGGGACATATTTTAGTCTACCGAAAATATGGAAAGAACACCTTTTTGTTGGTTTGGGGCTTTAAGTTGCTGATTTTTATCTTTTTTTTCTGAATGATGGTCTGCTCAATTATTTAATTGAAAGTTTAGCATGTATGTGCTATCACAAACACTCCTGCCACTCTGCTGTTATCCCTGATTTACACTCGCTTAAACAAGAAAACCAGACCGGAATTTCTCACTGTGAGAGAGCGAGAAAAGTCAGTTATCTCCGGGACCTCACTCTTCCTCTCTCCATCCTGGGGTTGACTCGGCTCTCGTCAAACACAGGTATTTTCCTAGGACAAGCATTTCCCCTGGAAACAGAATTTAATGATGTATTTACCAGCCAGACGTGAACAGTTACACCAGACAGCGTATATTAGCAAAGCTTACTCTCCTAATTGGAATACCTAAAATAAACTCCGTGTAACAGCGTAATTGCGTTTGCAGAGCAGGGAGCGTTAGGGAAGGCTGCGCTGCTTTTGCTGTGCTGGTCTAATTAATTTGGTACAACTTGAGCAGAGAGATAAGGCCCCAGGGACATGTTGGGCTGGACCATTAATGCTGCGTTTCAGCAGGAGGGCTTAGGAGGGGAACTGGAAGCAGCATCCCATCCCTTCCGCGGCTCAGCTGTTCATCTCCTTCCGAAGCCACCCACTCCGCTTTGGTGGGCTGAAAGTTACCCGGACACGGAAGGACAACACTCAGAGCTCCTAATGGGAGAGGATCAATACATCTAAATAGGCAGCGGCCCTAAAAAGCTCGCTAACCCATAAATTACCGTTACTTTATTGACATGGTTAAGACGGCGTCAACATGCAGTTAAATGCAGACTCTCCACTTCCCCTTTTTTTGGCAGCAACCCTGTCCTATTTTCCTAAATGCCACCCAATTTAAGTTAATTTTTACTACTTCAGCTGCATATGAGTGAAAAAAATGATCTTTCGCCCGCTTTAAGTTAATCCTTCTCTTAGCAACTGCCTCCAACAACATATACACAGTGTAAAGCATACGGAGAATTTTTAAACACAGACTTAAGGTACAAGAACGAGCGCACAGATTTGAGTCAGAACTAACGTATGCTCTGCTCTGCACAGCCCAGAGCAGAAGTTATTAAAAACATTTGTTTAGAAGCCAGCACGACACTTTTTAAAAGTCGTACAGCAAACATTAAGACAGGTCTGGCTGCTGTGAAAATAGCTATGGCACATATTAGGCTGAGCTGTTAGGCATGAATTGCTCCTATGCATACTGCAATCGAGGTATTATAAAGAAAGAAATAATAAGTGAAGGCTATGTAGTATTTTACAGGGCCATAAACACCAGGGGAAATAAAACATCTTTCTCTGAGGTGTAGCTTTCAATGCAAAAAGCTCTCATTCAAACCAGCGCTTCCTCAAGCTCCGCCGAGGAAAGGCTTTCCAGCTGCCGAGTGCCTCTTAAGGAGGGGAGCATAAATAACAATCCATGTAAAGTCACCATGACCCATCAGTTCTGGTTGCATTCAAGAAGCAGACTGTGACTTTTCCTGGACCACACTCCACCACGAACAGCGTTCCCTCGCCAGAACTCGAGGAGTGACCATCTGTCTGATGGACATCTGGCAAGGGGCTCGGGTCCCGGAGAGGGTAAGAACGCCGAGGCACTGCACAGCCTCCCTTGTGTGGATGAGTAACGGAGCCTCCCAGCGAGCAAAGCCTTTCCACCTTCAGTTCTGTAACTTGACTCAAACACACAAGACAACCACCCCAAGTCGGCTCTCCCCAGACATTCGTACGTTCAGACCCCAAACCACTAAGTCAACCAATTTATGTGCTACCAGCTAAGGAGTACAGACCAAGATCCTATGGAGAGCTGAACCGCTTTGTGCGCCTGGCCTTGTGTACACTTCTTCAGCATTATTCCCCAGATAGGCAGAAGGGAGCAAAGATATTTAATTGACGTTCTTGTCCTCCTCTGCTCCCAAATACAAACTCCTTCAATCCTAAGAAACTTTCTTAATACGTCTGTGACTAAATCAAGCAACAACAACAAAAATGACGCTAATCCACCCACGATCAGAAAAGAAATCGCAGCTCCAGTTTTGGTTTCCAGCCATGTCTACTCTTCTTTGGTATCAAGCTTCTGGTCTAACTCACTCAACTTTTGAACTTTTGTTTCTGCTCCTCACCACAAGGAATGAGCTCTCAGCTGCTTCGTACCCAGCCTCAGAGCCTGGTCAACCACACATCAGTATCTGTAGAGAAGGACTTCATGGTTACACAACTGCCAGGATCACATTCTCCTTCCCCACAGCACATGTGATGCAGATACAGCGACGTCAGAGCCGAGAAGGGCACTGCTCACTTCGCTATGGACAACGAGGTCCCACGAAAATTATGGTTGCCAAGGACACAATCATGCAGCATCCATGAATTACTCTGTTTACCGTGCATCACTTCATTCTTCAATGAGACCAATTCCTCCATGAGAAGCCCTAAGGGCCCACTCCAGGTCAGTGCACGCCACAGACCAAACCACCGCCAAACCTGCTCAAAAACCCTCTGGAGGGCTAGAGGAAACCAGCTCAGCTCTCTCCCAGCAGCCAGAACCTCCTCTTCAGTGCCTTTTCAGCACTTGTGTCCACTGCTACGGGAGGTTCCTATAGAACCAGGCTCTGGACGCAGCCCACACAATCCCACAGCAGTAACCAAGCACTGCCTTTTTATATTTTCAATAGTTGCCTTAAACGCAAAGAATTGCATTACTGACACCTCATTTTTGAGTGCGAGATTTCTTTTTTATTATGTAAGCCACCCACAAAAGTTTTGCAAAAGTTTTTTTTTCCCCCAAAGAACAGCAGGAATAACGATGCCAAAACACTCAGGGAGAGAGCTCGGACCGCGACAGCGACACAGACCCCACGCTGCACATCGGTTCCAGCTCCGTCAGTCCTCATTACCCTGCGATCTCCCAGACTGCCGCCACGAAGATGTCCGAGAGCCAAGGAGAAGGGGGTGGGAAGCTCAGAAACTGAAACAGATCTCCAGCCTAAGGGACCCTGAGAACGTTAAAGCCCAAAGAAAGGAGCCAGAAAGCGTTTCACCACGCTTGCCCCGGTGCGATAAGGGGCTGCGGGGCGGGACAGCCAACCATCGCCAAAAGGCATTTTTTCCAATTTTGAGTAAAACGCTAAGTGGGCGGAGGGAGGAGAAGTTCTGCATTTATTCTTCAGCACTCAAATCCATGACAAAGCCTGGCTGCTAACGTGACAGAGACAAAACCAAGCAGTTATTAAGTTACCTTGAGCACAGAGACAAGTTAAATAGCCCTTTTTGTCTCTGGTTTCCTCCCGTGCTCCGTCAAAGGGAGCTCCTCCTGCTCCGGCACGACTGGAATCAGACTAATAACAGCCCTGCTTGGGTGAATAACGGGTTTCTATGGAGCGATAACACTACCTGATGCCTCGTCTTTATTATACGGGATCTTCGCACCACGACGCTGTTATTAGGAGAGCCGTCTCTCAAAAACCTCCAAATCATAGTAGAAAAAAAAAAAAAAAATCAAAAAAAACCAGATTTGAGCAGTTCCTCCTTCCATGTCTTCCCAAGAGCGATGTTCAACGCAACACGGCTTTTCTTCTCATCCCCAGAACAAGAACTTGCAAGACCTGGTGGCTATGGGGCAGAAGTCCTTTCCTCTGCTCCAGCCCAGGAGGTTTAAAACCCACATAAATACATGGCCTCGCCTTTGGCGAGTTCCTCCCTGCCCCCATGGAATAAGGGGGCTGCTTTACAGCTCTTGAAGTTTTACTCTCACTACTTTTATTTACACCCAGTTAAACCAGATGTTTAATCCCGACTGTTTTCTCCATGGGTGTAAAGGATAATACTACTCACTTAGCGCCTGTTGGCGGGGCTCTGAACTGAAGGTGGCTTGATTTGGGGTTTTTTGGTTGGTTGGTTGGGTTCTCTGTTTGTTTTGGTTTTATTTTACAAGGAAGGTAATTCGGGGTATCACCTACTTGCTCATCAGTCCTCATCCTACTTTATAAATTTTGGAACTTGGGTATTTCAAATTTGCTTTCAAGTCTATGAAGTTTCAGAGCGCACCTCAATTGTGTGTTTACGCATTTCTCCAAAGTAACGAAAGCAACAGCTTCCACATCTGTTAGTCTGCCTTTCTGCAAGGGAAAATGAAATTCTCAAATCACAGGACTCCAGGAGCTTGGTCTTCTGGAAAAAAACACCAGGGAAGAAAAGTCATAGAAATACTTAACAACACTTCTGATACCTGCTGGTAACTCGGAGCTGCAGGTCAGGAACCTGCACGGGAAAGACAGCAAGCGAGCGGGATCCTGGTCCCTGGGACTGACAAGGGAAGGAGGAACGAGCACGAGCGAGCGTGCCCCGGCAGTGCCGACAGACCTGCCCCTCCTGATGGCCTCAGAAAGGGCCGAGTTACAACAAAAAGATCTTTATTAACAACCCCCAGACAATCAGCAGGACGGGCTGAAGTGTCGCATCCAGTTTGGGTACCACGTACCCACCGGCCTCGCCGGGAACCCCCTCCCCACTTCACGCCGAGCATCCGCCGCTGCTCCTCTTTGTCTCCACATCTGCTCCAGCCACGACGGAGCCGCTGTTTCACAAAATACCCCCCTGCATTTCACGTATTTGCGAACGGCACAAAAGCAAGGGAAGAAAGGGAGAGGAAGGCTAACGCAGGTCTGCTCTGTCACCAGCCAGGTGAGCTCCTCCCCTGCCCCGGTGCGTCCCAGGCTCGCATCGCTCCGCTCCCTGATTTCACGGCACACGTTGAGCTGGTCCTTACCAAAAACACTCAGTGTGCAGAGCGGAGTGAGCCAAACCACAGCCCTGCACAGAGGTGGCGGCCTGAAAAAACAGGGTCAAGCCACCCCACGCCTTGAGAGCCCACCGTGAGAAACTCATCTCTGGATCCTGCGTGTGGAGCATCCCCCACCCAGGAAAGCAGAGCTATTTCCAGCAGCTATTAAATATTCAGTTCCACCCAGGCAATAGGGCCCATCTGGTGGATTTAACCATGCCAGAGAAATGTAAAGACTTCAGAAAGAACCCAAAGCAGGCAGAAGTACTCTTGGCTTTTGGGTGAGGGCTGAAACGCTAAAACAAAGGAGACTCGAGTCCTAAATGTACATTAGAGTCCCATATCACAGCACCGTCCCTTCCCATCGCAAGAGAACAGATTTTGCTCACACTGCCAAAAATCACCGGGAACTATGAAAATGCAATGAGGCTTCATCTTCCATCAATAAATTCATTTATTTTTTTTCTATAGAGACATTCACCCACCCTGGCAGCTGTATGCTAATTCCCTCTCAGCACTGCCCTATTATCACTTGGAACAGATGTTACAGTCGCTCCAAAATCTGGAGGTTACAAAAACTATTAACCTCATCTGGGCGCCAGGCTGAGGGTTTCTTGCCGAGTGGTTTGCACCGAGGGGAACGGCTCAGCCCCATCCTCCTGCCGCGGCGGCCGGCGGTCCCCAGCAGCAGCACGGTCAGCGAGGCGGACCAGGCTTTGCTCTCCCTGCAGCTACAGACAGCTGCTTCTCCACCGCCGCACCCCAAACGATCGACAGCAATGATGGAATCAAAAACTAATTGATCAAAATACCCCCAAATGTTGTAAAATGAAGATGGAGAGGCCAAGGGAGATGATGTGATTTACAGGCTTGTTCCAAAAACTCAGGGAAATTAAGCTACAAGATCCTCATGTGTGTTAAAAGCTTGGGCACAAATGTGGATGCAATAACTTTTTTTTTTTGGAGGGGGTGTCTGTTGGGGGGGGGGCGGTACGTGCAAACAAAGTCGTTTCAACCACAGATAAATCCAACTGCGAAAGGTTTAGCATTCCCCACGGAGTCGATTTCTCTGGTGCAGCCCAGTGTGGCTCCTGAAGTAATTAATGCCAGAATCTATTTATGACCTTTGAATAAATTGTTCTTTTCTGAAGGGAAAGCTGTTAAACACGTTAGCAAATATAATTAAGAGGGAAGGGAGGGAGGGGGGCTTGACAAAAATCTGGAATTAAATCTCTCTCTAATTAGAAATGCTTCTTGCGACAACCTGGCTAGAAAAACCCACTCTCAGGCAGATACTGTAGTTTCATTAAAGCCTCCTCATTATCCTTCCTGAGATAACCGAGCTGCCAATACAAGGGAAATTTACTTCTAACCTTTGTCACCCCTAAGAAAAAAAAAAAAGTAAGTGTCCCTCCATGTGGGTAGAGCTTAGTGACATGCACCCGAACACGCAGCGGCTGTAAAGCCTTCCAGCAAGGGACGAGCAAAACGCCCCGCTCGCCCCCCCCAGGGCAGCTTTATCCCAGTCGCATCTCTCCTCCTTCGCCAGCCTCCCGGCCACAGACCATGTTGCAAGGAACAGGTTTTGCCACTGACAGCTCAGGACATTTGACCAAGTTTGCCGTGTCTCAGACTAAGTTCCCATCAGAGACACTGATTGCGTCACGCAGAAAGTCGCCAGGCAAAGCAGGTGGGAAAGGGGAGCAGTTAAAGCTGGGAAGCCTCTTGAAAACGTCCTTGCTCCATCAGCATGAACATCCCTACTCTTGGCCACTGGGGAAGACAAAACTCAACTGACGTACACGAAAGGGTTAAAGCTAGATAGCAGATCTGCAGTGCTACCAGGACCCAGCCCTCAGCACTGCGAACGTGCAAATGCAGAGGGCAGGAGGATTCACATCTGGCAAGCCCCTCGATTTTTTTGAAGGCCCATCAAAAACTCCAGCTTTATGTAAAAGTATTTGTGCTCAAGTGATCATTCTCTTGGATCTCCAGTTGGTTTCACAAACTAAAGATGACCTCCGCAGTGGCTCAGTGACCACAAACTAAAGATGACCTCCCGCTCAGTGACTCACGGGCACGGGGAGAGATGAGCAGGGATGTCTCCCTGGGAATATCAGCTCCTGGCACAACCGGCCCAGCACGGACAGGGCAGGCTGGCAAACCTCAGAGCAACACTCACATTTCTCACCCTGAAACTTCACGCAGAGAAATCCTCCCTTTTGGAGGGAGCCCAGAGCTGGGCAGGCAGGCCAGACACCCTGCCTCCCTCCCGGGCTGCTCGCTGCCATCCTGGCTGACTTTACGCTCCTGACCCCTTAGGATCATAGCCCGGTTTGGGTTGGAAGGGACCTCAAAGCCCACCCAGTGCCACCCCCTGCCATGGGCAGGGACACCCCCCACCAGCCCAAGGTGCCCAAAGCCCCATCCAACCTGGCCTTGGGCACTGCCAGGGAGCCAGGGGCAGCCACAGCTTCTCGGGGCACCCTGTGCCAGGGCCTCAGCACCCTCCCAGGGAAGGATTTCTGGCTCACATCTCATTTCAATCTCCCCTCCTTTAGTTTAAACCCATCCCCCTTGTCCTGTCCCTCGCTGCCCTGGAACCAGCCCCCCTCCAGCTTTCCTGTAGCCCCCCCTTAAGTTCTTAGGTCTGTTTTGTTGCTTGAAAACTGACAATTTTGCTAAAAGACACCAGTGACCATCTGCAAGATGGCACATCTCCCCGGGAGCAGGCACCCCAGCTGGTCCTGCAAGCATCACCCCAAAGGTGGAAGCTCCAGGCTGCCACCAGCACCATGATAACACTTAGTCCCCCAGAGCTCAGTGATCACCGTGGCCACCCTCCCTGAGCCCTTGCGGGCTCTGCCCAGCACTGCTTAGTTCGGTGCCAGATCACCCATCACAAAGCCACGTTTCACTGCGCAGACGAGCATCTGCTTACAGAAGCAGCGTTGAAGGAAAGCCCTGCGCCCAGCTCGCCCGCCCCGAGGGTGGAGGGCTGAGCCCAGAGCCAGGCTGGGCTGTGCGGCTGCTGCTCCAGCAGCAGTTCTCAGGAAACAGCCCAAAACCCAGCAGCAGCATCAGAAGAGAGGCATTGAAGTTGATCTATAAGAGGCAGGGGGGAGCACAAAACTCTTCCAAGTAACATACTGGGTTTTCTAGAAGAGAAGTTTTGGTTTATTTTCTGTTTAAAGTCACAATTCTCCCACAGCTAACATGAAACTTGTCTTGTTTTTTCCTCCGCCCCTCTGAGGCTTAGCAGCGACTTTCTTGGAAGATCACTCACACGAGAAAGTGCTTCCCATAAACGCAAAGGGTCTCGATACGCACAGCAGCGATGCCGTACGTATTTCCTGTCCTGGGGACATGCCACTCAGCCTGGGATTTCCCGTGTTCAAAACTCTCCGGCTCTTATAAAAAAATAATTTATATGTATATAATGGGAGATACATACCAATATATATCCCATTCTTATTGTCTCTGCCACAGAGACCAGCCCAAGCTCTCAGGAGCAGGGCTCTGCTTTGGGGAAAACCGGTGTCCTCGCATGAACCCAGAAGCTCCCAGCCCAGCTGTGAACACTCCAAGTACCTGATGAACCCAACGGAGCCAAACAGCCCGTCCTAGAAACCACAACCAGTTTCTAGAGCACATCCCACTTCAGAGCGGTCTGAGGGATGAGTGCTCAGCAAGGACACGCCAACGGGTCCTGCACAAGACACCGTCCTGGGGCTTTCCCACAGGAGCGATGGGGCTTGTCATATCCGCAGGTCTTCTGCTGTGCCAGCTCAGTTGCAGAGCCCAGGGAACGAGCGCCGAGCTCCTGGCTGCTCACGGCTGGGGCGTACATTTGTTTTCCACGTGGCCGAATACTTCCGTCATGCACACGAGTTCAGCGGATTTCACAGATAATTCTGTGTTTGCAGCAGTAAACACAAATCACTTCTCCTGCTCCTCCCCTTCTTGATCTACAAGCCTCCTCTGTTCCCTCCTCAGCCCCTTTCAAATACCAGATGTTCTATTTAGCTGCAAACCGCTATAAAACACAACAAAAGATATGAATGCTCTGAAAGGGCCAATTTACTCCCCCCTCCATCAGCACTGAAGCATATGCTCGAAGTGAAAGAGTAAATTTCCTCTATGGGAACCTTTTAACCTTCCCCCTCTCCCTGTTTATCAAAGCCCGCTCGCCTGCAGGCAGAGCTCAGGCTCCGATGCAGGCAAGCGCAGGCAGCTGCCCCACGCTGCAGTCGCCCCCCGGAGCTGGGGTACGACACGAAGCTCGCTGCCAGAGGACTGCACGTCCCGGGGAGGTGCGAATCCCTCCCGACCTCACCACCCTCATCACAGCCGCCAGCATCTCCCCTCGCCGACCCAGGCTGGCCAGCCGGTCAGCTGCCAGCACGGAGCCGATGCACTCCCGACAAGGGGGCGCAGGGCACCGTGCAAGATGGGAGATGCTCCCCAGGTCCAGCGAGCCTGGCAAATTCAATCCTGAGAAGTCAAGCAGCATCACAGCAAATAAAAACCGATTTACAACTGGGTCTCTACCAGGGGCAACGCTACAGAGTCTACTGACCGGGGAGTTCGCTAGATCGCACCACCGAGGAGCCGAGCGAGTCAGGATATGAGTCAGGCTGGTGGCTTTCCAACGAGGCGAAGGAGGACCTTCCAGCTGAATCCTGGTTGTCCAGACAGGGCAGGCCCACGAGTTACGAAACAAGAAGAATAGATGTCACATTATCTCTTGCCACCCAAGCAACGGCGCATCGGGCGGTAGAGAGACAATGGGCAGGCGGCTCCTTTGTTCTGCGAGGGGAAGGGCTCGCAGCCTTCACATCAGGGTGAAACAACCGTTTGGGGGGACTTCAGAAGAAAAGGACTCTTAAAACTAGAGATCTTTCAAAGGAAGTTCTGCAGGGCTTGTTCGGCTGGGAAATCTGACAGCCAACATCCTATTCCTCAGTGACTTCTCCTGAGGGTAACTGATTCTTTTTTTTTTTTAATTACTTTTGTTAAAGCAACAGAGCTTTGAGCCTATCCCCAGATTAGCAGCCCAACCCATCTGCACCTGTATTTTTCCCAGTTCTTTCGATGGGAGAGCTGCCCTGGCTTCTGCTATAGCAAGAACACCCTCCAACACAAGAGGAGAGGACTTGGATGGTCCAATTCCCTGTTAGGGATGTAACCCTGTGAAAACCTCTCTGGTTAGGGGATTTTAGCTAGATTTTACCATTAACATGGACTGGACTCAACAGGGCTGGACTAGTCCAGAACGGGATCCCAGTCAAATATTCCCAGAAGCAGCAGCACTACAAAATGGCCATGTACTGGGAATAAGCGGCTCACAATCACGGAGCTCAAGAGTCGCAAAGCCACCGACAAACCCAAAGTGTAAGAGACCCGCACAGTGGGTGCTCAAGCAGCAGTTTTGCTGTGCACGCAGCTATGTGCTTTGCCTGCTGGTTTGGCCAAACTCCACCTGCACTGAACTGCAGGCACCGGAGGCTCCGAGCCATCACGGAGGGTGGAGGGCAAGGAGTGGTTGCACTCGAGTTGTATCATCGGATGAAGCACAGCCCTGAGCTGCAACCAAAGAAAACACAAGGGGAGAGAAAAAAAAAAAAAAAAGGCCATTTTTATTAGAAACAGCCCTTTCTCTTGAAGGGGAAATAAAACATTGGGAACAGTAATTTCATTAACGCTGGGTTTGGAGTTGTCAAATGTAGACTGTAATTAATAGTTGCCCTGGAAAAAAAACAACACAGAAGGTCCTTCCCCCTTCCTTATAAAACGAGCATCAGCGGGCACATAGAATAAGGAATCAGGACACCGCACCACGGGGGTGGCAGGTGAACCGGGAAGCTGCTGTGGGGAGTCACCCTGAGGCCATGCCCAAATCAGAGCCCTCAGGCTAATGCCAGCGGGAGAGCCGGGGGTGGCTCACTGCAGACCGGCAGCAGGGACAGCACCAGGCTTTGCCGGGGGCCAGCACTCGCTGAAGCAGCACCGGTGAGCCCCCGTGGGTCCCGGGACGCTGCACGGACAGCTGGGCAGACAGATGGGCTCGGCATTAACATGAGAGCAGGTCACCCTGATGGGGCACCTAGCAAGTCTTTAGGTGGGATCAGAGATCCGGGAAGCTGTGCTGGCTGCTGGGAGAGCAGCCATGGGGACCACTTTGAGGTCGTTGAGAGTCCGAGGGATCCAAGGGTAGTGCGAGGAAGCTGAGGGGCGGGAAGGTGCTGTGCAGCTCAAAGGAGGAGCCGTACTTTAAAAAATAAAATATCTCAAAGCAGAGACAGTCTTCACCTCCCAGAAGCGTTGCCAGCTCACTGTACTCCCCCACCTCCACCACCCCTCCGCGTCAATCCTCTCCACCCCAACACACCCCCCTTACACGTGCAGTAATCCCTCCACCCCCTCATTTGCACTGCCCTCAATCAATGGGATCCTGGTGCTCCCACCCCAGCTCCACCCAGAGCACCCCGGCAGCCCCAGCTCACGCTGCTGGGACGTGTGGGATGAGCTGTTTGAGATACTACTAAATGCAGGCTCAGGGGGAAATCAAATGGAGAAGTATCGCAGGGAAAAAGTTCAAACACTGGGAAAAAAGGTTTGCCTCTTTAAAAAGGGACAAAGCAGCGGATCAAAAATTTGCCCTAGGGTCAGTCTTAAGCAACAGTTCTGTCGCTGCCAAAAATCAGGTCCCTTCTGGCTCACGATGAGCTGAAGAAAGCAAAGGGTCCACAGCACCAGCCAGAGGCTCCCACACCCACAAGCCATGACACAGGGTGATGGGTCAGCACCATCCTGCAGGGCATGGGTGAGGTGGTGACGCTCAACCCTTCAATATAACCACAGCCCAAGCTCACACCTTGCTTGTTCTAGCCTAAATTTGTGCAGCCCTAATTCCTCACCCAACTGCCTCGCTCAAACACAGCCATGGGAGTTAAGCATCACAAATGTCACTGCTGAAAAATTGCCTGTCTCTCCCTGGAGGGACCAAGCCACAGGGTACCCCGTTTTCTTGGCGGTCCACCCAGCATGAAGGCTCGCCACCAAGAAGGATGGCCAAACCGAGCATTTTTTACAGCTCATCAGCATGCTGTTGAAATAGAAGGCCGCTTCCAAGCTTGGTCCCAACTTGAAAGGCGACCAAATTGAGTAGGTTTCTTGGCTTTGTGTTTTTAAAGGCATCTATTCATTCAAAAGCCTGTTCCTGCTAGGTATTTAATGCAGGTATTTAGCCCTCATCAATCATTCCAGGGATGAAAAAAAAAGTTCTCGCTACTTTTCATGCTCCTTGGCATAGCCAGCAGGATCCAGCTAACACTTTCCGCCTTCTTTTGCCCCAACAGAATACTTATGAGCCTTCAGCTGCAGGTTCAGTTTTATCTCACAACCTCACCAGGCAGCAAAAAAAGAGGGTACTACCTTCCGCTAACGCAAGGTTTTAAGGTGCTATTTGACACACAGGAGGCATGAAGGGGGGCTGGGAAGAAAGCCTTCCTGTTCGCAAGGAGCTCAGGAGTTGGGCCATCCAAGACAGAGCACCTTTTCTCCCTTTTGTAAAGCTGAGCACACCCGAACGGGAAGTCACTGAGACACAGTAAACAGTGATATGTAATGAGGCCATTTTTTCATAGCCGTTTTTGGAACAGAACTCGATTTCAAGAAGCAGAGAGTAAATAAAGAGCCAGAGGACCTGAGCGGGGTAAATCAGAGAGTAGCTACACAGACCTCGCTCAAGCAACCCAGGCAGCTCCGATAATACTGAATTACATTTAACTACTACCGTGACATATGGAAGTGGCTATAAAGCCTTCGAGTGGCACGTTAAAAGTCCCAAAGCCTTGTGAATAATTACTGGCACCAAATACTCCAACGTGCCTTCACCTCCCATACACCTGGGGGAAGCAGGCGCTACGCGCTACCCGCTCCCAGTTGCCATGGCAAATCAGCGCCTACATCATCAATAAATAGGACTTTGATACCAAATTATTGCCATCCTTCAAAAAAAACCAGCAGCCACGAAGCCATCCGGCAGTTCAGTCAGGTGTAGGGCGTTACACCCATCCATCGCGGGAAGGCAGTTGTCTGCGCGGCTCCTTAATAAGAGCAAAACAGAGCTGCAGGCAGCCAAGTCATCACGCCAATTACGTTGGCTGTGTCTCACCAGTCTCAAGAGCCCTAATAAAACCTCCAGGCACTGCAGAACGAGATGGATTATCTCTAGAGAGATGTCAATATGCTTCAAAATAAGAATCCTTAATGAGCTGACCATTACTGCTAACGCAAAGCCTGCGCGCACACACACACACATTAAATACACGGCCGCTCCATTTCAAGTATCCAGGAGATTTTGAAGCAGGGAAAAAAGCTATTTAGCAGCATCCAGGCCAACCTTAAAGGAAGCGTGAAGGCAATATTCTATCAATGGGAGTCTTCACATTAAAATAAATCGCACGATCAAGCCCTGGAAGCACACAACTGCTTCGGTGTAGGAACCGGTTCCCCGGTACATGAAGACAGATGGGAACACCAACGTTTCAGCAGGGAACGCTGCAAGAGCACGCTCAGCCAGGCAGGACAGGGCAAGGGGAAGGTGGGCCAGGAGTTTGGCAATTATTGAGTTTTCTTCTTAGTAGTTCTCCCTTGAAGGAACCCACATTTCCTTCCGCTGCAGACATTTCGGAGCAGAAACCCTCCTGGAGCAGGGCTGGAGGGCAGAGCACACACCGAGACCCCTCAGACACACGAGTGATGGTGTCAGGCCTCCACACACCTTGTACGTTGGCTCGCTTTCCCTCACTGCTGCTCAGGCACCTGCGACCCAACGCTTCACCGAGAAGCGTACGTTTCCATACAGCCCTCCGCGGCATCACCGCAAGTACCACGGGGTTGAACCAGCGCTGCTGGACACCAGGGGAATTAAACCAGGGTGCTGGGATGCCACCAGAGAAAGGACAGTGACCTGGCACCCTGCAAGCAGCTCCCAAGCCTCCCATCTTCAGGGATAATCCCTGATCAGTCCCCAGCCTGCAAAGGTGTCCAGCACAGTCAGCCCAACCCCATGAGGCTTCTGCCCGGAGACCTGCCTGCACAAAGCACAGCGCCCAGGCAGGGAGCCGCCTGCGGCAGGGCTCACCCAAGCTTCCCCACCAACATCGGTACACATCCAAGTGCCTGTCAGGAAGGATTAATTTTATCCAAGGCAAATGAAAAATAATAAAAGAATTTTTAAAAAGCCCAAACAAAACACACACCAAATACCAACCTCACCCAAACGTGCTTTTTTTTTTATTGCACATATTTTTTTATGCCTCACCATGCTCAAACGCAAGTGAAGTGTCATTTAATTTGTATTTGACCAGAGATTTAACAAAATCACAATTAAACCTAATTATCAACGAAAATCCAAAGCTCGGAGATCTCCATCTTACTCACAAAAGGAGCTTGGGATGCAGGAACAGCCGTACCACAGCGTCAGAAGACTGGAAATTAGTGCCAGCTACAGGGGAACGGGGAGAGAAGCGGGGCTGGGCAGAAACGCTGCCCCGAGAGCTGTGCGCAGGGGACAGGGACCGCGAGCCTGAGGGGTGCCACATCTGCTCACGTTTGCAAATAAAGATGTCTTTTGCATCACACACTCTCAGCTGGCTGGAAAACCAGCGTGAATTACACCCCCTAAAATCCAACCACAGTAAGAGACATAAGGATCAGTAAAGCACCAAGGGCACACATCCCACCTCCCGACTCGCCAGCAAAAGCAATTAGCAGAAGAGCAGTTTTATTCTGGGCTCATCAAAACTGGCTTCACACCCACAAACTCTCAGAAGAGAGCTGGGCTTTAAGACTTTTTCCCTCCTGCTTGTTCTGTTAGCCCCTGGGGAGGTTCAATAGCTTTGGGTCATCCTGCCCTGTCGGGCACCACCAAGCACCGGACTCGGGTCTCTGGAATCATGTGTGAAAATAAAGCAGACTGGAGATTGCAACTTAATGAAGCGATTTTACTCATTTATTTAGAAGTCAAGTAGCAAACTACTGCTGTGTGGCCAGCCTGGCCGTGTCACCAGCCTGGTTTCCCTGCTGAACAAGCACAGGGAGGTTTCAGGAGGATGGGTCCCCAGTCCACCTCTCTGTAGCAGGGAGCAGAAGTCCCTCACCCACAGCTGCCCCCGCCGTGCTGCGAACAGACCCCCATGCTCTAACCTCACCATGCAGCACACCTTCAAGGGATCCAAGTCAAAACAAATCAGTGTGCAGGGGAATTAAAAAAAACCAAAGCCACCAAAAACTATCAAACACACAACAGTGTGGGGATCTTAAAGCCTTTCTTTGCAGAGAGATGGGATTTCACCCCCGGCCTTTGAAACGATGCTCATCTCAGGCAGAAAATCTGTTCCTCATTACACACCTGCACAACCCCATTTAATTCACTGAGAAAGGGGGATGACAGAACATTACTGGGTGTTTCAAGTCTAGCACAAGTGCCTTGCCCCCTGGCATTTTGACTGAATAATAAAAATACTCGCTGTAGTAAGGCAGACGGCTGGTTAGCCAGCCCAGCCAGTCAGGCAAAATGTGCTTTCATCATCAAAAACAACCTCTGAAGTTTCCAGGCACACTCTGTCTCGCACATCCCTACCCCCGTGTCCGAGCGCATCACCGCTGTGTGACAAAGATGGGTTCCTACACTCTTCTGAAATTTGGCCGAGAGACTAAACCGCTCACCGATAGCTGCAGCGAGGCAGAGGCTCCGCAGGGACGTTTGTCCCCAGGCTGGCTGGGCTCAGACCCCCGTCCTCCCACCTCCCCGGGCTGCCGGTGCTGCTGATGCGCAGAAGGTAAAGAGCAGCAAGATGCCTCTTGTATTTGGAAGAACATGTCTCTCCTGATGGAGAAGACAGATTCCCAAATCCAGGAATTGCCAGAGAAACACCAGATACATCAGAGCAAGCATAAAGACCCAAGCTTAGATCTATTTGGGTGCCATCCTGACCGAGGACGAGCACCTGCTGAGCCTCGCCGTAGCATCCACTGCCGCACCGAGCGATGGCTCTGCACACCCCCGTGGGCTCAGCAATGGCAACCAAGTCCTTGCGGAGGTGGCCACCAAAGCCGTCCCGTTCCCCAGCTCCCTTCCCACTGCTGAAGCCAGGAAAGCAGCCCGGTGTGGTAGGCAGAACGCAATTCCGTTAAGGGCGGCTGGGCTGCAAACCAGCACCTCCAACAAGCAACACCTGCCTCGGCAAGGGTAGCAGGAGCTTCCTTCCCAAACTGGATCTTCCCTAGACCACAGCTGCCAATTGCTACCAATTTTAAACCCATTCTTAATTCCCCGTAGGACAAATAAACCAAATTTAGGTTCGCAGGGCTATAATATTTCTTTAAAAGAAAAAAATGCATAGTATGCCATTCTCAGCATGTTCTAGGAAAACACATCTACGGCTCCAGCGTGACGGTTTATATTTGGAAACATCAGTTTGTACGGAAGACAATTTGCTCTGTCTGTAGCCTGGAAAGAGGAAATCTCCCAGCATCGTTCCACCCCGAAGAGGCACCAGCGCGTGTTGTTATTTACCCTGTGCCAGCCGGTCTCACGCACCAACGCGAGAGCTGACACAGGCTGGTTTTCACCCTACGGTTGGGGCTTCCCACCCCAGTGCTCTGCAGGATGAAGGTGACTCTGCAAGCGAGCGGCGACGTCGGCGCCTTCGCGCGGCAAAACGCGCTCTGCTCCCCCAAAGCGCCGCTCCGAGTTTCGGGCCTGAATGCCTTGCAGGGGGGCTGATGGCCACCGACTGTCCTCAACCACAGCAGCTCCCCCAGCACACAGGGTTACGTCTCGCTGGGTGACGAGGCCGAACAGATGAAAAACGCTGTTTCCCTGGAATAAAACTCTGGTGGAAGAAGGGAAAGGCGCTCGCTGGAGAAGCAGCGTGCTTGCACATCGCGCACCCAGAACTCATGTTGATATTATACATTATTTATCTTCAATGCTTCAATAAAGTCAAACAGCGTCTCACATGCCCTTGCTACCAGGAAATTTCCCTTCCCTTTTACCAATAAAACCTGTTGTTGTCCAAAAAGAAAAGACAACAGTTTACTGTCCACTCGCCAGCACAGGGGCTGCGGGGAGGGAGGACAAAGTACCCCCTTTCATTTGTTTCTAATTGATTTCACTTCCCGATTCCCATGCAAATGTCGCACAGATCGGCTTACAAAAACATAAGCAGAGCATTTAAACCCAAAACAACCGGAGCTGATTGCGGGGTTTGGTTTTCTCGTTGTTTGTTTAAGCTTGCTTTCACCAAAACAACCAGAAATTGCAAACACTTCCAAGCAGGGAACTCCAAAACTTTAAAGGTCCCAGAGCTGGATAGGAGCGACGAGTGTGGCGCAGGGGACCGGAGGGAGCACAGCTGGGGTCGCTGAGCCAAGGCTTGAATTATCACCCACTGCTCGGACTTAATTATTACCCACCGCCTCCAAAGCGCCCGCTCAGCCGGGGCTGCGGCCCCAGGAGCCCCGG